>JAVIAB010000106.1:75916643-76489986 GCA_032433765.1 Megaustenia siamemsis | reverse complement strand
ACAGCATCACTTCAATCATATGTTGCTATGACAAACCTTCCCAATAGCATCACTTCAATCATAAGTTGCTATGACAAACTTTTCCAACAGCATCACTTCAATCATAAGTTGCTATGACAAACTTTTCCAACAGCATCACTTCAATCATAAAGTTGCTATGACAAACTTTCAGAACAGCATCACTTCAACCATAAGTTGCTATGAAAACATTTCCTACAGCAACCTCATCATAAGTTGCTATGACAAACTTTCCCAACAACATCACTTCAATCATAAGTGCTATGACAAACTTTCCAAACAGCATCACTTCAATCATAAGTGCTATAACAAACTTTCCAAACAGCATCACTTCAATCATAAGTTGCTATGACAAACTTTTCCAACAGCATCACTTCAACCATAAGTTGCTATGACAAACTTTTCAACAGCATCACTTCAATCATATGTTGCTATGACAAACTTTCCAACAGCATCACTTCAATCGTATGTTGCTATGACAAACTTTCCCAACAACATCACTTCAATCATAAGTTGCTATGACAAACTTTCCCAACAGCATCACTTCAACCATAAGTTTGCTATGACAAACTTTTCCAACAGCATCACTTCAATCATAAGTGCTATGACAAACTTTTCCAACAGCATCACTTCAATCATAAGTTGCTATGACAAACTTTTCCTACAGCATCACTTCAACCATAAGTTGCTATGACAAACTTTCCAACAACATCACTTCAATCATAAGTTGCTATGACAAACTTCCAAACAGCATCACTTCAATCATAAGTTGCTATAACAAACTTTCCAAACAGCATCACTTCAATCATAAGTTGCTATGACAAACTTTTCCAACAGCATCACTTTAACCATAAGTTGCTATGACAAACTTTTCCAACAGCATCACTTCAATCATATGTTGCTATGCAAACTTTCCCAACAGCATCACTTCAACATAAGTTGCATGACAAACTTTTCCAACAGCATCACTTCAATCATAAGTTGCTATGACAAACTTTTCCAACAGCATCACTTCAATCATAAGTTGCTATGACAAACTTTCAGAACAGCATCACTTCAACCATACGTTGCTATGACAAACATTTCCTACAGCATCACCTCAATTTAAAGTTGCTATGACAAACTTTCCCAACAGCATCACCTCAATCATAAGTTGCTATGACAAACTTTCCAACAGCATCACTTTCAATCATAAGTTGCTATGACAAACTTCCAAACAGCATCACTTCAATCATAAGGTGCTATAACAACTAAACTTCCAAACAGCATCAATTCAATCATAAGTTGCTATGACAAACTTTTCCAACAGCATCACTTCAACCATAAGTTGCTATGACAAACTTTTCCAACATTATCACTTTCAATCATAAGTTGCTATAAACAAACTTTCCAAACAGCATCACTTCAATCATAAGTTGCTATAACAAACTTTCCAAAACAGCATCACTTCAATCATAAGTTGCTATGACAAACTTTTCCAACAACATCATTTCAACCATAAGTTGATATGACAAACTTTCCCAACAGCATCACTTCAATCATATGTTGCTATGACAAACTTTCCCAACAACATCACTTCAATCATAAGTTGCTATGACAAACTTTCCCAACAGCATCACTTCAACCATAAGTTGCTATGACAACTTTTCCAACAGCCTCACTTCAACCATAAGTTGCTATGACAAACTTTTCCAACAGCATCACTTCAACCATAAGTTGCTATGACAAACTTTCAGAACAGCATCACTTCAACCATAAGTTGCTATGACAAACTTTCAGAACAGCATCACTTCAATCATAAGTTGCTATGACAAACTTTCAGAACAGCATCACTTCAACCATAAGTTCTATGACAAACATTTCCTACAGCATCACCTCAATCATAAGTTGCTATGACAAACTTTCCCAACAGCATCACTTCAATCATATGTTGCTATGACAAACTTCCCAACAACATCACTTCAATCATAAGTTGCTATGACAAACTTTCCCAACAGCATCACTTCAACCATAAGTTGCTATGACAAACTTTTCCAACAGCCTCACTTCAACCATATTGCTATGACAAACTTTTCCAACAGCATCACTTCAACCATAAGTTGCTATGACAAACTTTCAGAACAGCATCACTTCAACCATAAGTTGCTATGACAAACTTTCAGAACAGCATCACTTCAACCATAAGTTGCTATGACAAACTTTCCCAACAGCATCACTTCAACCATAAGTTGCTATGACAAACTTTTCCAACAGCCTCACTTCAACCATAAGTTGCTATGACAAACTTTCCAACAGCATCACTTCAACCATAAGTTGCTATGACAAACTTTCAGAACAGCATCACTTCAACCATAAGTTGCTATGACAAACTTTCAGAACAGCATCACTTCAACCATAAGTTGCTATGACAAACTTTCCCAACAGCATCACTTCAACCATAAGTTGCTATGACAAACTTTTCCAACAGCCTCACTTCAACCATAAGTTGCTATGACAAACTTTTCCAACAGCATCACTTCAACCATAAGTTGCTATGACAAACTTTCAGAACAGCATCACTTCAACCATAAGTTGCTATGACAAACTTTCAGAACAGCATCACTTCAACCATAAGTTGCTATGACAAACTTTCAGAACAGCATCACTTCAATCATAAGTTGCTATGACAAACATTTCCTACAGCATCACCTTCAATCATAAGTTGCTATGACAAACTTTCCCAACAGCATCACCTCAATTATAAGTTGCTATGACAAACTTTCCCAACAGCATCACTTTCAATCATAAGTTGCTATGACAAACTTTCCCAACAGCATCACTTCAATCATAAGTTGCTATGACAAACTTTCAGAACAGCATCACCTCAATCATAAGTTGCTATGACAAACTTTCCCAACAGCATCACTTCAATCATAAGTTGCCATGAGAAATGACTCACATGATTGAGATGCTTGACAACATCTCTGGAGAGCCCCTTCTCAGCCCGAATGATAATCTCAATCACCTTGTAGAAGTGGTAGGGACTCAGCTCAAAGATGTCCACAATCCAAGGGAATGTCCTGAAGAATAAGCCAAACAAAAAGCACAGCTTATTTACACGTCTCTATAGAGACAAGATAAATGGCCTCTATCAGTCAGTGACCAATGTAAACAACACACACACAAGCAAAGAAGTTAGTTGGATCCCTGCCATTCAAACAAATATAGGTTTAATTCCCATATGTGACATTTCTTTTTCCTTTTTTAAATCTGCTTACTGTTGTTCTAATTACATTGCTGAAGGAAGTGAACAATACATCTACTTACTTTTGTTCTAATTACATTACTGAAGTGAACAAATACATCTACTTACTTTTGTTCTAATTACATTACTGAGTGAATCAATACATCTACTTACTTTTGTTCTAATTACATTACTGAAGTGAACAAATACATCTACTTACTTTTGTTCTAATTACATTACTGAAGTGAACAAATACATCTACTTACTTTGTTCTAATTGCATTACTGAAGTGAATCAATACATCTACTTACTTTTGTTCTAATTACATTACTGAAGTGAATCAATACATCTACTTACTTTTGTTCTAATTACATTACTGAAGTGAACAAATACATCTACTTACTTTGTTTTCTAATTGCATTACTGAAGTGAATCAATACATCTACTTACTTTTGTTTTAATTACATTACTGAAGTAAGTGAACAATACATCTACTTCTTCTTCTTTCTTCTATCTTTCAGCTCCCTGTAGAGCATAGGTCTTCAACAACACTTTCCAAGTCATTCTGTTTTTTGCCATTCTTTTAAGATCATCGCATGTCTTCCCCATCATCTTCATCTCTGCTTCTATCTGTCTTCTCCAAGAATTCCTTGGTCTTCCTCTTTATCATTTTCCCTGGGGATTCAAAAAAATGGCCTGTTGTGTGATACTCTCAGGACTTTCAGTGTGTGTCTTATCCAGCGCCATCGTCTTCGCTGTATCTCTTTATCCATTAGTATTTGACTGGTACATTTCCATAATTCTATGTGATTTTGTCCTGCCATTTCCATCCTTTTATTCTGCGTAAGCATCCATTAATAAAAGTCTGTATCTTCATGATTGTCATTTTAGTTGTTCTCCATGTTTCACAGTCATATAATAAGACTGACTTAACATTGGAGTTGAAAAATTTTATTTTAGTATTTAACCTAATTTCTTTGGACTTCCATATGTTTCCCAGTGCAACAAATGCTCCTCTTGCTTTTGATATCCTTATTTTGGTATCATTTTCTGTTCCTCCCTTTTTGTCTATAACAACTGCCCAGATATATGTAAGATTGTACATCTAGAACAGGTCTTTTCTTCTTATTCTACTATCCTTCCTCCATTGCCATTGGCGTCGATACAATCTGCGATTCTTTGCTCTTCTGGTGTTACCCCTCCTAGTGACTCTAGTATTCCCATTATCCATCTCTTTCTCGGTCTTCCTCTTAATCTGGTGATTTCGTAGCATTTGTTTATGGCTCTTTGAGGCATTGTTAGTTCTTTTTGTCGTTATGTAAAAAAAAAAAGAAAAGTACCCCCATCACGCCAAGTGGCGTATAGGGAATATGGTGTTAGTGACCCTATATTTTACAGACCTTCAGCACGTGATTTTTGGGGTATTGTGGTCGGTATTAAGCCCGTGCCGCTTCACTTTCCCAGAAAAAAATCCGGTACCCACTTAAGGCTGGGTGAACCTGGAAGCCGTCGGTTGGGATCGAACCCTACCCCTTGTCCTTTGTAGCCCAGTTCACTAACCACTGAGCTATCGCGGCTCTGTCTTGTTATGTGGCCGAACCAATTTATCTGTTGTTTTCTTTACGAATTCGATGGCTGGTTCAATTTCGAGTTTCTTCCTCAGGTCGGTGTTTCTTACTCTGTCCCTTAAGCTGTTTCCTGTCATTCTTCTGACACATTTCATTTCGGTGGTCGTTATCTTTCTTATTGTTCTAGACTTCCCTTCTTTGGCAGTTTGATCATATAACCTTCTTTCCAGCCTTTAGGTATTTCTTCCCTCTCCCAAATTTTTATCTAATAGATTATGTAGCATCATGGTAGAGGTGTTATATCTGCTTTGATGGCTTCTGAAGGAATTTCATCTGGTCTTATGGCTTTACCTTTTTTTAATAGCTTGATGGCTTTCATTATTTCTTCCTTGCTTGGTTTTCCACAGTTAACGTGTAACTCTTCTTCTACTGGTAGTATATCTGGAGGGTTATTTGAGCCGGATCTGTTCAAGAGTTCTTCAAAGTGCAGCTTCCATCTCTTCATTTGTTCCCTTATATTACTAAACAGATTTCCTTTCTTATCTTTAATAAAGGTTTTCATCTGCTTGTATGTTCTATTTTTTTGTACAGTTCTTTCATATTTCCTTGATTTGTCGTTTTCCTCTGTCTCTTTAGCTAATTCATCTATATATTTCCCCTTATCACTTTTAAAGCATTTTCTAACTTTTTTTCAGACAGATGTCTGTCAGAGCTAGCAGTGAAAGCTGTCAGCAAATAGCTGACTCAGAATGTCTGTCAGAGCTAGCAGTGAAAGCTGTCAGCAAATAGCTGACTCAGGATGTCTGTCAGAGCTAGCAGTGAAAGCTGTCAGCAAATAGCTGACTCAGGATGTCTGTCGGAGCTAGCAGTGAAAGCTGTCAGCAAATAGCTGACTCAGGATGTCTGTCAGAGCTAGCAGTGAAAGCTGTCAGCAAATAGCTGACTCAGGATGTCTGTCAGAACTAGCAGTGAAAGCTGTCAGCAAATAGCTGACTCAGTATGTCTGTCAAGCTAGCAGTGAAAGCTGTCAGCAAATAGCTGACTCATGATGTCTGTCAAAGCTAGCAGTGAAAGCTGTCAGCAAATAGCTGACTCAGGAGTCTGCCAGAGCTATCAGTGAGGGCTGTCAACAAATAGCTGACTCAGGATGTCTGCCAGAGCTAAAAGTGAGAGCTGTCAACAAATAGCAGAATGGGGATGACTGTCAGAGCTAGCAGTGAGGGCTGTCGCAAATAGCTGACTCAGGATGTCTGCAGAGCTAGCAGTGAGGGCTGTCAGCAAATAGCAGAATGGGGATGACTGTCAGAGCTAGCAGTGAGGGCTGTCAGCAAATAGCAGAATGGGGATGACTGTCAGAGCTAACAGTGAGGGTTGTCAAACAAATAACAGAATGGGATGCCTGCCAGAGCTAACAGTGAGGGCTGTCAACAAATAGCACAATGGGGATGTCTGCCAGAGCTAGTAGTGAGGGCTGTCAACAATTAGCAGAATGGGGATGTCTGCCACAGCTAGCAGTGAGGGCTGTCAGCAAATAGCTGACTCATGATGTCTGCCAGAGCTAGCAGTGAGGGCTGTCAACAAATAGCTGACTCAGGATGTCTGCCTGAGCTAGTAGTGAGGGCTGTCAACAAATAGCTGACTCAGGATGTCTGCCTGAGAGCTAACAGTGAGGCTGTTAGCAAATAGCAGAATGGGATGACTGTCAGAGCTAGCAGTGAGGGTTGTCAGCAAATAGCTGTCTCAGGATGTCTGCCAGAGCTAGCAGTGAGGGCTCTCAACAAATAGCAGAATGGAATGTCTGCCAGAGCTAACAGTGAGGGCTGTCAGCAAATAGCTCTCTGGGGATATCTGTCAGAGCTATCAGTGAGGGAATTCAGCAAATAGCAGAGTGGGGATGTCTGTTGTCTGATACATTGTTTGTGCTCTCTCTCAGGTGTCGACAGAAAGGGTTGGGAATGTCCGTTAATGTGTTGAGAGTCTTCGACATGCTCTTCGTTTTGATTCTCTGTTGACTGAATGAAGCCCTAACATACAGTGACTTGGACTTGAGCGCTGCACTGAAAAAATAAACAATTAAAAGTGTGGAAGTGCTGCACTATTACAATATACAATTAAAAGTGTGGAAGTGTTGCACTATTACAATACACAGTTAAAAGTGTGGAAGTGCTGCACTATTACAATACAAGTTAAAAGTGTGGAAGTGCTGCACTATTACAATATACAATTGAAAGTGTGGAAGTGCTGCACTATTACAATATACAATTAAAAGTGTGGAAGTGCTGCACTATTACAATATACAATTAAAAGTGTGGAAGTGTTGCACTATTACATATATAAATTAAAAGTGTTGAAGTGCTGCACTATTACAATACAAGTTAAAAGTGTGGAAGTGTTGCACTATTACAATATACAATTAAAAGTGTTGAAGTGTTGCACTATTACAATACACAATTAAAGTGTGGAAGTGCTGCACTATTACAATACAAGTTAAAAGTGTGGATGTGCTGCACTATTACAATACAAGTTAAAAGTGTGGAAGTGCTGCACTATTACAATACACAGTTAAAAGTGTTGAAGTGCTGCACTATTACAATACAAGTTAAAAGTGTGGAAGTGTTGCACTATTACAATACATTAAAAGTATGGAAGTGCTGCACTATTACAATACACAGTTAAAAGTGTTGAAGTGTTGCACTATTACAATACACAGTTAAAAGTGTTGAAGTGTTGCACTATACAATACACAGTTAAAAGTGTGGAAGTGTTGCACTATTACAATACACAGTTAAAAGTGTGGAAGTGTTGCACTATTACAACATGCAGTTAAAAGTGTTGAAGTGTTGCACTATTACATACACAGTTAAAAGTGTGGAAGTGTTGCACTATTACAATACACAGTTAAAAGTGTTGAAGTGTTGCACTATTACAATACAAGTTAAAAGTGTGGAAGTGTTGCACTATTACAATACACAGTTAAAAGTGTGGAAGTGTTGCACTATTACAATACAAGTTAAAAGTGTGGAAGTGTTGCACTATTACAATACACAGTTAAAAGTGTGGAAGTGCTGCACTATTACAATACAAGTTAAAAGTGTGGAAGTGCTGCACTATTACAATATACAATTAAAAGTATGGAAGTGTTGCACTATTACAATACACAGTTAAAAGTGTTGAAGTGTTGCACTATTACAATACAAGTTAAAAGTGTGGAAGTGCTGCACTATTACAATACAAGTTAAAGTGTGGAAGTGCTGCACTATTACAACATGCAGTTAACAGTGTGGAAGTGCTGCACTATTACAATACAAGTTAAAAGTGTGGAAGTGCTGCACTATTACAATACAAGTTAAAAGTGTGGAAGTGCTGCACTATTACAATACAAGTTAAAAGTGTGGAAGTGCTGCACTATTACAATACAAGTTAAAAGTGTGGAAGTGTTGCACTATTACAATACAAGTTAAAAGTGTGGAAGTGTTGCACTATTACAATACAAGTTAAAAGTGTTGAAGTGTTGCACTATTACAATACACAATTAAAAGTGTGGAAGTGCTGCACTATTACAATACAAGTTTAAAGTGTGGAAGTGCTGCACTATTACAATACAAGTTAAAAGTGTGGAAGTGCTGCACTATTACAACATGCAGTTAAAAGTGTGGAAGTGCTGCACTATTACAACATGCAGTTAAAAGTGTGGAAGTGCTGCACTATTACAACATGCAGTTAAAAGCATAATAAGGGCACAGAAAAACCAAAATACAATACCTCTGGGAATTGTAAGAAAAAATGACAATCTCAAGACAGCAAGCAAAGAGTGACCGATGGAAAAATTCATTCTCTAGGAGTCCCTGCAATAAAATATACATTGTTGTTTTTTTTAAGCAAAACAAGTCATCACAGCACATGATGATGATACAACAAACAGAGATAACTATCTTGACTTATTGATGACAGCATCTATTTCATGTTTACTCTGTAACTAGGGAGATCTGTTTATAATTGCTTTCATGTCCAAAGTATTCTACTAATTAGATGTGCTCTCCCAGTGTGGAACAACTAGCCCCAAGCTTTTGTCCTTGACACTTCCAGTGTGGAACAACTAGCCCCAAGCTTTTGTCCTTGACACTTCCAGTGTGGAACAACTAGCCCCAAGCTTTTGTCCTTGACACTTCCAGTGTGGAACAACTAGCCCCAAGCTTTTGTCCATGACACTTCCAGTGTGAACAACTAGCCCCAAGCTTTTGTCCATGACACTTCCAGTGTGGAACAACTAGCCCCAAGCTTTTGTCCTCAACTCTTCCAGTGTGGAACAACTAGCCCCAAGCTTTTGTCCTCAACTCTTCCAGTGTGGAACAACTAGCCCCAAGCTTTTGTCCTTGACACTTCCAGTGTGGAACAACTAGCCCCAAGCTTTTGTCCTCAACTCTTCCAGTGTGGAACAACTAGCCCCAAGCTTTTGTCCTCAACTCTTCCAGTGTGGAACAACTAGCCCCAAGCTTTTGTCCTTGACACTTCCAGTGTGGAACAACTAGCCCAAGCTTTTGTCCATGACACTTCCAGTGTGGAACAACTAGCCCCAAGCTTTGTCCTTGACTCTTCCAGTGTGGAACAACTAGCCCCAAGCTTTTGTCCTTGACAATTCCAGTGTGGAACAACTAGCCCCAAGCTTTTGTCCTTGACAATTCCAGTGTGGAACAACTAGCCCCAAGCTTTTGTCCTTGACACTTCCAGTGTGGAACAACTAGCCCCAAGCTTTGTCCTTGACTCTTCCAGTGTGGAACAACTAGCCCCAAGCTTTGTCCTTGACTCTTCCAGTGTGGAACAACTAGCCCCAAGCTTTGTCCTCAACTCTTCCAGTGTGGAACAACTAGCCCCAAGCTTTTGTCCTTGACTCTTCCAGTGTGGAACAACTAGCCCCAAGCTTTGTCCTCAACTCTTCCAGTGTGGAACAACTAGCCCCAAGCTTTGTCCTTGACTCTTCCAGTGTGGAACAACTAGCCCCAAGCTTTTGTCCTTGACTCTTCCAGTGTGGAACAACTAGCCCCAAGCTTTGTCCTTGACTCTTCCAGTGAGGAACAACTAGCCCCAAGCTTTGTCCTTGACTCTTCCAGTGTGGAACAACTAGCCCCAAGCTTTGTCCTTGACTCTTCCAGTGTGGAACAACTAGCCCAAGCTTTGTCCTTGACTCTTCCAGTGTGGAACAACTAGCCCCAAGCTTTGTCCATGACTCTTCCATGGTACTATAGTCATGTTTATCCTACACAAATGACAATCCACTTGTCTTCAGCACTCCACCACTGCCCCCGCCCTTTTTTTTACCACTAGTGACTCAATGTTCCATATACTGATCATATCTCCTCCACCTCCTAATTGTACCACTAGTGACTCAATGTTCCATATACTGATCCTATCTCCTCAACCTCCTAATTGTACCACTAGTGACTCAATGTCCCACTTACTGATCATATCTCCTCCACCTCATAATTGTACCACTAGTGACTCAATGTCCCACCTATTGATCCTATATCCTCCACCTCCTATAATTGTACCACTAGTGACTCAATGTCCCACGTACTGATCCTATCTCCTCCACCTCCTAATTGTACCACTAGTGACTCAATGTCCCATCTACTGATCCTATCTCCTCCACCTCATAATTGTACCACTGGTGACCTCAATGTGCCCATTTACTGATCATATCTCCTCCACCTCATAATTGCACCACTAGTGACTCAATGTCCCACTTACTGATCATATCTCCTCCACCTCCTAATTGTACCACTAGTGACTCAATGTCCCACTTACTGATCATATCTCCACCACCTCCTAATTGTACCACTAGTGACTCAATGTCCCACTTACTGATCATATCTCCACCACCTCCTAATTGTACCACTAGTGACTCAATGTCCCACTTACTGATCATATCTCCTCCACCTCATAATTGTACCACTAGTGACTCAATGTCCCACCTATTGATCCTATATCCTCCACCTCCTATAATTGTACCACTAGTGACTCAATGTCCCACGTACTGATCCTATCTCCTCCACCTCCTAATTGTACCACTAGTGACTCAATGTCCCACTACTGATCCTATCTCCTCCACCTCATAATTGTACCACTGGTGACTCAATGTGCCCATTTACTGATCATATCTCCTCCACCTCCTAATTGTACCACTAGTGACTCAATGTCCCACTTACTGATCATATCTCCTCCACCTCCTAATTGTACCACTAGTGACTCAATGTCCCACTTACTGATCATATCTCCACCACCTCCTAATTGTACCACTAGTGACTCAATGTCCCACTTACTGATCATATCTCCACCACCTCCTAATTGTACCACTAGTGACTCAATGTCCCACTTACTGATCCTATCTCCTCCACCTCCTAATTGTACCACTAGTGACTCAATGTCCCACTTACTGATCATATCTCCTCCACCCACTTATTGTATCACCTGTGAGTCAATGCCCTACTTACTCTTCTCTGTATCAACTATTCCACTGCAACTATTACTCTCTTCTGTAATATAAAACTACATCCACTGATACTCTCTTCTGTGGACACAGCAACTATTAATCTCTTCTGTGGACACAGCAACTATTAATCTCTTCTGAGGACACAGCAACTATTAATCTCTTCTGTGGACACAGCAACTATTATCTCTTCTGTGGACACAGCAACTATTACTCTCTTCTGTGAACACAGCAACTATTACTCTCTTCTGTGAACACAGCAACTATTACTCTCTTCTGTGGACACAACAACTATTACTCTCTTCTGTGTGGACACAGCAACTATTACTCTCTTCTGTGGACACAGCAACTATTACTCTCTTCTGTGGACACAGCAACTATTACTCTCTTCTGTGGACACAGCAACTATTACTCTTGTCCATAAATGTAAACTACATCCTCCGATTAAAAATTTAGATATTTTAGGCATATCAGAGACAAGATGGAAAGAATGTGGGTACATAGAGGACGAACAATATACATTTATATACTCAAGAAACACAACAGAACATCAAATGGGGGGTAGGAATACTGACACAAAGAGAGCTACAAAAATATATAAGTACCCACTGGACATACAGTGATAGGATTATACTAGTCAAGTTGAAAGCAAAACCACTTTACATAGCAATAATACAGACATATGCACCTACTCAAGACTACACAGATGAACAAATAGAGGCATTCTATGAAGACCTAAATAAAGTTATGAAGCAAGTGAAATCTTCAGACATCTTGATTGTAATGGGTGACATGAACGCTAAAGTAGGAAAGGGTAGATATAAGACCATTATAGGAAATCATGGTTTAGGAAAAAGAAATGACAGAGGAGAATGATTAATACAATTCTGTGAAGAAAACAGACTGATAATATGTAACACCTACTTTGATCAAGAGAAAAGGAAACTATACACATGGAAAAGCCCTGGAGACAAGAAGAGGAATCAAATAGATTACATAATGATAAAAGAAAGGTTCCTTAACAGTGTAAAGAAAGCCAAAACCTACCAGGAGCAGATATTAATTCAGATCACAATCCTGTAATGCTTAAAATGAAAATCAAACTAAAGAGAAACAAGCAAAAGTCTAATTCATCAACAAATCCACTAGATATAACAGCTTTAAATCAAAAGATATTACAGATACCTATACAATACAAGTAAAGAACACATACCAGAAGCTGCTAGAAGAAGGAATTGAACAATACAGAAGAGAAAATCCTGATGAAAAAGTAACAACCAAATGGCAATGCATAAAGAAAAGCATACAAGAAACCTGCGACACCTTACCCAAAAAAGACAAGAACAAAACTGGATAATTAACACCATCATAGAAAAAATGGAAGAAAGGAGACAAGAGAAGAACACTGCCCAATACAATAAAATAGATAATGAAATACGCAAAATGTGCAAAAAGGCAAAAGAAGACTGGCTCAGCCAAAAATGTATAGAAATAGAAACTATGGAAAGCAAACAAGACTTAAGAGGAATGAACATAAATAAAGAGAATGACTAATAAAAATAAAAAAGCCACAGAAGGTGGATGCATTGCAGACAAAAAAGGAAAAATGCTAACAGACCAACACCAGGGCTAAATAACAAATAACACCAGGGCTAAACCTGAGAATAGTAAAATGTTACATCTTCTCAATATTCCTATATGGTGCAGAAACATGGACATTAGACAAGAAAACAGAACAGAAAATTGAAGCCTTTGAAATGTGGATATACAGAAGAATAGGTAGAATTGGATGGAAGGAAAAGAAAACAAATGATGAAGTCTTAAAACAACTAAAATAAAAAGAGAACTACTAAGCACAATTCAAACAAGACAAATGCGATTTTTGGGCCATGTTAAAAGACACAACAGCCTACTAAAAGTAATCCTGGAGGGGAAAATACAAGGTAAAAGAGACAGAGGCAGACCAATACTAACATGGACGAGTAACATCAAAAGACGGACAAATCAGCCTATGACAACCTGCACCATCAAATCAAGAGACAGAGCAGAATGGTGCTCCATGGTAGCCAACCTCCGTTGCGGAGATGGCACTCGATGATGATGATGACATCCTCTGATAGTCTTTTCTGTGGACACAGCAACTATTAGCCGCGATAGCTCAGTGGTCAGTGAGCTGGACTACAAAGGACAAGGGGTAGGGTTTGATCCCAATCGACGGCTTCTGGGTTCACCCAGCCTTAAATGGCTACAGGATTTTTTCGGGGAAAGTAAAGCAGCACGGGCGTAATACCAACCACTTCACCCCAAAAATCATGTGCTGAAGGTCTGTAAAATATAGGGTCACTAACACCATATTTCCCAATACGCCACTTCGCGTGACGGGGGTACTTTACTTTTACTTTACAGCAACTATTACTTTTGTCCATAAATGTAAACTACATCCTCTGATGCTCTCTTCTGTGGACAAAGCAACAATTACTCTTGTCAATAAATGTAAACTACATCCTCTGCTGCTCTCTTCTGTTGACAAAGCAACTATTACTCTTGTCAATAAATGTAAACTACATCCTCTGATACTCTCTTCTGTGGACAAAGCAACTATTACTCTTGTCAATAAATGTAAACTACATCCCCTGATACTCTCTTCTGTGGACAAAGCAACTATTACTCTTGTTAATAAATGTAAACTACATCCTCTGATAGTTTCTTCTGTGGACAAAGCAACTATTACTCTTGTCAATAAATGTAAACTACATCCTCTGATACTCTCCTCTGTGGACACAGCAACTATTACTCTTGTCCACCAATGGATACATTTACCCTGGAACCTTATTGTTTCAATCAACATATTTTTCAGTTGCTACAATTTCCATGCCCAGGCATGTATCCTGTCACCTGCCTTGTCATCTCATCTACTACCTTTCATTCTATTTCTATTGTTCATTCACCAACATGCATGCAATGTTAAATAGCCACAAATATGTTCATTTATACGTGAAATAAAAAATAAAAAAGAAGTGCTTCAAGGCCATTAACCATTAATTACCTAATTGTGGAGGGCTTCGTTACATTCCGTAATAAAAATTGCTTAATTGTAACATTAGGAGCAATACAAATATTATTTTCTTTGAACTTTTGACACACAACTGTGTGTTTACCAATTAGACACACTGGGAACTCTGATTTTCTTTCTCAGGTTGATTTTTTTCAGTTTCTCAGTTGAAATTGACCGCTTGGACTGGATGTGTTATTTGTCTATTCAGACGGTCACCGTAAGTTCATCAGTATGTTTGGCTACCTTAAAGCATTATTCGCTGAGTTTCCCAAGTCACAAAGTGTTGTTTGATGTTGCTGACAACCGAGGAAAATCCTACATCAACAGAAACAAATTAAACACTCACCAGAAGTAGTAATTAGGAAGGTACACGGAGCGAGGGTGGTGTTTGAACACAGCAAACTATCAAATTTGGAAGATTTTTTGTTTTGATGCTGTCATTGTTACTATGGTATTGTAATCTAGGGTTAAAGATGTAACCAAAACAGAATAAGATCAACTTGGCTTATAAATATACATTCATACCAACAAGTTCACTTCTTTGTTGTCTCCTCCTGTGAGCCTTTTCTTTTCTCCTTGAACAATGCCCTCCAGTGTTTTATAATATAAGCTCTCTCCTAGTTGCAGACGTTTGCGAGCAAAGTCTGCCGTGCTACCTGGGTGATTATCTGTCGACTGAAACAAAGCAACCATTAACAGCTTGTTTGACATCACTCTACTGTTTGACAACATTCCATAGTTTGACAGGAATACCGATCAAAATAGAATTACAAAAATACATTAGTACTCACTGAACAAACAACAACAGAATCATACTACTAAAATTGAAGCAAAATCTTTTGAAATTGCAATAACACAGACATATGCACCCACCCAGGATTAGATGAACAAATAGAAGCATAATATAAAGATTTAAAGAAATTTATGAGACCATCTGAAGTGAAATCATTTTACATTTTAATTGTAACAGGTGACAAGAATGCAAGAATAGGAAAAGCAAACTATAAGAACATAATAGGACAGCATGGTCTAAGAAAACGTAACGAAAGTGGGGAAAGACTAATGCAATTTTTTTAAGCAAATAAATTGGTAATGTGTGACACCTATTTTGAACAACAGAAAAGAATGTGGAAAAGTCCTGACGATAACATGAGAAACCTGATAGACTACATAATGATCAAGGATAGATTTAGAAACAGCGTCATGCAAGCCAAGACACACCCAGGAGCTGACTCTAACTCTGTGTGCTAACTCAGATTACCTCCCTGTTATGATCAAAATGAAAACATAACTAAAGAGAAACAGACAAAAAGAATAACAGACAAATAATACCACTGGACATAACAACTCTAAGTCAAACAGAAAATCAACATACATATACAATACAAATTTTAAAAATACATACCAACAATTGTTAAAAGAAGGAATGGAACAATACAGAAGGGAAGATCCTGATGAAAAAATTATAACCAAATGGCAAAGTATAAAGGAAAGCCATATAAGAAGCCAACAACATCTTATCTAAAAGATCAGGAAACAAAAATGGATGACTGAAGCCATCTTGGAGAAAATAGATAAAAGAAGGCAGGAAAAGAACACTGGCCAACACACGCCAAAATAGATAAAGAAATCTGCAATATATGCATACATAAAGATAATCTGCAATATGTGCAGACAAAGATAATCTGCAATGTGTGCAGATATAAAGATAATACGCGATATGTGCAGACATAAAGATAATCTGCAATATGTGCAGACAAAGATAATCTGCAATGTGTGCAGACATAAAGATAATACGCGATATGTGCAGACATAAAGATAATCTGCAATATGTGCAGACATAAAGATAATCTGCAATATGTGCAGACAAAGATAATCTGCAATGTGTGCAGATATAAAGATAATACGCGATATGTGCAGACATAAAGATAATCTGCAATATGTGCAGACATAAAGATAATCTGTAATATGTGCAGACAAAGATAATCTGCAATGTGTGCAGACATAAAGATAATCTGCAATGTGTGCAGACATAAAGATAATCTGCAATATGTGCAGACATAAAGATAATCTGCAATATGTGCAGACAAAGATAATCTGCAATGTGTGCAGACATAAAGATAATCTGCAATGTGTGCAGACAAAGATAATCTGCAATATGTGCAGACAAAGATAATCTGCAATGTGTGCAGACATAAAGATAATCAGCAATGTGTGCAGACATAAAGATAATCTGCAATGTGTGCAGACATAAAGATAATCTGCAATATGTGCAGACAAAGATAATCTGCAATGTGTGCAGACATAAAGATAATCTGCAATATGTGCAGACATAAAGATAATCTGCGATATGTGCAGACATAAAGATAATCTGCAATATGTGCAGACATAAAGATAATCTGCAATATGTGCAGACATAAAGATAATCTGCAATATGTACAGACAGGCAAAAGAGGACTGGTTCAAATATCAGGAAATAGAAATCATGGAAAAGAAACACGATTTAAAAGTGATACACACAGAAATAACAAGAATGACCAACAAAATTACAGATGGGGAATATATTGTGAACAAAACAAGAGAATTGTTAACAGACAGTACAGATTTCATCAACAAATGACAGGAATACAAAGCATAATACACTTCTCAAAGTCATCAAAGTTCTCAAAGGCAGAGGCAGACCAAGCCTAAAGTGGGCTGATAACATGAAAAGGTGGACAGGTGAGCCTATGACAACATGCACCATCAAGGCGAGAGACAGAGGCAGACCAAGACTAAAGTTGACTGTAACATGAAAAGGTGGACAGGTGAGCCTATGACAACATGCACCATCAAGGCGAGAGACAGAGGCAGACCAAGACTAAAGTTGACTGTAACGTGAAAAGGTGGACAGGTGAGCCTATGACAACATGCACCATCAAGACAAGAGACAGAGGCAGACCAAGACTAAAGTTGACTGATAACGTGAAAAGGGTGGACAGGTGAACCTATGACAATGTGCACCATCAAGACAAGAGACAGAGCTAAATGGAGCTCCATAGCAGTCAACCGCCGATGTGGAGACAGCACCCAATGATGATGAGGATGATAGCTTGAAATATCACTCAACTGCTTGACATATATCACTCTACTGTTTGACATATCACTCTACTGTGTGACCTATCATTCTACTGCTTGACATATCACTCTACTGCTTGACAACACTCCATAGACTGACATCAGCCAACACTAGCACAAATGACTCACCTACTACATCATGCCACAATAAGTCAGCTTCACACAAGGGCTCAAACTAAACTGCTACACCAATCAGAATGCACATTCATATGCTTGCTTGCGTTCGCCCGATGACTAAAGTATTCTAGAGTATTCGTAAACTGTAGAATTCCTCTTCGTCATCCGCCCTTAAAAGGACGTTACGTGTCTGCGTTGTGTTGTGGTTTGCAGTATAACTGTTATATTTGCGCCTTTCGGCCCAAAACATCCGACTTCAGCACGGCACATTCATTAATATACTTTGACATTTATGTAACTAAACACTACTCTGACATTTACACCACTAAACATTATTCTGACATTTATGTCACTAAACATTACACTGACATTTACACCACTAAGCATTACTCTGACAATAAGGTCACTAAACATTACTCTGACATTTATGTCACTAAACATTACACTGACATTTACACCACTAAACATTACTCTGGCATTTACACCACTAAACATTACTCTGACATTTACACCACTAAACATTACTCTGACAATTAGGTCACTAAACATTACTCTGACATTTACACCACTAAACATTACTCTGACAATTAGGTCACTAAACATTACTCTGACATTTACACCACTAAACATTACTCTGACATTTACACCACTAAACATTACTCTGACAATTAGGTCACTAAACATTACTCTGACATTTACACCACTAAACATTACTCTGACAATTAGGTCACTAAACATTACTCTGACATTTCACCACTGAACATTACTTTGACATTTACACCACTAAACATTATTTAGATCACTAAACATTACTCTGGCATTTACGTCACTAAGTATTAATGTATCCACTTTCAGATTTCTTCCAACAAAACTCTTGTATAATACACTAAGCAAACATATTGCTGCGTACATAATGCAAAGATTTATTTCAAGTGTTTGCTAACAACAAAAATCTCGTAAAGGGAACCATACTTTAGCATAATGTTTACAGAAGGCTTCTCCCATCTCCTTGACCCTGTGTGTGATCTCATCTAGTGGGTTCCTGGTGCAGCTCCTGAAAGTGAATGAATTGACATGGACGTAACTGGACCAAAACCTCTACATATGTAGCTTCATATCATATGTTATACAGAGGATATATGTCTATATGAAGGTCTGTCTGTCTGTCTCAAAGTTTCTTTATGAAAAACCTAGAGAAACATGACTCATAAATACACCCTTTATTAACAGAGAGATATTCACAAGCACAACATATAGAAGAGGAGTTCATAAACACAATGTATAGATGAAGAGTTCATAAACATAACGTATAGAAGAAGAATTATTTATAAATAAAGATGTTATCATTCATCTTTATGTTCTTTTTTTTTTTATAAATAACTCCTCTTCTATATGTTGTGTTTATGAAAATCTCTCTCTCAATGGAGAGTGTGTTTATGAGTGTCTCCTTATAGACAGCGGGCTTGTGAATATGTTTATGATGGAAAAAGTGTTGAATGACTGTCACCTTGACTATGTTCTTCATGCTGTAATGATGAATAGCTCTGTCATGAGGGGAGAAAAAGAATGATGGACTAACTTGAAGATCTCTAAAACAGCATCTGAAGGTGACGTCTTGGAGCCTGACAGCAAGGTCTGTAGGCGTGACACACTTTGGGTTGCTGTGGAGACGGGTGTTACGCTGGGGTCTTTCTCCTTTAGGTAACGTCGACCAGTCAGTGGAGTGGATGGCGTTAATGACTTGGTCTGAAATCATCAACAACCTATCAGGTGCAAACAAATTCTGACTTTCAAATGTTCTTGATCTCACTACCAAGGTGCTTAACTCACTGTTGCATGGCAATTTTTTGCACCCATACATCTCACTCACTTGATGGAGTTTTAATGACCACAAACAAGAGCCATAAACACCACTGTACTAGACATTATTGAAAAGAGAAGCACATCTTATGAATGAATAACTTAATGACACAATCACTGGGCTTATACCTTATAAGTGAGGCCAGAACGAGGAAGCTACACATTTTTTACTAGGAAAAAAAACTAAAATTCCATACCTTCAGGTTATGATTTGTTCAAAATGAACACTCAACCCACTCAGCTACAATGTAAGACAGTCCCCAGATAACACTCAACCCACTCAGCTACAATGTAAGACAGTCCCCAGATAACACTCAACCCACTCAGCTACAATGTAAGACAGTCTCCAGATAACACTCAACCCACTCAGCTACAATGTAAGACAGCCCCACTCAACATCAATGTAAGACGGCCCCCAGATAACACTCAACCCACTCAGCTACAATGTAAGACAGTCTCCAGATAACACTCAACCCACTCAGCTACAATGTAAGACAGTCCCCAGATAACACTCAACCCACTCAGTTACAATGTAAGACAGCCCCCACTCAACATCAATGTAAGACGGCCCCCAGATAACACTCAACCCACTCAGCTACAATGTAAGACAGTCCCCAGATAACACTCAACCCACTCAGCTACAATGTAAGACAGTCCCCACTCAGCTACAATGTAAGACAGTCCCCAGATAACACTCAACCCACTCAAACACAATCTAAGACAGTCCCCACTCAGCTACAATGTAAGACAGTCCCCAGATAACACTCAGTTCGCTAAGCTACAATGTAAGACAATCCCCACTCAACCACAATGTAAGACAGTCCCACTCAACCCACTCAACTACAATGTAAGACAGTCCACACTCAACCCACTCAACCCCAATGTAAGACAGTCTCCAGATAACACTCAACCCACTCAGCTACAATGTAAGACAGTCCCCACTCAACCAATTCAACCCACTCAGCTACAATGTAAGACACTCCCCACTCAACCAATTCAACCCACTCAGCTACAATGTAAGACAGTCCCCACTCAACCAATTCAACCCACTCAGCTACAATGTAAGACAGTCCCCACTCAACCAATTCAACCCACTCAGCTACAATGTAATACAGTCCCCCACTCAACCCCAATGTAAGACAGTCCCCAGCCGGAGATGTTTCAATAACCCACAACAGGCTCCCAACGGTCAAATGCTTGTGTGAGTGATTATCATGAAACAGATGTAACAAATGATGGAGAAATACCTCATCAAAGTGCTGTTTAAGTGAACGTTTCCACTGCATCTGAGCTGCTAGATCTGACCTGGTGTTTTCACCTCCTGGAGTTCCAATCTCCTCATTGGCTTCATCACCCAGGAAAATTCTCTCATCAAAGTCTCCAACACTCAACACATACTCTTCATACAGGCTGTTGATGATTTTTCTGCTCACCATGAGAGACATCACAAATGTTCAATTTTAATGAGAACCTGATGTCTTTAAACCAGGATATTGTTAGCTCAAGTGTGTTCACAAATTAGGTGAACAATAGTTGTATCTCTCCTTAGTTCACACAAAACATAAGGTACATTAACTGTATGATTGTATCTCTCCTTAGTTCACACAAAACATAAGGTACATTAACTGTATGATTGTATCTCTCCTTAGTTCACACAAAACATAAGGTACATTAACTGTATGATTGTATCTCTCTTTAGTTCACACAAAACATAAGGTACATTAACTGTATGATTGTATATCTCCTTAGTTCACGCAAAACGTAAGGTACATTAACTGTATGATTGTATATCTCCTTAGTTCACACAAAACATAAGGTACATTAACTGTATGATTGTATCTCTACTTAGTTCACACAAAACATAAGGTACATTAACTGTATGATTGTATATCTCCTTAGTTCACACAAAATATATGGTACATTAACTGTATGATTGTATCTCTCCTTAGTTCACACAAAACATAAGGTACATTAACTGTATGATTGTATCTCTCCTTAGTTCACACAAAACATAAGGTACATTAACTGCATGAGTGTATCTCTCCTTAGTTCATACAAAACATATGATAAGGTACAATCAATACAATAAATTCACTTCCATTAATGTTTATTATTTTCTTATAAGAAAACAGAACAGAAAATTGAAGCCTTTGAAATGTGGATTTATAAAAGAATGGGAAGAATTGGATGGAAAGAAAACAAACAATGAAGTCTTAAAACTAAAAATAAAAAGAGAACTACTAAACACAATACAATCAAGACAAATTAGATTTTTGGAACATGCTAAAAGACACAGCAGCCTACTAAAAATAATCTTGTAATGGTAAAAGATGCAGAGGCAGACCAAGACTAACAAGACGAGTAACATGAAAGATGGACAAATCAGCCTATGACAACCTGCGCCATCAAAGCAAGAGACAGAGCGAAACAGTGCTCCATGGTAGTCAACCTTTGATATGGAGATGGCACTGAATGATGATGATTTATTCACTGTTAATCAAAGCAATAAATTCACTTCCAGCAATATTCAATCAATGTAACTGTTATTGTTAATTCACTTTAAAACCATAACATTGGATCTTTGATAATTGATCATGTCAAATCATATTTATTTATATATTTATTTATATATATATATTTATATACATATATATACACAAAATATAATTAGTTTCATATGTTAAAATACATATTTATTATAATTACATATCTATACTTACACATCATCTACACGTACACATAATCTATACTTACACATCATCACTTACACATCATCTAAATACTTACACATCATCTATATACTTATGCTTCATATACATTTACACATCATCTAAACACTTACACATCATCACTTACACATCATCTAAATACTTACACATCATCACTTACACATCATCTAAACATGTACACATCTAAACACTTACACGTCATCTAAACACTTACATGTCATCTAAATACTTACACATCATCACTTACACATCATCTAAACACTTACACATCATCTAAACACTTACATGTCATCTAAACACTTACACGTCATCTAAACACTTACACATCATCTAAATACTTACACATCATCTAAATACTTACGCGTTATATAAATACTTACGCGTCATCTAAATACTTACGCATCATCTAAACACACATCATCTAAACACTTACACATCATCTAAATACTTACATGACATCTAAATACTTACACGTCATCTAAATACTTACACATCATCTAAATACTTACACATCATCTAAATACTTACACATCATCTATATACTTACACATCATCTTAATACTTACACATCTAAATACTTACACATCATATACACTTACACATCATCTAAGTACTTACACATTATCTAAATACTTACACATCATATACACTTACACATCATCTGAATACTTACACATCATCTAAGTACTTACACATCATCTAAATACTTACATATTTTCCTCAAAGTTTCCAAGATCTAAAACTCCAGACAAATTTGCTGCTTTCCCGTGAAGAACCTGAAACAATAAAAGTTGCAACTGAAACAACAAAAGTTGCAACTGAAACAACAAAGTTACAACTAAAACAACAAAAGTTCCATCTGAAACAACATACCTTCCATATGATACATTATTCCCATATTGAATTCACCTTCTTATGTTTTTTCTTTTGCTGCCTATATTCTCAATTAATATGAGACAAAGACCATTTATTTTTGTGAAATTTCACGTTTTGCTACTTCTTAAAATTACTATACACATTAAATTTTTCGAAAACTTTATGTTGTATAATCCACGAAGTGGCAAAAAGCCAAAACAGGTTACCGAGAACAGCCAAAGAACTTGCATTTTAACACATTTAACCAGAGATATCACATGATGATAGTGTTACTAAATATACATGAGGTGAAAGGTCAAGAAAATAACATCAATACAATTCACTGGCTATATATAACCCAAAGTAGTTTTCTCTTTCATTTTTTTTAATGGAAATTGTGGTCCAATATAACCTAGAAGACATGGTCTAAAGGTTGAACGGTTCGTGTCTAGCCAAGAAGGAAAACCCCAAAACATAATTGAAGATATATGCCACTCCCATGGGATGAAAGTTTGTCCTTATTGATTTTTGTTGTAATCACAGTAAACACTGTGGCAGGTTCAAGATATTGCATTCACAAGTCAGAACCACAGTTGAATGCAGTAGTACTGCTTTTTTTTTCAATATTTGTCAGTTATTAATTTTAAAATGTTAAACAGAACTGCCCAAAACAATTTTGTTTATTTCACAAAATTTGAGTGATCTTGTGTGATCAGTTGCTCTCTGACTAATATTAATTCCAGTCAAAATAATAATTTTAAGGAAAGGGAGATAAGAAAACATGGCACCAGCCATATTAATTGTTAGTCAAATCGCTGGCCTCTGTTAATAGTTCTTCATTTTTAAATGTTTCATAATTAATTTACTGGACAATATTGAAGAAAAAAAGCCCCAGATTTGTTAATTTAGCACTAATTTAGTTAAACATAACATAAATGATACATGTGAAAGAAATCTGATGATGATGATTATGGCACATGGTGACAATGTCGTGTCGAAACTTCTTGCAGGAATATTATTAATGTTTATTATTATAAATTAACACTTAAAATTAACATGTACATTTTTTTCATTTGTACAGGTGTTTTTGGTCTGGAGCACAAGTTCACATAAAAAATATATGGAAGGTTTGGAACAATAACAGTGAAACAGACTTTGAATACAATCTATCTCATGCCTTGAATACAACTATCTCATGCCTTGAATACAATCTATTTCATGCCTTGAATACAATCTATTTCATGCCTTGAATATAATCTATTTCATGCCTTGAATACAATCTATCTCATGCCTTGAATACAATCTATTTCATGCCTTGAATACAATCTATCTCATGCCTTGAATACAATCTATCTCATGCCTTGAATACAATCTATCTCATGCCATGAATACAATCTATTTCATGCCTTGAATACAATCTATTTCATGCCTTGAATACAATCTATTTCATGCCTTGAATACAATCTATCTCATGCCTTGAATACAATCTATCTCATGCCTTGAATACAATCTATCTCATGCCTTGAATACAATTTATCTAGGGGACTTGAATACAATACAACCTATCTCATGCCTTGAATACAATCTATCTCAGGCCTTGAATACAATCTATCACAGGACTTGAATACAATCTATCTCAGGCCGTGAATACAATACAATCTAAGGACTTGAATACAATACAAAATATCTCAGGACTGAATACAATACAATCTATCTCATGCCCTGAATACAATCTATCTCATACTTTGAATACAATCTATCTCAGGCCTTGAATACAATCTATCTCAGGCCTTGAATACAATAAAATATATCTCAGAACTTGAATACAATAAAATATATCACAGGACTTGAATACAATACAATCTATCTCAGGACTTGAATACAATACAATCTATCTCAGGCTTTGAATACAATACAATCTATCTCAAGGCTTGAATACAATACAATCTATCTCAGGCTTTGAATACAATACATCACAAGACTCGAATACAATACAATCTATCTCAGAACTTGAATACAATAGAATCTATCACAGGTCTTGAATACAATACAAGCAATCTCAGGCCTTGAATACAATACAATCGATCTCAGGCCTTGAATACAATACAATCTATCTCAGGCCTTGAATACAATACAATCTATCACAGGACTTGAATACAATACAATCTATCTCAGGCCTTGAATACAATACAATCTATCACAGGACTTGAATACAATACAATCTATCTCAGGCCTTGAATACAATACAATCTATCTCAGGCCTTCAATACAATACAATCTATCTCAGGCCTTGAATACAATACAATCTATCTCAGGACTTGAATACAATACAATCTATCTCAGGACTTGAATACAATACAATCTATCTCAGGACTTGAATACAATACAATCTATCTCAGGACTTGAATACAATACAATCTATCACAGGACTTGAATACAATACAATCTATCACAGGACTTGAATACAATACAATCTATCACAGGACTTGAATACAATTCAATCTATCACAGGACTTGAATACAATACAATCTATCTCAGGCCTTGAATACAATACAATCTATCACAGGACTTGAATACAATACAATCTATCTCAGGCCTTGAATACAATACAATCTATCACAGGACTTGAATACAATACAATCTATCTTAGGCCTTGAATACAATACAATCTATCTCAGGCCTTGAATACAATACAATCTATCTCAGGCCTTGAATACAATACAATCTATCTCAGGACTTCAATACAAGCAATCTCAGGCCTTGAATACAATACAATCTATCTCAGGCCTTGAATACAATACAATCTATCACAGGACTTGAATACAATAAAATCTATTTCAGGTCTTGAATACAATACAATCTATCTCAGGCCTTGAATACAATACAATCTATCTCAGGTCTTGAATACAATACAATCTATCTCAGGTCTTGAATACAATACAATCTATCTCAGGCCTTCAACACAATCTGAAATTGGAAAACAATTGTAAATGATCTCCTTCATCTGAGGCTTGATGATAAAGAATAACAACTCAGATGTCACAGGACCTACAGATTAAGATTACCCAAGACTCATGAGTGAACCTGAGAAATTATTTTTTTTAAACTACTACATGAATGCCAAAGAGCTGAGATAAATGATAAAGTTACCATTAGTGCTGCTATTTGAGGGCAGATTTGTTTAACATAACAACAGGCTAACCACTGATTTCTTTAAACATCTTGAAAGCCAATACTAGAAAGAACACGGAGATGGGGGAATAGTGACAAGAGAAAAGAAAAATAAGATTTGTATTGGGCCCTGCCTTGGCAGCAATGAAGTACCTTTCTCTCAAAGAGCCTCTTGATGTGAGGCTTCCACCAATGCTCCTTGATTGTCTTGGCCTCAACCACAAGGCCGTCATGTCTGTCACACAGTAGCTGTATAACACATGGCACCTCGCTCGCTGGCTTCCAGTTAACGCTCTGAAAGTCTTCAGGCAAACCTTCCAGTGATAATCAAAGGCAGCATTAAGGCCAGAAAAAACACATCACATTTAATTGTAATACAAAATGACTTTGTTCAAGGATAACCTGCAGCAAGTCTGAAACAAAACTGCAATAGCTGATCAAACAGTCATTTCTTCAAGCAAAAAACTTATCAAACATAAACATCAACAGGTCGCATGTTCTTTGCAGAAGATTGCATTCACCACAGTCCGTAGGAAAAAATTTCTGTCTCTAGCCAGATCTCCCCACAGAACGCTGCATTCACCACAGCCCATGTGAAAGAATCTCTGTCTCTAGCCAGATCTCCCACAGAACATTATATTCATCACAGCCCGCCTGAAAGAATCTCTGTCTCTAGTAAGATCTCCCACAGAACGTTACATTCACCACAGCCAGTCTGAAAGAATCTCTGTCTCTAGCCAGATCTCCCACAGAACAATGCACTCACAACAGTCCATCTGAAAGAATCCCTGTCTCTAGCCAGATCTCCCAGAGAACATTGCACTCACAACAGTCCATCTGAAGAATCTCTGTCTCTAGCCAGATATCCCACAGAACATTGCACTCACAACAGTCCATCTGAAAGAATCTCTGTCTCAAGCCAGATCTCCCATTTCTGTTGTCATGTTCTAGGTCTCCTTAAAAGTCTTGAAACCACTTTCTTCTTGGTCTGTCCCTGATGCATCACCCAGGAGTCATAAGTTCCATTCTTGCTCATTCCAGCCTGCTGTATCTTTGACATGGCCATAGTACTTTAATTTTCTCTGCAGAAAGGTCTTTATAAGCCAGTTCTTTTTAATGTTATCATCTTTTAATATGTCATCTTTTTAATATGTCTTCATTGATCTTTTTCAATATCCAAGCTAGGTCACATCTGAACACTAGCTCCTTAAAACAACGAGCTCATTAGTTTTATGAGCTCCTGACATTAAATACAGAATTCCTCCCGTAAAGTCTGACCAGAATGTTTGTCTAACCCGCCACTCCCAGAACAGTTACACCAAGACTATATATTTTATATTACGATCCACTAATTCACAACATTTTATTTCCCATATTAACATTGAACATTTATATTTGTTTATACAGAAATACAATTTCATAATTTCAGTGAGCAAAAGTGAAAATCATAATTTTTTTGATCATTTCATTTTTGTTGTATTCATATGTGGAGTACCATAGATTTTAGCAGCAGTGATCTCTGCAATATGTGCCATTTTGGCACGCAAGGTTTCTGTTCTTGAGATTGTAGTTCTGCCCTATGTGCCGTCTTCGGCTCGAAAGGACAATAGATAGATAGATATGTGGAGTAGGTCTATGTTTTTGTGTTCTCCGTGCTGGTGACCATAAGTGATTTAATAATATTTTACAATCCACTAAATTTCGACATTTAATCTCTCATATTAAAATTGACGACCTATATTTCTTTATACTATAATACAAAATTTATAATTTCTGTGAGTAAAAGTTAAAGTAATAATTTTTTTACAGTTTCAATTTGTGAAATTTGTCTTGGAAATTGAACTATATTTTTGTGCTCACAGCGCAGGTAAAAGCGACAGTCATAAACACTGGACTATAAGGACGGCAATTGTTATTTTAGCAAATTTGTGAGATGAACTGAAACAACAGACAGCACAATGTCAGCAGCATTACATAAACAAAAACAATTTTTATAGCAGAAAGGCGAGAAAAGATAATGAAAGCTGCGTAGGCGGCAATCTTGAATGTAAGTTAGAAACATCTGAATTTTTACCAGGAGGTGAGCTTCATCTGCGTCAAATTATGGTTTCATTTGTGTCCTTGTGACTTAGGTCATTTCAGCTAAAGAAGAGGCATGAGGTAAGTGAAGGATTTTTCTGTAGTATTTTGTTTCGAATGAATTGATTTTCTTCCTTGCTCTGTGTGAGGTAGAGGTAGGGTTCGGCCCCAACTGACGGCTTCCGGTTCACCCAGCCTTTAATGGGTACCAGATTTTTTTCTGGGAAAGTAAAGTGGCACGGGCATAATACCGACCACATTACCCCAAAATTCATGTGCTGAGGGTCTGTAAAATTATGGTCACTAACACCATATTTCCTATACGCCACTTGGCATGATGGGGGTACTTTACTTTTTTTTTTTCTGTATGAGGTTGCTCAAGACACACAACCATATGTTGCTATCAGGAGATATATGTACTTATGAAACAAAACCAGAAACTAATACTCATATGTTTCCACCTGAACAAATTAAAGCTCTTTATAAATGTAGCTCATTTTGAACATGAAAACTGACCTTCAAAGTCACAGTTAAGTAGGTCCTTCCTCACCCCTAACATAGCATTAGCATAAACCCAGTCGATGCAGCACAGCAACAGATGATATGAGTTCACAAGGTCATCACTGATGGCTGGAAAATTCCCTGTACAGAAATGGATCCATAGGCACAGTTTGTGAACAGTTTGGCAATGGTAACTTCTCTATACCTGCTTAACAGTAAACAGCTGAGCTCAATAAGAAAACATCTTTGACAACACAACTTTTAACAGTTTGGCAATGGTAACTTCTCTAATTTGGTCCACAACAGCTGAGCTCAATAAGAAAACAAGTTGCTCAACAGGAAACAGCTGAGCTCAAGCAGGTAAAGGTAACCCATACTATTACCGCCAACATTGGACCTTCACTGCCTTAAAGCAAGACCCCAGATAGTGAGGGGCCAGTCTGACATGGTGAGAGAGCAAACACATAAAACAGTCAAATGTCATGGGTGAAGGTTGGAAATACTGTAGGTGACTATAAACCTGACAAAAATATTACTAAGAGTCATCATGAGATGTGTAAAGAACAAAATAAAACCAGAAATAAGTGAGGAACAATGTGTATTTGTGGAAGGAAAGGGCACCAACAATGCAATATACATCTTAAGAACATTGATAGAAAGAGCTATAGAGGTAAAGAAAGATCTATATATGTGCTTTATAGACTACACAAAAGCATTTGACAAAGTAAAGCATGTGGAAATAATCAATATGCTGGAAAAATTAAACATCGATGGTAAGGACCTGCGAATCATAAAAAACATGTACTGACAACAAACAGCAGCTATACGAATTAGTAACCAAAAAGGACAATTCCAATATATAAAACAAGGAGTCAGACAAGGCTGTGTTCTGTCGCCAGATTTGTTTTCACTTCACAGCTAAAATATTATGAAATCAATAACAGACAAAAAAAGGAATTGAAGTCAATGGTCACAACATAAATAATTTGTGATATGCGAATGACACAGTCTTAATAGCAGAGACAGAGAATGAACTACAAGAAATGATAGACATAATAGTAAAAGAAAGCAACAAGAAAGGTCTCAGTCTGAATAGTAAGAAAACAGAAGTAATGGTCATATCAAAGAAACAATCATCACCCTCATGCAGCATAAAAATAAACAGGACAAATCTGAAACAAGTGCAACGTTCCAAATACTTGGGCACAATAATAACATCAGATGGAAGATACACCACAGAAATAAGTTAGAAGAATCAAGAATAAAAGTTGGTTACAACCGGCAAAATAAAAGGAAAGAGAGATAGCGGATGACAAAGAGAGAAAATACTGGATAGCTTGGTGTCATGGCATGGAAAACGGTCAACAACAGAATTGATACGATGCAATGTAGATAGAAGATTGTGGAAGGACAGGATCGCCTATGCCAACTGGTGTGGCACATGATGATGATAACTATAAACCACTATGCAGTGTAACAGAGAGGTGGAAATACTGTAGGTGACTATAAGCCCCTACACAATATAACAGAGAGGTGGAAATACTGTAGGTGACTATAAGCCACTACACAGTGTAACAGAGAGGTGGAAATACTGGCCTATATGCCTTGCAGGGTAACAGTTCCTCCACTTAACATGGTCAATGTCTATCCTTCACAAAATTCCTCCCCCCCCCCCCTCCCATGACTGGCTCACACTATTCTTTGACCTTTGACAGGTTGTCCTGGGTCTGTCTCCAATGTATTTGAGAAATGTTGATATTGTTTCTAGATCACTTCCACTCACAAGACCAACTAGCCAGCTCCACTGTGTGTTGCCCAACTTGAGTAGTCTGGGCTGCTGCTATGTTTGGCCATGTTCATGGACAGCTTGTGTGAAGAGTTCAGTATTATAGAACAAAGTGAAGGCTGTACAAGGAAGACATCATGTTTTCATCCGGAGATCAAACCAATACAACTGTTTTGACCATGAGAAAAACTAAATGTTTTTTTTTAAATGTCCTCTAAACAACCAGGCTCTGTCTAATGCCTTTGTCTGATGAATGACAGGTAAACAAAGACAAATGGATTTCTTTCATGTGTGGGGCCAGTAGCAACAGCTGAGATTGAATAATAGGGTCAGTAGAATACCCAAGGGATACTCGCGAATGTTACCATTTCCAGATGTTCCTGCATGAGAGATAGCAGTATAATGATGATATATCTATCAACCAAATTTGTGTACTCTTTCCAAAGATGACAGAAAAATGCAACAATTATAGTGCTAGATCAATGCAAACAGACCAGTAACTATAGTCAGCTGCTTCATCCACAACAATTATAGTGCTAGATCAATGCAAACAGACCAGTAACTATAGTCAGCTGCTTCATCCACAACAATTATAGTGCTAGATCAATGCAAACAGACCAGTAACTATAGTCAGCTGCTTCATCCACAACAATTATAGTGCTAGATCAATGCAAACAGACCAGTAACTATAGTCAGCTGCTTCATCCACAACAATTATAGTGCTAGATCAATGCAAACAGACCAGTAACTATAGTCAGCTGCTTCATCAACAACAATTATAGTGCTAGATCAATGCAAACAGACCAGTAACTATAGTCAGCTGCTTCATCCACAACAATTATAGTGCTAGATCAATGCAAACAGACCAGTAACTATAGTCAGCTGCTTCATCCACAACAATTATAGTGCTAGATCAATGCAAACAGACCAGTAACTATAGTCAGCTGCTTCATCAACAACAATTATAGTGCTAGATCAATGCAAACAGACCAGTAACTATAGTCAGCTGCTTCATCAACAACAATTATAGTGCTAGATCAATGCAAACAGACCAGTAACTATAGTCAGCTGCTTCATCAACAACAATTATAGTGCTAGATCAATGCAAACAGACCAGTAACTATAGTCAGCTGCTTCATCAACAACAATTATAGTGCTAGATCAATGCAAACAGACCAGTAACTATAGTCAGCTGCTTCATCAACAACAATTATAGTGCTAGATCAATGCAAACAGACCAGTAACTATAGTCAGCTGCTTCATCAACAACAATTATAGTGCTAGATCAATGCAAACAGACCAGTAACTATAGTCAGCTGCTTCATCCACAACAATTATAGTGTTAGATCAATGCAAACAGACCAGTAACTATAGTCAGCTGCTTCATCCACAACAATTATAGTGCTAGATCAATGCAAACAGACCAGTAACTATAGTCAGCTGCTTCATCCACAACAATTATAGTGTTAGATCAATGCAAACAGACCAGTAACTATAGTCAGCTGCTTCATCCACAACAATTATAGTGTTAGATCAATGCAAACAGACCAGTAACTATAGTCAGCTGCTTCATCCACAACAATTATAGTGTTAGATCAATGCAAACAGACCAGTAACTATAGTCAGCTGCTTCATCAACAACAATTATAGTGCTAGATCAATGCAAACAGACCAGTAACTATAGTCAGCTGCTTCATCAACAACAATTATAGTGCTAGATCAATGCAAACAGACCAGTAACTATAGTCAGCTGCTTCATCCACAACAATTATAGTGCTAGATCAATGCAAACAGACCAGTAACTATAGTCAGCTGCTTCATCAACAACAATTATAGTGCTAGATCAATGCAAACAGACCAGTAACTATAGTCAGCTGCTTCATCAACAACAATTATAGTGCTAGATCAATGCAAACAGACCAGTAACTATAGTCAGCTGCTTCATCAACAACAATTATAGTGCTAGATCAATGCAAACAGACCAGTAACTATAGTCAGCTGCTTCATCCACAACAATTATAGTGCTAGATCAATGCAAACAGACCAGTAACTATAGTCAGCTGCTTCATCCACAACAATTATAGTGCTAGATCAATGCAAACAGACCAGTAACTATAGTCAGCTGCTTCATCCACAACAATTATAGTGCTAGATCAATGCAAACAGACCAGTAACTATAGTCAGCTGCTTCATCCACAACAATTATAGTGCTAGATCAATGCAAACAGACCAGTAACTATAGTCAGCTGCTTCATCCACAACAATTATAGTGCTAGATCAATGCAAACAGACCAGTAACTATAGTCAGCTGCTTCATCCACAACAATTATAGTGCTAGATCAATGCAAACAGACCAGTAACTATAGTCAGCTGCTTCATCCACAACAATTATAGTGCTAGATCAATGCAAACAGACCAGTAACTATAGTCAGCTGCTTCATCCACAACAATTATAGTGCTAGATCAATGCAAACAGACCAGTAACTATAGTCAGCTGCTTCATCAACAACAATTATAGTGCTAGATCAATGCAAACAGACCAGTAACTATAGTCAGCTGCTTCATCAACAACAATTATAGTGCTAGATCAATGCAAACAGACCAGTAACTATAGTCAGCTGCTTCATCCACAACAATTATAGTGCTAGATCAATGCAAACAGACCAGTAACTATAGTCAGCTGCTTCATCCACAACAATTATAGTGCTAGATCAATGCAAACAGACCAGTAACTATAGTCAGCTGCTTCATCCACAACAATTATAGTGCTAGATCAATGCAAACAGACCAGTAACTATAGTCAGCTGCTTCATCCACAACAATTATAGTGCTAGATCAATGCAAACAGACCAGTAACTATAGTCAGCTGCTTCATCCACAAAATTATAGTGCTAGATCAATGCAAACAGACCAGTAACTATAGTCAGCTGCTTCATCCACAACAATTATAACATTTCTGTGCTGGGAACAAATTGGCAAACTTTTTGTCTACACAATTTCTTGTGTTCTATATCTCTTACCTATAATCTATACAAAGATTATCTACATGATTTCTTGTGTTCTATATCTCTTCTTACCTTTAACTTGTACAAACTGTGCCTATGTTATCTCTTGTGTTCTAAATCTTTTACCTTTAACTTGTATAAACTATGCCTAGGGAATAATAAAAGGAAAACTTTTTTCCTTCTATTATTCCCTATTATCGCCTCGGAAGTTTCCCTATTTAATAATATTTATTTATTATAATTTGTCTAAACTATGCCTATGTTATCTCTTGTGTTTTTTATCTCTTACCTTTAACTTGTACAAACATTGTCCAGGCAAAACTCAAAACTTCATTGGACGTGCAAGGGTGTCTCCTAAAAAATAAACCCAAAAATGCATGTTGTTACATACTGATTCTTGTACAATATTTTAAAAAAAGCAAATATGCTGATCTCCTAACATATCTTCCAACTTGTATGGGTTACCTTTAATTTGTACAGGTTTTTTTTATGGACTTTAAGCCTTACAGAGCAATTCATAAGGGAAAACGTGTGACCTTCATCTTTACCTTATGAAAGTAAATCTACACAATATTTGACACAAATAAAATGTAATTGTGAAACTACACTGATGTCTATATGGTTATATGGCCCTTTTCGTCTTGTCAGACGGTCTAGTGGAGGCTATTGTGTATTTTTTTAGGTTTTGTTTTTGTCAAACAGCTTCTCTCGTTGCTAATTCTACCAATGCTTGACAAACTCATGCGGTATGTCTGCTAACTAATTTATTCTACTCATGGAATCAGTTTCATTGCAGTCGGAGCATCCCCATATCGGCTCCACCACCCATCCCAGCATTTCTCAATGCATATGCAGACTAAATGTTCCTGTAACCCGTTCTTGTAATTGCTAACCAATCAAATCAGACCAAATCTATTTTTAGAAATGGATTATCAATAACGAGGCCAGCCAATCAAGATACACATAACCAAGAAAAAAGTGTTTTAACTACAATGTTTTTATGGCAGTTATGATCTAATAAAACCTAGAAGAAATAGTCTGCGGTTGAACGGTCCTTGCCAAGCTGGGAAGGCAAAAACTTTTGACTAACTAGTCACAATGGTGAATAGGTTTGGCCCTTAAACAATATGGTAGATATAAGATGACCATGAACCATGCAACAGCTGTTACCAAGATCAAAGGTTAAAGAAGCAACATCAAACAAATGCATGCTGAAGATGTCTGCTGGACCACAAAGTGATAAACACAGTGCACTTGGATCCACTAATAAGTGAACACTGAAATATACCGGCAGATATAACATAAAACATGTTTGTGTGATGATAAACAAAACATAAAACATCTTTTGTTACAAATCATCATAACGTAAAACATCTTTTGTTACAAATCATCATAACATAAAACATCTTTTGTTACAAATCATCATAACATAAAACATCTTTTGTTACAATTAATTATTCTCTTCTTGGAAGCTGCTGTTAGAAAAGAGGCAAACATTAGATAAAGCTACATGAATTAATGAGAGTTGGGGTCATTCACTTTCAAGCAGGTTCTTTCATTTCTGTTTGTTTTCAAAACAAAAGGGTTAATGGAAACATTAAATACATAGAAATGACAAGAGTTATGCACATCCAATGTGAATACAAAAACGACCATGTTAATCTGGCTGGTTACAGAATAGAGACCATTCATGACAAGGTCAGGGCATTGAATGACTTGAACCACCTGAATATAGTGTTAGGAGAAGTCTGAGACAGTCTAAAAACTTTATGAGAATAGTCTACAAACTTTAAGACAATAGTGTATACATTTTTTAGGAGAACTCTACAAATTTTAAGACAATAGTCTTCTTTTTTAGGAAAAGACTACAGTCTTTATGACAATAGTCTACAAACTTAATGAAAATAATCTATAAAATTTATGACAATAGTCTACAAACTTTATAACAATAGTCAACAAACTTTATGACAAGTCTACAAACTTTATGACCAACAATAGTCTGAGATAGTCTACAAACTTTCTGAGAATAGTTTGAAAGAGAGTGCACTATATTTATGAAAGAAACTAATCTTTGCAGTAACATGGCAAAAGTCTTATCTTCTTGAAAGCACCTATGGACTGCAGTGAAATGTCTGAAATTCTCAAAAGGTAAACAACGAAGAAGGAACAATTTTGGAGGAAAAAAGAAAGAGACAAAGTGGTATATGTAAACAAAGGAGTTAAAAGCTGACAAAAGTTGCCAACTCCACTATAAAATCAGTCAGTGACAGCTCATAGCTACTTGTAGGGCAACAACATAATCATAATTGGCAAACTTGGTAGCTTGCTACACAAAGTGCCTCCTGTTCAATGCTAAGTTCACCTCAGTCTCTCTTTCACTTGTCTGTAGTCCAGTGGGTAACCATCCCTAGTGGTGTTTGCACCGTTCTATACAGAACTGACTTCAGCTTCTCCGTGCACGGTCATTCTTGTGATTACTTTGTCTAATTATGTCAGAATACATTGATTTATGAGCCCAGGACACCATCAGCACTCAAGCAGTCAGCAACCACATGTATTAAGATCAGTGAATCAGACTTGACCAAGATCCTACTATGGCTCCCTGTGGTAGGCTTTCAAACTATTCTGGCCGTGCAATTTGGAATATAGATGGAAAGCAATCCCTTACCCAGAACAGCTATGACGAAATTGGATATGCTGAGTTGAAAGGCACAAAATATCACAGCATACTGGAAGTGTCAAGACTATACCCATTTGACATCCTCTGAAGAACCACCCACCATACAGATATAAAAATGTCTCCAACAAAATAACAGATAATATAATTGTCTCTAATAAATCAGATAATAAGAGTCACCCTTAATAAAATGATAAGGAAGTCATCTCCATCTGTCAGTCCAGCACATCTCTTTTAGATGCAGGGAAAATTGCCAACAATACAACTCTTTCTTTCAAGGGAAGATTACCAGCAACACAACTATTTCTTTCAAGGGAAGATTACCAGCAACACAACTCTTTCTTTCAATGGAATATTACTAACAACACAACACTTTCTTTCAAAGGACGATTACCAGCAACACAACTCTTTCTTTCAATGGAATATTACTAACAACACAACACTTTCTTTCAAAGGAAGATTACCAACAACACAACTCTTTCTTTCAAGGTAGATTGCCAGCAACACAATGCTTTCTTTCAAAGGAAGATTACCAGCAACACAACGCTTTCTTTCAAAGGCAGATTACCAACAACACAATTCTTTCTTTCAAAGGAAGATTACCAGCAACACAACTATTTCTTTCAAGGGAAGATTACCAGCAACACAGCGCTTTCTTTCAAAGGAAGATTACCAACAACATAACTCTTTCTTTCAAAGGAAGATTACCAACAACACAACTATTTCTTTCAAGGGAAGATTACCAGCAACACAACGCTTTCTTTCAAATGAAGATTACTAACAACACAAATCTTTCTTTCAATGGAAGATTACCAACAACACAACTCTTTCTTTCAAGGAAGATTACCAACAAAACAATTTTTTCTTTCAAAGGAAGATAACCAACAACACAACTCTTTCTTTTAAGGGAAGATTACCAACAACACAACTCTCTTTCAAGGAAAAATTACCAACAATACAACGCTTTCTTTCAAGGAAAGATTACCAAAAACACAACTCTTTCAAGGGAAGATAACCAACAATACAACTTTTAAAGGGAAGATTACCAACAACACAACTCTTTCTTTCAAGGAAGATTACCAGCAGTACAACTCTTGCAATGGAAGATTACCAACAACTGAACATCATCAAGGGAAGATTACCAACAACACAACTATATGTTATTATAAAACCTGCAATAATGATGAAGTGATTCTGGAGAAAGGACAAGAGTAGCACATATTTTTCACCCAAAATGGCATCAGTATTTGACAAGAATTCCTCAAGGCAGAGATGACAAACCACCAGCACATGTTAACCCTGGAAAACAGGATAACCAGCCTGGCCAAGCATGTAGAAGACAGCCCAGTTATCAAAACTGTTGCCATGGACATGGTGGGAAATATTGTGGCCAGCTGTAAATAAGCCAATCCCACTGAACATGCACTCATTGAAGTAGCTGTCAGGCAAACAAAAAGGAAGATTTAAAAATTCATAAACAGTATAGAGAGCAGGTGGCCAAATCAATAACTTGCCAGGCTCCAAACCTGGAGAATGCAGGTTCGAATCCCAGTAGGGTCAAACATTTATTCTATTGGGGGTGAAATAAAATCTCAGACCTGAACACTTCGCTGTGACTACAGTGGACATGCTGCCTTTATTCTCTGGTCCTACAATACCTCCTGGCAGGCCCCAGTAATGGGAAAATGCCTTAAGATAGTTGTAGACAGTATGGTACGTACATTATTGACTACTAATGCTGATTCCTTCAGACTGACAGGTCAGGTACAAATATTCCCATCTATGTGCTGTGGATATCACTCCTGCATGAACAGGGGCCTACTGTGATGATGAAACACAACAATAAGCAAAGAGACTTTCAGTAAGGCTATGGGAGTTGATAGTTCCTACAGTCAATGGTCATCCACAAAGTTCCCTGAACTTGCTCCACTGCTCTCACACATGATTTCTAAATCCACAAGTCGAAGAACTGGCACTTTCTTGCTATGACCTCATTCAATGAGCACTTCCAGTAGTGTCCCCTTGCTCACAAGCAAGTATATCTTTAATGTCTCCAAATCTCACTTGTCAATTTTTTGACTGTCACAGACACCTATGTAGTTCTACACTGTTCAGTAATGCTTCCTAGTATAAAGTAAATCCTTTCAAAGAATTCCATTGTGTGCACAGTCATTGAGCTCATCAATGAGCACGGCAAGCTTCATCTCTTTCCAGCTCAATTGTGTGAAATTATAACATTGTTCCTAACTCAAAAAGAACATACAAAAGCAGACAAGATGAAAGCAGTAGAAGTATCATTGGCAAGAAAAATGGTGTTGAGCGCAGCATGCATAACTCAGCTAAAACTTGGTTAGTGCAATCACAACATCAGCAGCAACACTCTATAGTCTATGATATGGGGAGACAACAGTAAATAAATAATACACCAGAGATGGTGAGATGTACCCTTCTATTAGCTGTAGTCCATTTTTAGTCCATTTTCTTCTTTTGTCATGAACTGCTCTAGAAGTTCAATAAAGCAGAAACAAAAAGAACATTGGAAACTGTGAAGGATAATTTCTAATAGTGAGGTATCTGCCATGAGCTTACATCAAAGAATGAGTCATCACAATGTCACCTCACATTATTCAGCACAATCACAAAGAGCTTTATTTGATAGAAAACAACTGTAATTATTCAGATCCTTCCAATGTCTTTACTTTCCTGGCTCACTTTCAGAACTGAGCATTGGTCCATGTTCCTGAGGCTGGCATCAGCTCAAGGCTTTGAACATTTCCTGGCTCACTTTCAGAACTGAGCATTGGTCCATGTTCCTGAGGCTGGCATCAGCTCAAGGCTTTGAACATTTCCTGGCTCACTTTCAGAACTGAGCATTGGTCCATGTTCCTGAGGCTGGCATCAGCTCAAGGCTTTGAACATTTCCTGGCTCACTTTCAGAACTGAGCATTGGTCCATGTTCCTGAGGCTGGCATCAGCTCAAGGCTTTGAACATTTCCTGGCTCACTTTCAGAACTGAGCATTGGTCCATGTTCCTGAGGCTGGCATCAGCTCAAGGCTTTGAACATTTCCTGGCTCACTTTCAGAACTGAGCATTGGTCCATGTTCCTGAGGCTGGCATCAGCTCAAGGCTTTGAACATTTCCTGGCTCACTTTCAGAACTGAGCATTGGTCCATGTTCCTGAGGCTGGCATCAGCTCAAGGCTTTGAACATTTCCTGGCTCACTTTCAGAACTGAGCATTGGTCCATGTTCCTGAGGCTGGCATCAGCTCAAGGCTTTGAACATTTCCTGGCTCACTTTCAGAACTGAGCATTGGTCCATGTTCCTGAGGCTGGCATCAGCTCAAGGCTTTGAACATTTCCTGGCTCACTTTCAGAACTGAGCATTGATCCATGTTTCTGAGGCTGGCATCAGCCCAAGGCTTTGAACATTTCCTGGCTCACTTTCAGAACTGAGCATTGGTCCATGTTTCTGAGGCTGGCATCAGCCCAAGGCTTTGAACATTTCCTGGCTCACTTTCAGAATTGAGCATTGATCCATGTTTCTGAGGCTGGCATCAGCTCAAGGCTTTGAACATTTCCTGGCTCACTTTCAGAACTGAGCATTGGTCCATGTTCCTGAGGCTGGCATCAGCTCAAGGCTTTGAACATTTCCTGGCTCACTTTCAGAACTGAGCATTGATCCATGTTTCTGAGGCTGGCATCAGCTCAAGGCTTTGAACATTTCCTGGCAGTTTCTGAGAGAAAGATCCTCGATCCACATCTCCACTAGAGTCTCTTCTACATCTGCATTCAACTTATTCTCATCAATTAATTCAACTGCATCTTCCTGGCCAGATGTTCACTCACACATTTCAAACAAGCTTCCATTCCTTTCTCTCTCTCTCTTACAGATCTTTAGTGTCTATTAGTTCCAGAAATACCATGTGCTTCTAGCTATAACAAGCAGGTCAGATAAGCATTGATCATAGTTGTTTTACTGCTCAAGGGCAGGTAATTACAAACTGAAGAAACCATCATCTGGTTGCTGGTCCCTGCTCCCATGACAGCTAATTTATCCTACACAGCTCATGCAGTAGTAAATCCCAGCACATGTGTCATATCTTGCACCCACCTCCTTCTAGATCTCCCTCTCTCTCTCTTGTTTACCTCCATATTTATCTTCTCTAGACCATTATATTGTTTTCCCAAAGCAAACCATGTTATTTTTCATATTTTTATCTTTTTTTCTGGAATTCTTGTGACATGTTTGTTCTTGTCTACATCAACAGTGTTTAGAGTATACTTCTTACAACTTTTCTGACACTCAGACTCTTTGATATTGATTGTAACGGGAAAGTTTTTTGTTTTTTTCTTTAAAGTAAAAGATATCCATTTCACATGTATGACTTCATCACCTAGATTGATGAGCTAATCTATCTAAATACAGTCGAACCTGGTCTTAGGACCACCTGTTTAAAGCGTTTCCCTGGTTATAGGACCGGGTCTACAATTTCCCCGAGTTTTTTACTATATGCTAACACTGATTACGGCGCTCACCGTATGACGCGACCAGAGACCAGGTTAATTAACCGCCGCCAATGTTATTTATCCCGTTTACGACACGCGGGTAATCCGATGGGAGCCATAAACGATCGACACAGGTGTCTACAGGTGTCGAGGTTTTCCCGTATTTAGTGAGTCCCAGATTACAGTGGGACGTGTAACGTTTATCAGTCAATACTGGTGTGAGAAAAACGGCAGACACAGATCTATGATTCGTGAAGTGACATCACTTCGCGGTTCCGTCTAGACCAGAGTAGACCATTGCGTGGCCCGTATAAATTACAGGAATTAACTAAAGAATTAGTTATTGCCCGCTTAGAGTGTATTCACGTACATGTACAGTATCTCAGTGAATTATTTTTGTGGATTTTAAAAGTGTTACACACAATATAGGAAATGGCCAGTGTCAAAAGTGTAAAACCAAAAGCATTAACGCTGGAAGAACGAATATCAGTGATTCGACAAAATATTTTTGTGTGTTTAACTATCGTGTTTTATGAAAAGTGTCCAACCAGTGGCTATTGTAGACCGACATGTGCACTATGTTCTAATCATGGATTACGCTGATTTGCAGGTTAGTTTTCATAGTGCTTAGGATAAAATTTTTTTTATCGCTCTATTTATTATGTGAAACCTGTGAGGCAGGACCACCTGTCCTATGGGACCAGTTTTTGAAAGTCCCGTGAATGGTCGCCTTAGACAGGTTCGACTGTACTAACTTTAGCTCTCGCAATTAAAGAGCTAATCTATCCAAGACTAACTTTAGGTCTGTCAATTAATGATCTAATCAAACTAAATACTAACTTTAGCTCCTTCAGTTAAAGGGCTAATCTATCCAAGACTAACTTTGTCTTTCTCAATTAATGTTCTAATCTATCCAAATACTAACTTTGTCTCTCTCAATTAATGTTCTAATCTATCCAAATACTAACTTTGTCTCTCTCAATTAATGTGCTAATCTATCCAAATACTAACTTTGTCTCTCTCAATTAATGAGCTAATCTACTCAAATACTAACTTTGTCTCTCATATAATGAGCTAATATATACAAATACTAACTTTGTCTCTCAATTAATGAGCTAATCTATCCAAATACTAACTTATGCTTTCTTTCTTCATTTTCAAAGTGTTCACCCGTTAAGTGGGCATGGGTGCGTTTGTGTTGCTACTTTATGCCAAAGCCACGATATCTGTGCCTTTTGGCCCGATACATCCGTCTTCGGCATGAATGAGTACATTTTGCTTAACAATTATGTGCCAGAACAGTGGCCATTTTTGGTCTACTCTTTTTTCAACGTTAAACTGCCAAGGATTCGTTAACATGAGTGAGTGTACACATGACTTCCTGTTTTTCACCATTTTCCGAGAGGGCTAGACGTCGGATCTCACTACCCAGAGACCAGAGTAGAATAAAGCCAGGAAGAAACCATGGGTTTGATTTCTGAAACATTTCCATCACATCTGGAACATTCTTGTCCAGAGGCCAACATCTTACCTCTTGACTGCCCAGCGCCCCCAAATGTTCTCTCAAAGAAATGAAGATAAATTTGACTTCCTTGTCAGTACCCTTACCCCTTTGCCCCCTTGTTTTAACCATTTTTCCTTATTGTAGTCTGTTCTTTGATAAATTGCAGTCAACACTATTGTAGTCTGTTCTTTGATATATTGCAGTCCACACTATTGTAGTCTGTTCTTCCATGTATGTTCTTTGGGGTTAAACAAGGATATATTTTATCTCCCATGTTATTTGGAATTGCTACAGACTTCATAATGAAGAAATGTTGCACTGGTAACAAAGGCATCAAATAGATACAAGGAGACCATTTGAAGGACCTTGACTTTGCGGTGATGACATAGTCCTCATCAGCAGTCAGATAAAAACGATGCAGGAAAACACAAATGAATTATCATCAATAGCCAGCAAAATTGGGCTTGAGATCAATCATGAAAAGACTAAAGTCATGAAAAGCTCAATTCCAACAGATGACAGAATAAACATGGAAAATAAACCAGTGGAAGAGATTGAGCACTTTATCTATCTTGGAAGTCACATTGATCGAGAAGGGGATACAAGCAAAGAAATTAGAATCAGAATAGCTAAAGCAGCAATGTCTTTCAGAAGCCTTGAAAAGTTGTGGAAATGAAAACTCATCAGCACAAACACAAAACTTAGACTATTCAAATCAAATGTACCATCAACCCTTACGTATGCGTGTGAAAGCTGGAAAACAACAAGAGACATAGAAACAAAGTTGAATGCATTCGAAAATAAATGTCTAAGGAAAATATTTTGTATAGCGTGGAACGAATTCAAAACAAACGAAGAAACTAGAGAAATCATCAATCAACCACTAATATCTTCAGTAATCAAGAAAAGATGATGGTTATATGCTGGACATGTGATGAGGAGAGATAATAACTGAACAGCAAAGCAAGCCCTCATGTGGGAACCAACAGGTAAGAGAAAAAGAGGAAGACCCAGAGAGACACTGAGAAGAACATTGATCAGAGAGGCAAGAGCAGCAGGAATCGGCTCCCTCAATGAAATAGAGTTGCTTGCACAGAACAGAGACAAATGGCGAGATTTGATAAAAGATCTTTACCTTTACAAAGATTGAAAACTGCTAGAATAAAAATTTAGATAAGTGAAAGAGTATCTGGGTCTATACCCTATAGGCCAGCTACGGCTCGAAAAGTCAATAGATAGATAGATGTTCTTTGATATATTGCAGTTCACGCTATTATAGTCTGTTCTTCCATGTATGTTCTTTGATACATTGCAGTCCACACTGTTATTGTTGCCTAATCAAGGAGAAGCATTTCACAAATGCAAGCAAGATAATGCTCAACTCATGGACACAAAGCATACACCAGCTAAAATGCTCATCAAGTACAGTATTCTCTATAGGCCTTATGACTACACCAAATTATACCAATGCTGCTCAGTTGTCTGCATACTTGTTAACTATTTTACAACAAATCCTGTGTTAAGCTGGTTGTAACAAGCTACATGCCAATGTCATGTTCATGCTTAGTCATCAAGTCAATGAAGGGTAGAGAAACCTCAAATTCCAGTTACTTTCAGTGACAAACACCCAACAACTCAATTCACAAAATAACAACATTCCTTGTGTATGTCTTCCTAGCTGCTACATGCTCTATATGAGCAAGCAAGCTACCAATCAAATATAAAGATGTATTTACCTCTGCTTCCGACCTCTCTGCTGCCGAGGTACTTCCTGGGCAGGGTTAATAAAGATATCCAAGAAAATTGGTTCAAACTTCTTAAAGATGACCGTTGAAACAGCAAAGTTGCGCTCCAGCTTGTCTATTTTGTCCCGGAATGCTTTTGGTAGATTTGACATATCAGCCCACTTGCGCATCTTATTGAAGAACTGGATAAGGCTGTGGACAGACCTGCATATCAGGTAAACAGCAAACATGGTAAGCTAATGATGTCTCAGTCCCTGCATATCAGGTAAACAGTAAACATGGTAAGCTAATGATGTCTCAGTCCCTGCATATCAGGTGAACAGTAAACATGGTAAGCTAATGATGTCTCAGTCTCATTATAGTACTTTCTTCCCAAAGAGCCACTAGAAGACATGTATGAATGTGTGCTGCACCAAAGTTCAACATAAATCCATCTCTTAAAGTTTATTTTCATTGTTTTTTTTACACAAAATTATAGCATGTCACATTTACAAAAAGCACTCCTTGTTTTTAAAAGACAATATGAAAGCAGTTCTGTAGGTAGACCACAAGGCTGTGATGGCTGTATACAGCAAAAGCAACTCTGAGATGCTAATTGCTAAACTTGTCATCTCTACTATTGTTGCTAAATCTGCCAACAGTACCTCTGTTGTTGCTAAATCTGTCAATAGTGCCTCTGTTGTTGCTAAATCTGTCAATAGTACCTATGTTGTTGCTAAATCTGTCAATAGTACCTATGTTGTTGTTGCTAAATCTGTCAATAGTACCTATGTTGTTGTTACTAAATCTGTCAATTGTATCTCCTCTGTTGCTACTGCTCAATCTGTCAATAGTATCTCTGTTGATGCTAAATCTATCAATAGTACCTATGTTGTTGCTAAATCTGTCAATAGTACCTCTGTTGTTGCTAAATATGTCAATAGTACATATGTTGTAGCTAAATCTGTCAATTGTATCTCCTCTGTTGCTACTGCTCAATCCGTCAATAGTACCTCTGTTGTTGCTAAATCTGTCAATAGTACCTATGTTGTTGCTAAATCTGTCAATTGTATCTTCTTTGTTGCTGCTGCTCAATCTGTTAATAGTACCTCTGTTGTTGCTAAATCTGTCAATTGTATCTCCTCTGTTGCGACTGCTCAATCTGTCAATAGTACCTCTGTTGTGAAGGCATCTGGTTGTGGTGTCTTGTCCCTTTAGAGTGCTGAAAAGACTTCTTTCATTTTTGCTTTTCTCAAGGACTCTGTGTTGACATCAAGTTCTGGCTCTCATATATCCACTACTGTAAGAGTTCTCTACTGAGAATATTCCTGGCATGTTCCACCCATCTTTTCATCTCTTCTTCTTCTGAACTAAAACTTTACCTTGCTTAACTGGATGGGACATGTTCTGGTGCCATCACATGATGACGATGATGATAATAAATATCACTTACTTTCATGAGATAAAGACACAGACTGTCTAAGTTATTGCAAGTTGTGAAGTCATGGTAAAAGCCTGACTTTAGTTTATGAGATAAAGACATGGACTGGCCTAAGTTATTGCAAGTTGTGAAGTCATGGTAAAAGCCTGACTTTAGTTTATGAGATAAAGACATGGACTGGTCTAAGTTATTGCAAGTTGTGAAGTCATGGTAAAAGCCTGACTTTAGTTTATGAGATAAAGACATGGACTGGCCTAAGTTATTGCAAGTTGTGAAGTCATGGTAAAAGCCTGACTTTAGTTTATGAGATAAAGACATGGACTGGTCTAAGTTATTGCAAGTTGTGAAGTCATGGTAAAAGCCTGACTTTAGTTTATGAGATAAAGACATGGACTGGTCTAAGTTATTGCAAGTTGTGAAGTCATGGTAAAAGCCTGACTTTAGTTTATGAGATAAAGACATGGACTGGCCTAAGTTATTGCAAGTTGTGAAGTCATGGTAAAAGCCTGATTTTAGTCTATGAGATAAAGACACAGACTGGTCTAAGTTATTGCAAGTTGTGAAGTCATGGTAAAAGCCTGACTTTAGTTTATGAGATAAAGACATGGACTGGCCTAAGCTAAGTTGCCAACAAGTAAGTTGCTATCAACATGTTGACACAAAGCACAAGAGAACCTGACTGTGATTGCTACATTCTGGGTCACAAGACATTGTACCGTGAATGAGCTGAAAACAGTCAGGAACTTATATTATAGTTGACTGCTAGAACCAGAAGCAGTGAGCTAGACACCCCTGCTGCAGGTCCACTTGTGAGTTCCTCAAAGAGACTGACCAGTCAGGCCAAGTGAGAATCAAATTGAGAAGGCAAACTAAGTACTTGAGAAATCAGATTTGTTGAGTCATCAAAGCTTGGTGTGAACAACCTCATACTCACTTCACAAGACAAGTCATCATGGCATATAACAATAACAAACTACATTTAGGGAGTAATGACTAGATGACTAAACATCTAAACATTTTTTTTATTTTGGTAGGGAAGACAGTCAGTCGTAGAATTTTTTAAAATTATCGGAATACTGAATGGTTGATTAGCAAAGTAATTAGTGGTTGATTGCCAGAATAATGAGTGGTTGATTACCAGAATAATGAGTGGTTGATTACCAGAATAATGTACAGCTGATTTCATGGATCAAGTTGAAACCATTATCAACACCTATGGGAAAAATGTTGCATAGAACAAAATACAGGAAGGAAATCCTCATTAGACTACAGGTCTAATGGGCATTATAGATGATAGATTAGGCTTCTGTTATTTTTTTTACTTGTAAAAAAAGATTAGATTTAACCACACCAAAAAATACTAAGTTTCGAAGCACTTCCAGAGTACACACAACAGACTGTAATGGAGACAACTGTGTCAGCACAGAACCATACTGCTGGATAAAACCAGTACTAGTAAGACCTAGATAAAGTAACGACTGTGACTTATCCCTATCTATGATAATTCTCTGTGATCAGTCAATTTGTTCAACTCAATCATATAATACACTGTATCTGTGTCACCAAATTCTCTGTGATCAGTCAATGTGTGCAACTCAAAGCTGACTGAATCACTGAACTAGCACGGATGATACATGGACTCACAGCCCGACCTGAAAAACCTTTTCTGTAAAGCTCAGGGTCATCATTTTCCTCTTGGGCCAAAGACAGCACATAGGGCAGAAGACAATTTTTTTCTCCACAATTGATGATCTCATGCTAGTTTTTGGCTGTTTCTTAGTCCATGGTTGAGCTTTACCTATTAATTGTTCAGTGTGGTGATTCTCTTGGTCTGCCTTGTTTTCTTTTACCAGATGGTTTCCACATGAATGCCTGACGGGGAAGTCTTTTTCATTCTTTACACGTGACCAATGCAAACCAAAACCTTTTTCTTATAAAGCTTGACATATTTTTTTTTATTCGTCTCCTATTTTTTCCTTTGAGATGTATTCTTTCCAGCTTATGTTTGAGATCATACGGAGATATTTGCTTTCAAAGGCTTTTAATTTCCTATATAAAGTCTAGATGGATTTACAACTTTAACTTCCATATGTTAGCACTGGTATCACATCCATATGTTAACATTCGTATCACATCCATATGTTAGCACTGGTATCACATCCATATGTTAGCACTGGTCTCACATCCATATGTTAGCACTGACATCACATCCATATGTTAGCACTGGTATCACATCCATATGTTAGCACTGGTATCTCATCCAAATGTTAGCACTGGAATCACAACCATATGTTAGCACTGGTATCACATCCAAATGTTAGCACTGGTATCACAACCATATGTTAGCACTGGTATCACATCCATATGTTAGCATTGATATCACATCCAAATGTTAGCACTGGTATCACATCCATATGTTAGCACTGGTATCACATCCATATGTTAGCACTGGTATCACACAGGAATTTAACAGTTTAAGTTTTGTTTGTTTACTGAGAAGTTTGCATCTCCAGATGTTTCGGACAAAATCAATTATTGCAGCCAATTTTCTGCCTGATCTGTAATATTTCCTTCCCATCTCATCTTCTCTTCCAAGCTTTCTCATTCCATTCATCATTCCCTGCAAGATAAATTTTCACGGCTAGAAGAGCAGGTCATGCTATCTGACTGTTACCTTATAGTGGTCAAACTTCCATATGGAATTTCAAGATGATGCTCTGAAAGCCCTTTTATTTGTGAGATACAGAGGACTTTTCTACAGCACCTCACTTCTATAGTTTGTATCTTTAGGTCTGTGTCTACTACCCACTATGAAGATAGATGGGACAACAAACAGAGTTAATAAATATTAACTTAAGAAAGTCAAGGGTACTCATCTTACATTGTTGTAGAATATGGTATCAAGAATTGGTATTTTCCTCACGACAATCAATATAAGAGTGATGTGGTCAGGATCATGCCAGGTCATTCTACAGAAAAAACAGTGGCGTCCATGTTCTGAGACCCTACTTAATGTTATATCACAAATTCTGAGAAAGCAGCCCAGCACTCTTAAATGCCTATACTGAAGACAGATGTGCGGGGATAAGATGCATAAATATCACTGCTTGCTCATAATCTATCTATCTATTGACCTTTCGAGCCGTAACCGGCCCATAGGGCGTAGACCAAGATACACCTTCTCCTATATGAATTTTTGTTCTAGCAGTTTTCTTTTAAAGATACTTTATCAAATCTCGCCATCTGTCTCTGTTCTGTGCAAGCAGTTCTATCTCATTGAGGGAGCCGATTCCTGCTGCTCTTGCCTCTCTCATCAATGTTCTTCTCAGTGTCTCCCTGGGTCTTCCTCTTTTTCTTTTACCTGTTGTTTCCCATATGAGGGCTTGCTTTGCTATTCGATTATTATCTCTTCTCATCACATGTCCAACGTATGACCATCGTCTTTTCTTTATTACTGAAGATATTAGTGGTTGATTGGCGATTTCTCTAATTTCCTCGTTCCTCGTTTGCTCATAATACATCCTTTCATATTGTTTAAAAGGCAGAGAACAAAGAGGAGTAAACATCAAGTGAACACAGAAGAAACCATAAATCCTAGTTATGGGTGTAGTTACTGCCTCATTTCCTTGTTCTGACAAAACAACACATTCTACAAGAGTGCTCCCACACACACAGACTTGAGGAGGCAAACAGTCCACCACCTTGTAAGAAAAACTGTGTGTTGAAACAGAAAACAGACTTCATACGAGAATTCCAAATCTCAGTCTTTATGAGTATAATCACAGAAGAAGAATTCTCATGCTAAAGGATGTTATCATGTCAGCTCTATTAGCCCTAGATTACAATACATATATGTAGACCCTTTCTTATGTGATCATCATCATGTGCCATACCGGTTGGCGTAGGTGATCATGTCCTTAAACAATCTTCTATCTACAGTGCATCGTATTAGTTCTATTGTTGACTGTTTTCCATGCCATAACACCAAGCTATCCAGTATTTTCTCTCTTTGTCGTCCACGATCTCTCTTTTCTTTTATTATATGATACTGTTGTAAAAATTACTACCACTTAAATGTAACATGAGAGCTTTAAGAATAGTATTTTTTTTTAACTTTTGACACACTGCTGTGTATTTACACTAGGAGAGACACAGGAACTCAGATTTCATGGCTCGGGTTGATTCATTACATGAAATTTCAACGCACGCACAGGACATGTTATATTGTCTATTCATATTATACAGTCTTGATAAGTCTGTCAGTATGTTCGACTACCTCAAAGCGTTATTCGCTGCATTGTCCGAGTTACAAAGGGTTGTTTGATGTCAGCCGATGACCGAGGAAATTTCCCTAGTCACAGCAGAAAATTAAAAAAAACACCAACTTCTTGAAAATTGTTGAATTTTTTCACATTATATGAGATCCTATCTCACACACTGAAGAAACAAAATTAAACATCAATAGAGACAAAACCAACGCGTAGGGGTCACTGGAGGTAGTAACTAGGAAGGTACACAAAGGGGGGAATGTTTGACCACGGCAAACTGTTAAATTTAGAAGAATTTGTCATTTCATGTGGTTATCGTTACCACCCTATAGTAATTGAGGGTTAAAGATTTGTGACAATGTTTGAAAGCAAATGTTGCATATGCTGTATTTAGTAGCAATAGTCCATGTTCCTATCTTTTGACAATTACAATATCAAAATGGTTACCTAAATTTTGAGGATCGGAGTAACCTAGTCAGTGAGACACAGTTTCCTTCCATAGTCCCACTGCCAACAGTTGGAACAGATGTTCGGCGACAGGCTTCATACAGCGCACATGCAAGCCAATGCATCTGGTCCCCCTGTAATGTTTATTGTTTTTAAAAAGTTTTTTTTATGGTCACAAAATAACCAGTCAATATACTTTGTTATTTCAATATTTGAGGGGCAATGGGTGGTCTAGAGAAAAGGTCTATAGGCAGGGGTGGTCCAGGGTTTGATTCTTGCCACAGGCAGTGGACATTTTTCATTTCAAATCTGCAGCTTTATCCTCCCTGATCAGTGGAATTGAAGGTCCCATGTGCACACACACACACATGTTAAAGAAACCCTGGAGGTTAAAAGACTAGAAGAGTAGACCAAAAATATGGCTATCCAGCCCAAAAAATGGTCAAAACTACACATACTGAAGATGGGTGTCTTGGGTCTAAAGGTGCAGGTCTCATGGTTTTACCATAAACTAGTGACACAACAAAGAAAAGACGATGGACATGTGATGAGAGATAATAAACGAATAGCAAAGCAAGCCCTCATATGGGAAACAACAGGTAAGAGAAAAAGAGGAAGACCCAGAGAGACACTGAGAAGAACATTGATGAGAGAGGCAAGAGCAGCAGGATTCGGCTCCCTCAATGAGATAGAGCTCCTTGCACAGAACAGAGACAAATGGCAAGATTGGATAAAATATCATTAAAAGAATTGAAAACTGCTAGAACAAAAATTCAGATAAGAGAAGGAGTATTTTGGTCTACGCCCTATGGGCCGGCTATGGCTCAAAAGGTCAATAGATAGATAGATAGTGACACAACACATCCACTTAGCAGGATGAACACTATGAAGAGAGAGAAAGACATAACGATAAATATAATAATTTATAATATTACCAAAAATTGCAACCTACAATGATCACTGAATAAATATTTGTAAATTATTTTATTACATTATTTACAAAACGAATATGCTATTTACTGAGCTTATTCAACTAAATGATGGAAGCAAATCATGGACAAAACAAATGAAAAGACGATTAGAGGCCACAAAGATGGGATTTCTCAGAAGAATGTTGAAAGTTCCCTGGACAGCTAAAAAGACCAACGAGGAAATTCTCAAAGAGCCCAACACAAAAAGGGAGCTCCTAAAAAACATCAGAAATAAACAATCAACATTTTTGCTGGCACATCATGAGAAGAGGAAAGTTGGAATACTTGGTTACAACTGGCAAAATACAGGGAAAGAGAAATTGCAGAAGACAAAAAGAGAAAATACTAGACCAGCTTGGTGTCATACATGGAAAACAGTCAATAACAGAACTGATACAATTTACTGAAGATAGAGATTGTGGAAGGACATGATCATTGTGATGGCTGATATTATTTTAATCAAACTTTATATAAACCTTATTCATCATCATCATCAAGTACCGGGCCTGCTGGCGTAGGTGATCATGTCTCTCCACAACTTTCAATCTCTGTAGCTATTTATCATTTCTGCTGTTGACCTTCTGCCAAGCCATTCTCATAAGCTGTCTGTAATTTTTTCTCTTTGCTTCCCTCTATCTCTTCGTCCCTCAATGTTTCCAGTTGTTACAATATATTCCAGTTGTTCTCTTCTCATTACATGGCCAAAAAATGATGATTGTTTCTTCCTAATATTGGAAATTAGCTCTCTTTTTGCTTTGACCTCTCTCCGAACATCTTCATTACTTTTTTTAGCTGTCCATGGTACTCTCAACATTCTTCTGTAAAACCACATTTCTACAGACTCCAGTGATTTTCTTGTCTTTTGTCCTATTGTCCATGATTCGCATCCATATGTTAAGACTGGCTCTACGTAACATTTAAGAACTCTTTTTCTTGTTTCTATTGTCAAAAATGGATTGCATAGTCATCATCATCATTGAGTGCCGTCTCAGCATCGAAGGTTGGCTACCATGGAGCGCCATTCCACTGTCTCTTGCTTTGATGGTGCAAATTGTCATAGGCTGACTTGTCCATCTTTTGATGTTACTCGTCCATGTTAGTCTTGGTCTGCCTCTGCCTCTTTTACCTTGTATTTTCCCTTCCAATATTACTTTTATTAGGCTGTTGTGTCTTTTAACATGACCCAAAAATTTCATTTGTCTTGCTCTAATTGTGTTTAGTAGTTCTCTTTTCATTTTTAGTTGTTTTAAAACTTCCTCGTTTGTTTTCTTTTCTTTCCATCCAATTCTACCTATTCTTCTAAAAATCCACATTTCAAAGGCTTCAATTTTCTGTTCTGTTTTCTGGTCTAATGTCCATGTTTCTGCACCATACAGGAATATTGAGAAGATGTAACATTTTGCTATTCTTAGTTTTAGCCCTGGTGTTATTTGTTTTGATGTTAGTATATTTTTCATGGCATTGAAATTACATTTTGCCATACCTATTCTTTTATTTATTTCAGTTGTACATTTTCCATCACTGGTTATAGTATGTCCAAGACAGTTGTAGTTCTGAAATGTCTCTAAATGTATTCCTTCCACTTTGATATTTAATTGTAGGTCTTGAGAATTTTCTTTGTTTATGATCATAGTTTTAGTCTTTTTGATATTCATATCTAGTTCATATTTGTTGCTTATCATGTTTATTATATTAAGTAATTGTTGTAAATCTTTAGGATTTTCTGCTAGTAGTACAGTATCATCAGCATATCTTAGGTTATTGATTATCTTCCCATTAATGTTTAGGCCTGGCATCTCAGTGATGTTTTTAAAGATTTGCTCAGTGTATAGATTGAACAAGCTTGGTGATAGGATGCATCCTTGTCTTACTCCTCTTTTTATATCAATGGGTGCAGAATTATTGCATAGTATCATCCTCAAGAAGCTTTCCAAAAAATGAGGAAGATTGCATAGTATCTTCCTCATTTTTTGGAAAGCTGCTTTTTCCTTAGCCATTCTGCATCTCACCTCTTTTGTACATCTTCCGTCTGAGGTTAACAAAGTTCCCAAATATTTGAATTCATTTACCTGTTTTAATTTTGTTGCACTTGTCTTTATTTTGCACTGAGGTGATGTCTTTTTCTTCGTTGTTACCATTACCTCTGTCTTTTTGCTATTAAGGCTGAGTCCTTTATTTTTGCTTTCTTTCACTATAATGTCCAACATTTCTTGTAACTCATTTTCACTCTTAGCGATTAAGACTGTATCATCAGCATACCTTAGATTATTTATAGTATGACCTCCAATTGTTATTCCAGGCATGTCCCTTATGTATCTTAAAATAATCTCACTATAAATATTAAACAAATCTTGTGACAGCACACAACCTTGTCTAACACCCTGTTTTATTTGTTGAAACATTCCCAATTGGTTTCCAGTTCTTATGGCTGCTGTTTATTGCCAGTACATGTTCTTTATTATTCTTAGATCTTTGCTGTCTACGTTTATGCTTTCTAAAATTGTGATTATTTCTTGGTGCTTTACTTTGTCAAATGCCTTGGTGTAATCTATGAAACATAGGTATAGATCTGTTTTCACCTCTATGGCTCTTTCTACTAAAGATCTTATGATATAAATGGCATTGCTTGTTCCTTTATCTCTAACAAAACCACACTGTTCATCACTAATTTCTGGACTGATATTGTTTCGCACTCTTCGCATGATGATTCTTAGTCATATGACTCATAAGGCTTATTGTGCGATGATCATCACATTCAATCGCACCCGATTTCTTTGGTAGGGCTATGAATATTGATTTGAGCATGTCGTCTGGTATATATACGCTGTTGTAGATATCATTCAATATTTTTGTTATTATTTCTATTCCAAAATCACCCATGGCTTCAATCTCTTTTCTATATTATCTGGTCCAGGAGCTTTGCCTGCCTTCATATTGCGCAAGGCGTCTTCCACTTCTCTGAGTATTTCTAGTTTTTCTCCATTATCCTTAATATTTACTTCCGTTCGTTCATCATTATAAAGATCTTTAATGTATTCTGTCCATCGTTCCCTTATGTTTTCTTGATCATTCAACAGTTCTCCTTCCTTTGATCTTAAAATCCAGTTTTTGATTGCGTTTTTCTTCCTGTTAATTCCTTAATTTGTTTGTATATAGCTTTAGCATCTCCTTTTGTTGCATTTCAATCTCTTTACATCGCTCTTTTAACCATGCTTCTTTGCTTCATTGCATTTTACTACAATTTCTTTATTTAATCTCTTATACTCATCTTTATTTTCTTTATTTCTTCTTCTTGTATCCAGCAAAATGTTATCTGTCATCCATTTCTTTCTTGAATGTCCTCACTGGTGGTATGAACTCTTTTGATGTTTGTTGCATTGATTCTTTTAACATTTCCCACTGTTCATCAATGCTTTGTATCTTCTCTATTGCATTGTACCGGTTCTGAATTGTGATTTTATATTTGTCTTGCAGCTTCTTGTCTGATTTTAGTAAATCTAAATTTAACTTGATGTTAACTGAGGCTCATTTGATTGTTGTTATAAGCTTTCCCACAACTGGTACATGATCACTATTGCAATCTGCCCCTGGTCTAGTTTTCACACACACAAGACTGTTTCTAAATCTATTGCTTATCATTATATAATCAATTTGATTACGTGCGTTGTCCCCTGGGTTTTTCCATGTCAACAGACGTCTTGGATGTTGCTTAAACCAGGTGTCTCCTATCATCATGTTGTGTGTTCTTGCCCAGTCAATAAGTCTCTCACCTTTTCATTCCTCTCGCCTAAGCCATAAAATGACCAATTACTTCCTCAACTCTTTCCTTTCCTACTTTTGCGTTAAAATCCCCTAGAACTATGGTGTTTTCATGTGGTTTGCATTTATGAAGTGCCTCATTTAACTCGTTCTAAAATTTATCAATTTTTTATCAACAATATGATATAAATCATATTATCATTTCATAATGCATTTAACATTATTAACATATACTTATACTATAATATTATATAATACTCAAACTAAATAGGTAGTAAATAATATAACAATATAATTCCAACTGTTAACAGTTAACATTAATAACTAAATCATGATTAATGATTTACTACAACTTAACTTCACTGTAAAACTTTTCTGAGTTTTCATTTGGTTGAAATCGCTTCCCTTAAAAAAAAATCACTTTACTTTAATTTACTTTAAACTTTAAAAAATAAAAATAATAAATAAAGTTATTGTTATTGCAATACCAACAACACACACACACAGACTCAATTTGTGGAAAAACAGTTTGTGTTCTTAGATAAAAATGTTGCCATTTTGTTAAATTGACAAGTATGTAATGAAAAAGTTTGAAACAAGAAAATACTGCAGTTGAGTCTGTACTTGTACTAGTCAAGTCTTAGTCTGTCCGGCTACCAACCTCCAGGGTAAAATTGGTCTGGATCTTTTGATAGTTTTGCCATGCCTCTTCTTTTGTTGAGGTATCCATATTCAAGTCAAGGCATATCTCCTCGAAACGCTGTAAAATGTTTTCTTCGTCTTCCTCTGAAAGACCCATCTTCGTCTACCGGCCTGTATGGATGTATTTGTTCTGTGCAGAAACCGGGGCTGCCACTGTCACTCTTGTAGTCCGAGTGTTTCTGCCATTTTGATAACGGGATCGCCTACGTAAGGACAACTCCAGGCAAAGGAGAGCTCCTCAGTGGCGGGAAAATACTTGACATGTCTCGTGTCCCATTTTGACTGTGAACCTCCTATAGTGATCTATGTCCACATACAATAGAAAAGAGTATATGCTGTGCCTATCTGATACCAAAAGCAGATGTTAAAACGTATAGAGGCACTTCATCAACACGGAAATAATATAGAAGATGAGGAAAAACAGAATCCAGATGGTCTAATGCACAGACATAAATAGAGCTTAGACCTTCACTTTTACACTGTAGATGTTAGAAGTGCTTATGCTTAAATTTAACTAGCACAATTGTAACATAGGACGATCGTAATGATAACGAGGCGAAGTTACGACATTGTTATGTGATGTTGAATAGCCAGTGATCTTGAAAGATATGAGAAGACGCCCGTCCAGCAACTGAGCTGTGTACAGTCACTGCTGACTACATGCGTTAGGATAAGCGAACAGATCAAGGCTGCTCCATCTCCTAGCGGTAATCCTGTAGACTATCCAGGTGACCAAACGAGTAGGAATCGAAGAGGAAAGGTAACCCGGTACCCAAAAACGCCGTGCTGAAGTCGGATATTTGGGTCGAGCGGTGTAAATAAACACAATACACTGTATTTCATTCATTGAGTGTCGTCTCCGCATCGAAGGTTGGCTACCATGGAGCGTCTTTCCGCTCTGTCTCTTGCTTGGTGGTGCAGATTGTCACAGGCTGACTTGTCGAAAGTGTGATGTTACTCTTGGTTTGCCTCGTTTACCTTGCATTCTCCCTTCCAACATTACTTTTAGTTAGTAGCCTGCTGTGTCGGTGGGTATTTTGTTAGTTTTCTGTATTGAAATAAAGGTTCTGATCTTCACTTTTTTTTTAACTAACTCAATCAACTCTTCTAACCCTTTTGCAATGTTTGACTGTACATTCATAGATTGTAAATTAGGATCAAGTGTTCTATTATGTAACTGCAAGCAAATTAGTTTTTAATTTAGTGACAGACCATCTTCAAAGCACATTTTACACCGCCTTATTGCTGAGATCCTCTACTCCGTATGAGCAAGCCACTATAAACAGTTGAAATCAAATAGAAAGGAGTAGGCTAAACAATGGCCGGCCCAACCACAGACAAAAATGTTAGCACAAACCTACCCCCACGTATGGACCCCAGGCCGTGCTACGGATTTTGTGCAGGTGGGTCCGGGTTCTCTTCGATATTTCGAGGAAAAAATCGGAGCACCTGTGGTTTGGCCCGGTGTGCAGTGGCGATGGTCCTAACATAACTTGCTGCAACAAAGCTCCTTGTTTTGGAGTACGGGCTGTGTGGACTAGCCACATGTGATCGATGACTGGTCATGGACGACTTGTGTGGACTAGCCACATAAGATCGATGACTGGTCATGGACGACCTGTGTGGACTAGCCACATGTGATCGATGACTGGTCATGGACTACTTGTGTGGACTAGCCACATGTGATCGATGACTGGTCATGGACGACCTGTGTGGACTAGCCACATGTGATCGATGACTGGTCATGGACGACCTGTGTGGACTAGCCACATGTGATCGATGACTGGTCATGGACGACCTGTGTGGACTAGCCACATGTGATCGATGACTTGTCATGGGTGACCTGTGTGGACTAGTCACATGTGATCGATGTCTGGTCATGGACGACCTGTGCGGACTAGCCACATGTGATCGATGTCTGGTCATGGACGACCTGTGTGGACTAGCCACATGTGATCGATGACTGGTCATGGACGACCTGTGTGGACTAGCCACATGTGATCGATGACTTGTCATGGGTGACCTGTGCGGACTAGTCACAAATGATCGATGTCTGGTCATGGACGACCTGTGTGGACTAGCCACATGTGATCGATGTCTGGTCATGGACGACCTGTGTGGACTAGCCACATGTGATCGATGACTGGTCATGGGTGACCTGTGCGGACTAGTCACATGTGATCGATGTCTGGTCATGGACGACCTGTGCGGACCAGCCACATGTGATCGATGACTTGTCATGGGTGACCTGTGTGGACTAGCCACATGTGATCGATGACTTGTCATGGGTGACCTGTGCGGACTAGTCACATGTGATCGATGTCTGGTCATGGACGACCTGTGCGGACTAGCCACATGTGATCGATGTCTGGTCATGGACGACCTGTGTGGACTAGCCACATGTGATCGATGACTGGTCATGGACGACCTTGCGGACTAGCCACATGTGATCGATGTCTGGTCATGGACGACCTGTGTGGACTAGCCACATGTGATCGATGTCTGGTCATGGACGACCTGTGCGGACTAGCCACATGTGATCGATGTCTGGTCATGGACGACCTGTGAGGACTAGCCACATGTGATCGATGTCTGGTCATGGACGACCTGTGCGGACTAGCCACATGTGATCGATGTCTGGTCATGGACGACCTGTGCGGACTAGCCACATGTGATCGATGTCTGGTCATGGACGACCTGTGCGGACTAGCCACATGTGATCGATGTCTGGTCATGGACGACCTGTGCGGACTAGCCACATGTGATCGATGTCTGGTCATGACGACCTGTGCGGACTAGCCACATGTGACCGATGACTGGTCATGGGTGACCTGTGCGGACTAGCCACATGTGATCGATGTCTGGTCATGGACGACCTGTGCGGACTAGCCACATGTGATCGATGTCTGGTCATGGACGACCTGTGCGGACTAGCCATATGTGACCGATGTCTGGTCATGGACGACCTGTGCGGACTAGCCACATGTGATCGATGTCTGGTCATGGACGACTGTGCGGACTAGCCACATGTGACCGATGACTGGTCATGGGTGACCTGTGCGGACTAGTCACATGTGATCGATGACTGGTCATGGACGTACAAAAATGAGTTTGGGTAAGGAGAAAGTAAACTCCAGATAAATTCGTCATGGGAGGAAAAAACCTTTTGTCTGTTAAGACTGGGAGAGTATTGCTGACTTTGCGTGGCACGAAGTTAGTCATACGTTTGCTATACAAGTGTCTCACTCGCTACCAAACCTGACACTTTCTCAATGATTCCACCAACGAATAGATTGCCTCAAAATTTGGACAGGAATGCATACATTGTCTGAGGAATGTGTGTGTGTTGCCTAATTGTTCTGACACTCCTGCCTGACGCGTCTCTCAGCTGATCTCAGTCATGTGGCTGACAATGGCTGCACAATACAGTTGCTATTCGCGAGTGTTGGTGTACAACAATTCAAGAGTTCACACAGGTCAGCGTGTGTATAAATACTAATTGTTTGAGATGTTGTACCATATAGTATTGACGTATTAAAAAAAAGTAAGTAAAGTACCCCCGTCACGCCAAGTGGCGTATAGGGAATATGGTGTTAGTGACATAAATTTTACAGATCTTCGGCACATGATTTTTAGGGTAATGTTGTCGGTATTACGCCCGTGCCGCTTCACTTTCCCAGAAAAAAATCCGGTACCCATTACAGGCTGGGTGAACCCGGAAGACGTCGGTTGGGAACGAACCCTACCCCTTGTCCTTTGTAGTCCAGTTCACTAAAGTATTGACGTAACGCACATAGAAATTGCTTGGGAGAAAGCAACATAAAAAGTTTGAAATTTGTATCCATATAATACCAACACAGCACGGGTTATAAATTTGTTAGGAGAGAGCTGTATAAAAACGTTTGTACATGTTCAGCAGTGGGATGATCCACGATTATAGATGGGGGCGAAGGCGCGCCTCACAACAGCAGAGCTGGAAATTGTCCCGCGACCCACAGCTGATGACTTGCGCCAAGATCGGTGAACCAGAACCATCCAAACCATGCTCCACCTCTCCGTGGTGTCTCCCGTAACAGACTAATCTGTCAAGTCCGGCCAAGCGAGTAGGTATCGAAAGGGAAGACAACCCGATACTGAAAAAAGTCATGCTGAAGTCGGATGTGTTGGGCCGAAAGGCGCAAATATCACAGTTATACTGTAAACCACAAACAACGCAGGTAAGCCCACTTAACGTCCTTTTAAGGGCGGATGACGAAGAGGTGTACTCCTATAGTAATCGGGCGAACGCAAGTAAGGACTGAACAATGAAAACAGCCAATTTCGTGAAGCTAGAGTGGACTACTTACTATTCAAGATAGCCATCATTAGCTTCGGAGATTTTATTTAGGAAGAAAAAGAAGATAGGACAGGACAGGACAGGACAGGACAGGACAGGACAGGACAGGACAGGACAGGACAGGACAGGACAGGACAGGACAGGACAGGACATAGAGTAAGCCGCAATTCGTTTTCCGTTGCTGTCATTAATTATAACGGACAGACTGTACTCGAACAAACAAATAACCTGAGAAACAAAGCGGGCACGATCTACACGACATTGTTGTGTCGCTACATCAGACCTGCACTAACAAACAATAACCACCATCGAAGTGAAGTGAGTTAGAATCATGGCAGGAAATAGACCGAGAGACAAGATTAGAAGTGAAGTGAGTTAGAATCATGGCAGGAAATAGACCGCGAGACAAGATTAGAAGTGAAGTGCGTCAGAATCATGGCAGGAAATAGACCGAGAGACAAGATCAGAAGTGAAGTGCGTTAGAATCATGGCAGGAAATAGACCGAGAGACAAGATCAGAAGTGAAGTGCGTTAGAATCATGGCAGGAAATAGACCGAGAGACAAGATCAGAAGTGGAGTGTGTTAGAAACATGGCAGGAAATAGACCGAGAGACAAGATCAGAAGTGGAGTGCGTCAGAATCATGGCAGGAAATAGACCGAGAGACAAGATCAGAAGTGGAGTGTGTTAGAAACATGGCAGGAAATAGACCGAGAGACAAGATCAGAAGTGGAGTGCGTCAGAATCATGGCAGGAAATAGACCGAGAGACAAGATCAGAAGTGAAGTGCGTTAGAATCATGGCAGGAAATAGACCGAGAGACAAGATCAGAAGTGGAGTGCGTTAGAATCATGGCAGGAAATAGACCGAGAGACAAGATCAGAAGTGAAGTGCGTTAGAATCATGGCAGGAAATAGACCGAGAGACAAGATCAGAAGTGGAGTGCGTCAGAATCATGGCAGGAAATAGTCCGAGAGACAAGATCAGAAGTGAAGTGTGTTAGAAACATGGCAGGAAATAGTCCGAGAGGACAGAAAGATGGACATATGACACAATGAGGCATCAATAAATGCTACATAATTAGTGCTTAGTGTGAACATCAGCTATATCTAACAATCAATACCTTCACTGAACAATCAGTCTGTCTACGCTTCGAGAAATGCTAGAGCGGGTATGGGAGATACCCCGACTGCAATGAAACTGATTCTATGAATAGAATAGTAGAAAACTCGGCCCTTTAGCTTCTCAACAATCTAGGGGAGGTGGGCCCGCCTGGGTCATGACTCCCAGGCGCCAACCTCCTGTTGCATTGCCTCTAAGGCTTACACCGTATGTTCGGCACAAAATAACTACATCATCATCAAGTACCGGGCTGCTGGCGTAGGTGATCATGTCTCTCCACAACTTTCGATCTCGACAGTTATTTATCATTTCTGTTGTTGACCTTCTGCCAAGCCATTCTCGTAAGCCTCTGGTATATTTTTTTTCTCTTTGCTTCCCTCTATCTCTTCGTCCCTCATTTTTTCCAGTTGTTACAATATATTCCAGTTGTTCTCTTCTCATTACATGGCCAAAAATTATGATTGTTTCTTCTTAATACATGTTTTGGAAATTAGCTCTCTTTTGCTTTGACCTCTTTCAGAACATTTTCATTCAAAATAACTACACTTAATTATTAATATATAAAACACTCGAAAATAGTTGAACTATCCTAACCTAGGGCTTACATTGTATGTTCGGCACAAAATAGCTACACTTAGTACGCAAAACACTCGAAACTAGTTTAACTTACCTGTCTTGGTTGGCATGTATAGAATAGAACATGCTAGAAGAATTACTTAGAATCAGATCAGAGAGCAGGCCATGCAAATACAGGACTGATGAATTAGGAAGGGCAAGAAAATATAAGAAAAGGAGGTGACTAAGAGCTATCATTACAAAACATTATTTGACGAAATAGAATTTATTTCGATAAGTTAAAAATATTTGTACAAATTTTTAAAAAAATTAATTTTAAAAAAATTAAAAAAAATGGAGCAGCGGGGTATCGATCCCGTACCTCTCACATGCTAAGCGAGCGCTCTACCACTTGAGCTACAGCCCCTTGATGAAAGATAATAATATATAAACTAGTTATTTGTATTCAAGGGAGCAGGCGAAACGAGATGAGGGTAGGGGGGAGTGGGGTGTGATGTACACTCCCAGGTAAGGTGACAGCTTGACAAGACAGCACAACAAGCAAATACTGGGGACAACAAATGGTCAGGCACTATCGTTCAAATGTGTGTCGTCCTTCTACTACGTTAAGCTTTAACCGTACCAGTTTTTCTATTTTGTTTTCAATTCACCTTCACTTTCAGCGTTACTGCAGCTTGGCGTTTGTAATGTTTGTATTTGTTTCTTTGACTTGTTGATTGATCCCTTAGCCACTATCATATAGATCGTTCTGGCTGGATCAGTCTGCCCAATGTTGGCAGAGTCAGCCACGGATCAGTCTGTCCAATGTTGGCAGAGTCAGCCACGGATCAGTCTGTCCAATGTTGGCAGAGTCAGCCACGGATCAGTCTGTCCAATGTTGGCAGAGTCAGCCACGGATCAGTCTGTCCAATGTTGGCAGAGTCAGCCACGGATCAGTCTGTCCAATGTTGGCAGAGTCAGCCACGGATCAGTCTGTCCAATGTTGGCAGAGTCAGCCACGGATCAGTCTGCCCAATGTTGGCAGAGTCAGCCACGAAAAGCTGTTCAACAAAAATATCATCCAGCAGAAGACTAATATTTGACCAAACTACTGACTTATCCTGATTGCTTGCTACCAACTGTCTGTCAACAAACTACTGACTTATCCTGATTGCTTGCTACCAACTGTCTGTCAACAAACTACTGACTTATCCTGATTGCTTGCTACCAACTGTCTGTCAACAAACTACTGACTTATCCTGATTGCTTGCTACCAACTGTCTGTCAACAAACACTGACTTATCCTGATTGCTTGCTACCAACTGTCTGTCAACAAACTACTGACTTATCATGATTGCTTGCTACCAACTGTCTGTCAAGGAGACAAAGGCCATATATTTCATATGTATGCCAGTATGGGTTAAGACACGTACGACCGCCACCAGCCACTCTCATCCACCAACAGCAATACCTCCTGTCTCAACTTGATGCACGTGCGGTCGTTACTCTCATCCCACGGACATTGTTATTATTGTACAAAAACATATAGGACATATCCAACACAAAAATATTGGACATATAAAAAGATAAAAAATATAAAAAGATAAAAGATATATAAAAAGATATTGGACATATCCAACACAAAAATATTGGACATATAAAAGATAAAAAATATAAAAAGATAAAAGATATATAAAAAGATATTGGACATATCCAACACAAAAATAACACGCACAAGAAATTGGTGATACAGTATCACTGATACTTACTGATGCACTCTCAGTCCCTAACAGCTCTAAAAAAAACAACCCAGGAACAGTGAGCTAGATGACTTGAGAACAACCCTACACCAACGGTGCAATAACTTCCAGAGAGTGGTCATCTAGTGGATATCATCACACTGTAATATACACGGAAACGAACGCGCAGACAAATTAGCTAAAGAGGGAGGGAGATTACCATTGGAGAACCATCTGGTCAGCTACGATGAAGCCAAATCCATCATCAAAGGTCAGTATCATGAAAATTGGAAAAAAGAACACCCAAAGTATAACGAGAGGGATGGATACCTCCAACTATCAAGCAGGGATCAAGTCATCATACTACCATACTTCGCCTACGCACTGGCCACAACATAATGAGAAACCACATGTTCACCAAACTCAAAATAGGAACTATAGTTCGCTTCAGATTTTTTGCCTCACTTCAAAAAACCACAGCTCAGCAACCATTTGTGCTACAGTGCTGATATTTTGCATGTAACCTACTGAATCTCATAACGTAATAGAAAAATAAATTCATTGCAAACAAACTGCTGGTTTTTCTTGTGCGCTTGCTTACCAGGAGGATAAAAGTATGATTAAACTTGGGCACATTTGAATCAAAATTTAAGAGTATTTACCCCTTCCATATCACTTCAAGAATGATTTAAACATCTTCATTTGGGAATTTCCTTTATATGTTGGTGGGTAAAGGCACCGGTTTACACTATTGAATTGCAAATGTCAGATTTTTGTCAATATTTGCACATATGTGTAGCAAATTTCTCTTATATTCGGTGCGCAATTCTGGTTTTGCACTTACTGGATTAAATTGTCAACTTTTTGTATCACGTCATTAGTATAACGTCACCAAAAATACAAAATCAAATTATTTACATAGGCGTGTTTTGTGAGTTGTGCCCTTAACAATGAGTTTAAAGTTGAAATTTGTTACTGAACAAAATATTACAAAGAAATTATATTTATATTTTTGTAGAGAGGCAAAACGAGGGAGTCTATATCACAGCATATCAAATCCTGAAAAGAGAACGATGCACGTGTTAGGTTTAAGTAAACGGTCGTTTCATAGATCAGTGAAAAATGTTCAATGTAAATGTTCAAGGAAAGAAAGAAGTCGAGGAAGAAAACATTTGTTAGACAGTTTTGACAGAGAACTTGTCCGCAGAGAGATTTGTAAAATGTTTGACTTAGGGGAAGAAGTTACCATAAGGAAACTTAAGATTTGGCTTAAAAAGAACACCAGTATTGATGTATCAAAAACTACACTATGGAGAAGTGTGCGGAGTTTAGGCTTCACTTTTAGAAAATATTCTTGTGGAAGAAACATCATTTGCGAGAAACCTCATTTAGTAGCTGCAAGAAGCAAATATTTACGTGAAGTTAGACAAATGCGTAATGAAGATTATGACATTGTGTACTTGGACGAAACATGGATTAATGCCCACCGCACAAATGAAAAGAATGGCAGTCATTAGATGGGACTATTAAAAGGTATGTACCTAGCAGCAAAGGAAAGCGCCTTATAGTGGCACATGCTGGGAGCAAAATAATGGCCTGGTGGAGAATGCTGAACTTGTTTTTATTGCAAAGTCAACTGATAACCAGGATTATCATTCAGAGATGAACAGTCATATGTTCAGAGATTGGATAAAGACACTCTTTTGCCTTTATTAGATCGACCATCTTGTTTGATCATGGATAATGCATCTTACCATAACAAAGTGGCACAAGAAGATAAAGTTCCAACATCATCAAGCACTAAAGCTGAAATAAAGACATGGCTGACAAGGGAACAAATACCATTTAACGATATGTATCTCAAGCCTGAATTACTTTCACTTGTAAAGCAGATACAACGGCCAAAGATATTTCAAATAGATAAATTAATTGAAGAACATGGTCATAGATGTTTGAGGCTGCCTCCATATCACTCACACCTAAATCCTATTGAATTAGTTTGGGCAAAGATCAAAGGGCAAGTAGCATCCGAAAATAAAACTTTCAAATTATCTGATGTTAAAGAGCTTACCAATGTTGCTATTTCAAACATAGACAAAGATTATTGGCTAGTTGTGAAGACCATGTTATGGTTGAGGAAGATAAGTATTGGAGAAACGATGGTCTGTGGGTTATTCAACCAAAAATGGTAATACGTCTATTAGATTCGGCAGATTCTGAATAAAACTCATTTGTTTGAACTTACTGAAGTGACTTTGTTGGAGTTGGAAACTCTGGATACGGACCACTTCAGGAACTGTTTTTTTAGTGAGTTGACGATGTATTCTGTGTTCTTAAAATAAATAATTTCTATTCGGTGAATGTTCGGCCTATTTGATTTGATTCAATATTAGTTGTATAATTAAAAGAGCCCAATCCAATGGGTAGCATGTTGTGAAAAAGTGCAATTGTGGCGGTTTATTCCCCTATACACCTTCAGGCATGACAGGAACACTTACTTACTTACTCTCTTATTATAAAGTAATAATGTCCCTTATATAAAAAAAAGTTACGCCTTTTCCTCTAAAAAGTGTAAAAGATCTTCATTTACCGTACATTCTGTTTTTGTGTCAAAATAAATACAAATATGAAGGAGATCAAAGGAAGTTGCCGCTTTGAGGAAACGGTAACACATACGATAATTTAAATGATAAATTCGTTACGTCATTGAAAATCTAAGGTCGCATGCAAAAAATCATGGTATTCTATCAGACGGTTTCGGGATATTACTGGAATTAGGGAGGCAAACAATCTGAAACAAACTATACCAGCCAATGCCAGTAGTATAGGTGGCTGTGAACTCAACAGAAAAGTGGAATAACATGCACCGAAATACAATAGATTTGGCACCGACTTTGCACCGACTTTGCACCGACTTTGCACCAAAACGGTGCCAAAAAAAAAAAAAAAAATATTTTTTTTTCGAATTCGCGATTTTTTTCGAACTTCATAATTTTTTTTTTGGGGGGGAATTTTTTTTTGGTGTTCGTCAGTTTGTCGAATCACTGAGAGCTTAACTCAGGTAAATTCAAAAGACTCGGTGCTAATCCGGTGATCGTCGCTCCGGTGATCGCCTCGCTGTGTGTTATTTGTGAAAGCGTATTTTAAATTCCGTTAGCCAACTCAGGTAGAACCCCGATTGAAAAGAAAACGGACTTATGTTAAAATAGTAAAATATAAGTGGTCGTGTGTGTTATCGCTACCAACATCATCATCCGGTGATCGCCTCTCGCTCGTGTTATTTGTGAAGAGTATATTTGTGTCGCCTCACGCGGTGTGCGTGAAAGAGTATTTTAAAAGAGTTTGTGAAAGTAAAAATTCAGAATTATTTAAAAAAAATATGTATTTGTGAACGTAAAAAACTCAGAATTATTAAAAAAATATGTATTTGTGAAAGTAAACTCAGAATTATTAAACAATAAGAAATAAAAAAAAACAGTCTCCCTTTTCGAACACGAGGTACTGTACGTGACAGGCGAAACGCAATGACACTGAAGGTTAGTTGAATGTCGAACGGTCTACTGTGTCTGAGAGCTTAACCGCAGGTAAATTCAAAAGATCGTGACGGCTTATTGTCCGCTGATCGCCTCTCGCTCGTGTTAGAAATTTGTGAAAGAGTATTTTAAAAGAGTATGTGAAAGTGATAAATAAAACGAAATGTTTCAAAACGTTAAGAAATATAGTTAAATGTGATAAAACTGATTTTTAAAAAAGGTGAAATAATAAAACTATGAAAAAAATAAGCTGTAAATCGGAAAACTGTATGTTAAGTCAAGAAACTGGAATGACATGGCAGCTTTTGTTGACTGGGCGGCTAGTGGTACTTGAGGAATGCTATTGTTAGGAAAAATCGCTTACAAGGAATCGTGGTCATTGTTAGGAAAATATGCTGACGGTCATTGTTAGGCTCCGTGTTTAGAGTTAAAGTTAGGTAGAGGCATGTGACTAGGGGTGGTATTGTTGTTATGCCGACTTCCGGTCACAAGACCGGAACATGACCGGAACATGATCGATGACGTTTTAAGGTGACCCGTGACATAGCGTTTTTTTCCCAGTGCGTGGTGGTCTCGGTAAGAGTCCTGTTTTTTTTTTGTATATAGTTACAGCTCAAGACACAAGTAAATAGTATAAGTTTATCATACTAGTGATGTCGATCATTCTATAATAAAGGGCTCAAACCGTAAGTAAAATTATGTGCTGTAGAGTATATATTTGTTGATTAAAAATTTATTTCTGTGTTGTCAGACACCAAATTTATTTTCCATGTCTCTGAAAGTCTCTCTCTCTCTCTCTCTCTCGCCTTCATATCCTTTCTCAAGCTGTTAAAAATCGACTCTAATCGCTTACAAATACTTGATTCTGGAGTGGAATAAATGTGCTGTAGAGTATATATTTGTTGTTTAAAAATTTATTTCTGTGTTGTCAGACACCAAATTTATTTTCCATATCTCTGAAAGTCTCTCTCTCTCTCTCTCTCGCCTTCATATCCTTTCTCAACCTATTAAAAATCGACTCTAATCGCTTACAAATACTTGATTCTGGAGTGGAATAAATGTGCTGTAGAGTATATATTTTGTTTTTGGGCGATATGCCTTGAATGGTCGTGTGTTATCGCTACCAACATCATCATGTGCCACCCTCATCACCAGCATCAACCCTATCATCATTTGCCACCCTCAACACCATCATCATCATCATCATCCCCCTTCCTATCAGCATCATGTACCTCAACACTATCATCCTGTGCCACCTCAACATCACCCTTCATATCATCATGTGCCTCATCACCCCTTCATATCCTATCATTATGTGCCTCAACACCATCATCATCATCATCCCCCTTCCTATCAGCATCATGTACCTCAACACTATCATCCTGTGCCACCCTCAACATCACCCTTCATATCATCATGTGCCTCATCACCCCTTCATATCCTATCATCATGTGCCTCAACACTATCACCAGCATCATCCCCCTTCCTATCAGCATCATGTACCTCAAAACTATCATCCTGTGCCACCCTCAACATCACCCTTCATATCATCATGTGCCTCATCACCCCTTCATATCCTATCATCATGTGCCTCAACACTATCACCAGCATCATCCCCCTGCCTATCATCATCATTTACCACCCTCAACACCATCATCATCATCATCCCCCTTCCTATCATCATCATGTACCTCAACACTATCATCCTGTGCCACCCTCAACATCACCCTTCATATCATCATGTGCCTCATCATCACCATCATCAAGCCACACAAACTCTCTCTCTCTCTCTCTATCGCATATCCAAGCTAACTCAAGTCAAATAAAAAAAAAACAAATACATCCATGATAAGTGTAAATGACAAAATTTATTTTAAAATATATATATATAAGCATAAATAATAATTTTAAAAAAAAACGTCATTTGTTTCCCGGGGCCTGGTAGGTATCTACAGTCATGGTCCGTTAAAAACAACCATACAGGAGGAGACTCTAGGGGGATAATACAAATAAAAAATTATTAATCTTTTAAATAATCAACAAGTAGAAAATATAAATCCAAAATCGTATATATATATATATATATATAAACATTATAACAAATAAATGGAAGGGAAAATACAAGGTAAAAGAGGCAGAGTCAGACCAAGACTAACATGGACGAATAATATCAAAAGACGGACAAGTCAATCTATGACAACCTGCACCATCAAAGCAAGAAACAGAGTAGAATGGCGATCCATGGTAGCCAACCTTCGTTGCGGAAAAGGCACTCGATGCAAAATGTGATATTTTCTCAATATTGTATGGTCCATAAACACATTAGACATGAAAACAGAACAGAACACAAACAATGAAGTATTAAACAATTAAAAAATGAAAAAAAAAGAATTACTAAACTCAATTAAGACATAACAAATTAAATTCTTTTTTTAGGACATGTTAAAAGATACAACAGTCTACATCAAAGCATGAAAATTAATATATGAGAGTATTAAATATTTAAAGGGAGGTGGTCACGTTGTCAGAATGAACCTGTCGCTTGATGTAGAAATAGGAGAGTGAGTTCCGGTGTTGTGTATATGTGTACACCGACCCCTTGTGTGTTTTAAACCCTAGGTTTTTACCACCCCCGGCTTGTTTATTGGTTAGGATCTCTGTAAAAGTATCCTTATCTAACTTATTATGGTGTTTATTAAGTCCCTTGGTGCTAAAAAAAAGTAAAGTACCCCCGTCACGCCAAGTGGCGTATAGGGAAATATGGTGTTAGTGACCCTATATTTTACAGACCTTCAGCACATGATTTTTGGGGTAATGTGGTCGGTATTACGCCCGTGCTGTTTTACTTTCCCAGAAAAAATCCGGTACCCATTTAAGGCTGGGTGAACCCGGAGCCGTCGGTTGGGATCGAACCCTACCCCTTGTCCGTAGTAGTCCAGTTCACTAACCACTGAGCTATCGCGGCTCCTACTAATTTTTAGGGAATTAGTAAAACCCAGGTGTCCTCGCCAGGGTACGAACCCCGGCTGTTGCCGTGGTAAGCCAACCCCTTGGTGCTAACTTTCGCGTAATCACCAAACAGTAATAGGTCTTGCTACACAAGGATATCATTCCATCCCCCGAATATTCCAACTTGAACAGACCAGGAGTCCGTTTGTCGTATAACTGTCTCGCCTTACAATCTGAACAGTCATACTTTACGGTGCCCCTGTGGCGAATGAAATCTGCGTGATGGACTTCACAAGTCTCTGAGGGGAACATTTGTCGTATTGTGAGAAAAAGTCGTTTACCATATCAGTTTTAACGACCTCTTCTAACGATGACTCGCTGAGGGCCAAGTACAAACTATCAGTATCCATTTCACAGAGTTGAAAGTCGGACCTCTCTACGAATCTATCCAGGAAATCATAATAAAATTCCAGCATCCTCAATTTGGCGTACTGGTAGACGAAGAAACCAATCTGTGAAGGAAGATCCCACAGTATACTTTGTTTTCCCATCGACACCTCGTACAGATCCTCACCAATAGGCGTCATTTTTTAAACCGTGGGTTATTTACCAACTTGGATGCATTGGCCCCCTCTTTAACATATGTCACGTCCACGTGTTTCGCCATATTTGTTAGAGTCTTTCCATAGGCCGAGTTTCCAAGGAGTTTCATCGTATCGCTAACAATCGATTGATTTGTATTTAAATCACCAGCCCGACGCGCCTGTGTGACCTTGTCACCAAACTCCTTAAAACAACTAACGGGTAGGTACTCTACCACCTGATATATTCTAGTTACCTCCAACCCATGCCCTAAATACCACTTTAACAGGGGTGTGGCCAACAGAACTTTTGTTCCACTATAACTACCCACGAGCGTACGTCTGGGGGTACGCAAGAGCTTGTTTTTGGTGGCGTACTCACGCATAAAGGGACCGATATCGTCTATACCAACATCTACATTTTTAAAGATGGGGGTCATCTCGCTAAAATGGGCCTTTAATCTATCGGGAACGTGAATGTCACACTCAACGAGACCGAAAAACGACTCGTTTGAAACGGCTTTTATAATGGCCTCATCTGTGATGGGTTTATGTTTAGCAAAAGAGGGTTTAGAACCAGGCAAGTTCTCACCTAGGAAGCGTTGAATGGACGGTGTTGTTTTCTTTAGTTTTTGCCACTCGCATTCCCACATAACGACTACGCGAACATCGTCGAGGTTCTTTAAATAAGTCGTTATTTCACAGGTTTTCCGGTACAATTTAGCCAACTGAATCTTATTCACAGGGTTGACTTCGCGACCCCGGGTGATGTCACAGTTTGGATGGCCGTGAAAAAGACAACCATGGTACTGATACACGGTCCTATTGGATTTATCCCACCCATCCACTCTAATCTTGCGTGTACCCAAAGCCTTCTCACGAGCGTTAAACTGGGTTTGCAGTTGGACCTGGTTTTGGTGGGAAATCCAAGTCAGATACTCTCGGCACTGACGCGTGTAATAGTTCATCTTAAGGGGTTTATAGCCATCTTCAGCCTTGCGTATGACCGTATAATCGGTAGGCATCTTTTGCATAAGTGCCCACAGATAAAGGGCGTTGGCGTCATAACCTTTGATGGATTTGACCAGCTTACCGCCCCTAATAAACGTTTTATCCTTTTCATGGTACCGGTGAAAAATGATAGAGGGGCCTCCGACGATATTCTGTCTTATGGTATGATGCAAATCAGCTTCCTTTTTTCCAATCAGCGAAAAGCCAACATCTCTGGGGAGAGTTTTAAAAAGGTACCTAAGAGTTATTCCCGGGACCGAAATCGCGTTCTTAAACATATCGATGTTCAAAGCCTCGTAAAACCAAACCTGCTGTTGTAAGGCTTCTAAGAAGGGGACTACATCTTTGTTATTATACCACACCAAAAAGTCCCTAAGGGTCGTCATCTTATTGTCCTTCCAAACCTTTTTACACAGATCGTACTCCTCGTCCGAAATATTACAATTTTTTAAGGTGGAAAAGAACGCTTCGTGTGGGGGTAACTCCGTCTCATTCAACTTGTTTAAATCGGTCAGGTACTCGTAACAGAAAACACCCTTGGTCTCCTCTATTTTGTAAGCTGCCAAGTACTTGCTGTAACTGAAACCTGGCGCTAGATAATTTATGATGTCTAGGAACTTTAGCCTCTTGGTGGCGAGACACATGACATTATTGTTTCGCTTAACTATAAACAATTTTTCGCCGAGTCGGTCTTCTTCCATCCGAGCCTCCGCCTCACCATCCTCGCTCTCACCTTCCCAATCGTCCTCCTCTTCATCATCCTCGCACTCGACTTCCTGATCGGCGTTGGAGGCGGTAATGAAATAATTGATTAAATAGGGTTTTATTAAATTTATGTCGTACTTGCCCGAGTTGAAACCTATCACCGGGAGCTGTTTCAAGTATGCTTTTAGACGACCTCTCAGGTTGGACATCTCCTCCTCCGGATCACGCCTTTGCGCACACTCCGCCAGGTTTTTAAATACTTCTTTGTAATCTTTTTTTAAAATGTTGTAAGCCTCCTTAGCAATAGCGTTTAAATATTTAAGCATTTGATTTATCAAGTTCTGAGGATCACCCTCGGTGACAAAGCAGACGGGCTCTCCAAACCCTGGGACGTTAGACGCCACGGATACGGACAGTGGGACATGTTTTGCTAAAAAAGATGTTGTAGCAGAGCAGCTTTTGTGGTGGCTAAGTCGGTATTATCAAAATAACACTCGAAATCAAAAGTAGCCCTATAGGGATACCCGAAACCACCGGGTACACCAATACCTTCTTCCGCTAGGGCCTCCATAATAGTCTCGCTAGGTGTGTAAATTCCCCCTCGAAAAAAATCTTTCGACTTACCACCACTGCACACTTCTTCATGTCTGGTCAAATCACCATAAAAAGCCCATAATTTTCCACATTGTGGACAAGAGTAGGTGTTAGATGCTTTATTAATATCAGTAATATACATGAAATGGTCCTTATGAACCAGGATGCGCATAGTGGTAGGATGTGAGCCCCTACTTCTGAGTTTAGGACAAAGAACCTCTTCAGCATTGAACTCAAACACATCAATATTTATACCAAAACACTCCTCTAAATGTGGTAGTTGTTGTAAAGTTACACCTGGAAAATTGTTTACGAAAAGTATGTCCCAATGTGAGTGCCACTGACGCAAGAGCTGACGAGTGGTAATTTCCAGACTATGGAGTTCTTCCCCCTTAAATAAAGCCAAACACCGAAAAAAACACAGATTGTCGTTATAAGTATTAGTAGTAGACCTCTTCGATGCTTTCTGTAGGTGTAAATGTACCTGTTGTTGCTAATATGAGGTGGTAATTGCTCCACCACACATCCAATTGAGAAGTCGCGAATGTGGAATAAATAAAAAATAGTGGCGGGAATGCTCTCCACCACCCACTTTGTATCAGGTCGTATGATTAGCCCTGTAGATACGGGCTCGTGATCTCTTAAAGAGTCTACAAACCGAGTGAAATCTCCAAGATTATTGATTAACTTCGGGAACTCGAGGACAGCTGAATTATTGAAGGATGCGTGGAAGAAGCGTAAATCTCCGTCTTCTCTGTGACGGAGGATAAAATGGTGACCATAATTAATTTTAAAACGAGTTGTCTGACTATCAAACACATCTCTTAAAAGAATAGACCAGTCTGTGATGAAAGGACGATCAGGTGAGTGGAAGAAAGTGTATGTGGAAACTGTATTATTGATACTAGCGTGAGTGTTTATGACTGACCAGTTTTGTTGATATACATCCCGCACATCAGCTGGTAGTGTTGCTAACGGGTCATCGGGCTTGTGCTTTTTACCCTCTGTGGAGAGTTCCTCCTCCTCCTCCTCCTCTGACTCTCTCTTATTCGCGGCTGAAGGTGCAGCGGCGGGTTTGTCGTAGTAGCTGGCTGTGGTGAAGCTGGAGCCGAGGACGGCAGCAGTGATGAAGGTGCTGTTGTAGAACCCTTATGTTTCACTCTCATATGTCTGGTTAAAGAACCACGGGTTGTATACGAACGGTAACAAATGTCACACGGATATCGCATTAGTTGATGCACAGCGCGATAATGTTTCCTTAAATTATGGAGCCACTTAAACTTCAGGGGACATAACGGACACTGAAATTCACCAGAAGTTGATTCGTTCAGGTTGAAATTGGTTATGTTTGGCGAGTTGCCTGATGTGTCCCCTGAGTCATGACCACTAATTATAGCTTGCGCCTCATTCTTACATGAGTGGAAGACTGTGGATCAGTCGGTGTTGATATTTGTGATGGGTCCCAATATGTATATCTCACTATTCGTTCGGAAATATTTTCGGCAGCCAGGTAGACCACATCATCCTTCTCCATCTCAGAGTGTAATATAGAATTTATTTGTAAACGCAAGCGCTCCTCAAAGTCTAGCTGACATGAATGAGGTAAAGAGCCGTCACCACGACATCCTAGACAATGATCATGTCGCTGATAGTGAAGAATGTTTAGTACTCTATCGAAAAGTAGATACTCCCTATCAGATGCCATTGTATACCAGGCTGTAACAATGAAAAATAACATATTATAAATATCATAAAATCTATATATATATATATATATATAAACTAATATTTTAATAGCACCAACCTCTTCTTCCAACGTTCATGTTCTTCTCGGAGAGGTGTCGTTATCACCATCCCACTGTGGTGAGGGTGGTGGAGATGATTGGACCGCGTCACGCTTCTTCGCCGTGACGAGTTCAAGTGCCCTCTCTTCGATGAGTGTGGCCAGCTCTGCTCTTGGGGTATCATAGTAAAGGATACCCCATATTTGACGCCGAAAGCGCTCATCTTCGTTGAGGTGGCAGGAGTGCCAGTTTATGTTTTGGGATATTTCCCGACACCCCTCGCAGTGTCTATTGGGCTCTCCCTCAATTTTTGTAGAATTCTAGTAATAATTTCGCCCTCCATTTTAGATCTGAAATGTTTAATTGTTGTGTGTGTGATTGTATATATATATATTTAGAAATTGTGTTAAGTAACCTATTTAATCAGGATAAAACTAATTGAAAATCATTTTAGTGGCGTTGTAACTTCAAGAATTTCGTAGTATGGCCCAGCTACTTTTTAGTGTAAGTTCAAGCTCAGAAGATGTGGAAAGTTCTGAAGAGTCTGAGTGGTCATTGGAAGAGCAAGCTTTCCCATCTTGGACACCACCTAACGCTTATTTTAATAATGGGTTAACTTTAGATTCCATCTTCAAGAAGATCCCCGATAGTGTGGTAAACAGAAATGAAACCTCTGATCATGCGAGGATTCAGCCACTATTAAATTCGAGTTCAGAATCTGAGGAGAGTGATGAAAGTTCCGAGATTAGAGGTGTAGAGAATTCTGCTCCGAGTTAGATTATGAGGAAGTTAACGCTCGCTGGAATGCAATTTACCCTACTATCACCAACAACACTTCCACTCAGCCACACGATCCGACAAAAATATAATTAACAGGGTATGTATTTGTTTGTCTGTTACGTTAGTATATCAGACTATAACAGAGATTTCTATAAGTCCATTTTTCTAAACACAGACATTCAGGTTAGTTATAGCTACCAAACATCACATCTTCTAAGACAAATGTAGATTTTGTATTCTTAAAACTTAAGTATCAATATTGTACCGAGATTAACTAGCCTAACGAACGTTTCATTAGACCTTATACTATCCTAATTTATAGTTCGACTTGTCCTTAGGTTTGTTTTGCCGCGGCGCCTGATATCATTTCATTTGTTGCTCTGGAAAATGAAGACGTTATTCCTCATTGGCACCAGTTTGCACTTGATCGTGAAAGATTTGAAAGCCGTATTCTGGAGTATAGTAAAATCATCTCACCTGTTCTGGAGTCTGGTCACAGAACAATTATTTTAGCAACTAGACTAAATCTGTGACAACGTATTGTAACCCTTATTTTCATCACTCGTACACCAACAAGTTTACATGTGCCAACACGACTGATGATTCAACGGGTTAATTACTAAAAATACACATGAGCCAATAAATACACATGGTTCGAAATCTTTAAACCGTAATTGTACATTTATAAGTGTGAAGAATAAAATATATAGTAACTAACACATTTGTTTGTTTTATTTGTCTTCCGATACTTATTTTTGTTCGCTCCTATATGCTCTTCTCCTACTAATTAATAAAATATTTATTTACCATATTTTTAGTTCATAACTATACAGCTAAGGAAATAATTACTTGCTATAACGTCGATTGAATTAAGTAAAGTAACGTATTTCTACTTACGATTAGTTGATCGATTATTTCTTGTGTTAATACTAAGAGCCGTCTGCTTTGGAGGTTACTGTATTGAATGTGGGCTGGTATCACTTGGAATATATATTCACGGGGGCGACTTGACATGTGACAGGTTAGTACTACACATGTGACCTGGTCATGCGGTACCAAGCCCCATGTCCAAATTTGGATATGAGATTTGTACCTGCTCGTACCTGCCCAAATTGGCTACCCAATACAGACATTTGTCCTTTGGTTGTCAGCAGCTTCTTTACACGTTACCCACCCAACCGAGACCACCACGCACTGGGAAAAAAACGCTATGTCACGGGTCACCTTAAAACGTCATCGATCATGTTCCGGTCATGTTCCGGTCTTGTGACCGGAAGTCGGCATAACAACAATACCACCCCTAGTCACATGCCTCTACCTAACTTTAACTCTAAACACGGAGCCTAACAATGACCGTCAGCATATTTTCCTAACAATGACCACGATTCCTTGTAAGCGATTTTTCCTAACAATAGCATTCCTCAAGTACCACTAGCCGCCCAGTCAACAAAAGCTGCCATGTCATTCCAGTTTCTTGACTTAACATACAGTTTTCCGATTTACAGCTTATTTTTTTCATAGTTTTTATTATTTCGCCTTTTTTTAAATCAGTTTTATCACATTTAACTATATTTCTTAACGTTTTGAAACATTTCGTTTTATTTATCACTTTCACATACTCTTTTAAAATACTCTTTCACAAATTTCTAACACGAGCGAGAGGCGATCAGCGGACAATAAGCCGTCACGATCTTTTGAATTTACCTGCGGTTAAGCTCTCAGACACAGTAGACCGTTCGACATTCAACTAACCTTCAGTGTCATTGCGTTGTCGCCCTGTCACGTACAGTACCTCGTGTTCGAAAAGGAGACTGTTTTTTTTTATTTCTTATTGTTTAATAATTCTGAGTTTACTTTCACAAATACATATTTTTTTAATAATTCTGAGTTTTTTACGTTCACAAATACATATTTTTTTTAAATAATTCTGAATTTTTACTTTCACAAACTCTTTTAAAATACTCTTTCACGCACACCGCGTGAGGCGACACAAATATACTCTTTCACAAATAACACGAGCGAGAGGCGATCACCGGATGATGATGTTGGTAGCGATAACACACACGACCACTTATATTTTACTATTTTTAACATAAGTCCGTTTTCTTTTCAATCGGGGTTCTACCTGAGTTGGCTAACGGAATTTAAAATACGCTTTCACAAATAACACACAGCGAGGCGATCACCGGAGCGACGATCACCGGATTAGCACCGAGTCTTTTGAATTTACCTGAGTTAAGCTCTCAGTGATTCGACAAACTGACGAACACCAAAAAAAATTCCCCCCAAAAAAAAATTCCCCCCAAAAAAAAAATTATGAAGTTCGAAAAAATCGCGAATTCGAAAAAAAAAATATTTTTTTTTTTTTTTTTGGCACCGTTTTGGTGCAAAGTCGGTGCAAAGTCGGTGCCAAATCTATTGTATTTCGGTGCATGTTATTCCACTTTTCTGTTGAGTTCACAGCCACCTATACTACTACTAATGCCACTGTACACTGGACAATATGACTACAAAACAAGTTCTACAGCATTGCCCCCAGTACATAGACCTGAGAAGGACAATGTAGTCCACACCCACCTCCCTAGAAGAGGAACTATTCGGGCAACCGAGTCACTTAAACAGACTGCTGCCTTCATAAGAGAGTCCGGATTCCTAGTCTGAATGACGTCATGATCACAGAAAAAGAATCCCACCGACAACAATACCTCCTGTCCCAACTTCATCTCCTCACCACGAACTTTCCCGTGTCACTCCGTCACACTACCCACCGCGAACTTTCCCTTGTCACACCGTCACACCCGTCAGACTACCCACCGCTTACTTTCCCTTATCACTCCGTCACACCTGTCATACTACCCACAACGATCTTACTCTTTGTCACTCCGTCACACTACCCACCACGAACTTTTCCTTTGTCACTCCGTCACACCCGTCACACTACCCCCCCCCCCCCACGAACTTTTCCGTGTCACTCCGCCACACCCGTGATACTACCCACCACGAACTTTCCATTGTCACTCCGTCACACCCGTCATACTACCCACCACGAACTTTCCCGTGTCACTCCGTCACACTACCCACCACGAACTTTCCCTTGTCACTCCGTCACACCCGTCATACTACCCACCACGAACTTTCCATTGTCACTCCGTCACACTACCCACCACGAACTTTCCCTTGTCGCTCCGTCACACTACCCACCACGAACTTTCCATTGTCACTCCGCCACACCCGTCATCCTACCCACCACGAACTTTCCCTTGTCACTCCGTCACACCCGTCATACTACCCCCCCACGAACTTTTCCGTGTCACTCCGTCACACCGTCACACTACCCCCCCACGAACTTTTCCGTGTCACTCCGTCACACTACCCCCCCCCGAACTTTTCCGTGTCACTCCGCCACCCCCCCCCCACGAACTTTTCCGTGTCACTCCGTCACACTAACCACCACGAACTTTCCCTTTGTCATTCCGTCACACCCGTCATACTACCCACAACGAACTTTCCCTTTGTCATTCCGTCACACCCGTCATACTACCCACAACGAACTTTCCCTTTGTCATTCCGTCACACTACCCACCACGAACATTCCCTTTGTCATTCCGTCACACCCGTCATACTACCCACCACGAACTTTCCCTTTGTCATTCCGTCACACCCGTCATACTACCCACCACGAACTTTCCCTTTGTCATTCCGTCACACTACCCACCACGAACTTTCCCTTTGTCATTCCGTCACACCCGTCATACTACCCCCCACGAACTTTCCCTTTGTCATTCCGCCACACTGTATCAACACTACACCAGTGTACTGACTAAAGATCTAAATACAGACAAAGACATCAACAAAATAGTTGATGAATTCAGTAGACTAATAATACAAGCTGCCAGTGAAACAATACCTAGAGGGGCACGGAAACACTACAAACCATACTGGAGTAGTGAGCTAGAGCAACTGCACAATGGCATGGAAACATCTCGAAAGCAAGCAGAAAATAACCCTTGCCAGGAACACCACAATAACTATCAGCATGCTAAAGCCAAATTTCAATGGATAAACATGCACAGAAAGATATGAGATGTGACTAACATAGACATGCACACACAAAGATTTGAGCCGTAACTAACATAGCCATGCACACACAAGGATATGAGATGTGACAAACACACACAAAAATATGAGATATGACTAAATAAACATGCACACAATGTGTGTTACCTGGTTCATTAGGTTTATTTACCTAAAATCACGGCATTCAACTGCACCATTTTTTTTTAGGTAATACAAAGAAAGCTGATGTTTCTATCTGTATCTTGTCAGGTCCTGCTGCTTTTCCCTTTTTAATTGTTTTTTTGTTAGCGTTTTCTACTTCATATTACAGGAATTTATAGCTGGACGTACATTTTATAAATGGTTTGTTGTCCATTTCTTCGTTAAATAATTTTGTTATATATTCCAGTCATCTATCGATTATATCTTTGTTGTCTGTTTGCATTCTTCCATCTTTGTATGCAATACAATCATTTCCTGCAGCTTTTTTGTCCTTTTTAGTCATTTTCTTTATTTCTGTCTGCATCCCTCTTACATTTTGTTTACTTTCCATAGTTTGGACTTCTAGACATCTTTGGTTGAGCCAGTCTTCTTTTGCCTTTTTGCACATTTTGCGTATTTCATTATCAATTTCCTTGAATCTGGCAGTGTTCTTCGCTTGTCTTCTTTCTTCCATTTTTTTCTAAGATGTTGTCAGTTATCCATTTTTGTCTTTTTTGTTATTTTCCTTTTTGGGTAAGGTGTCACAAGATTCTTGTATGCTTTTCTTTATGCATTGTCATTTAGTTGTGACTTTTTCTTCAGGATTTTCTCTTCTGTACTGCTCAATCCCTTCTTCTAGCAGCTTCTGATATTTGTTCTTTACTTGTACTGTATAAGGTTCTTTAACATCTTTCTGATTTAAAGCTGTTGTATCTATTGGTGTTGCTGAATTAGTCTTTTGTTTGTTTCCTTTTAATTTGATTTTCATTTTAATCATTATAGGATTGTGATCTGAATTAATATCTGCTCCTGGATAGGTTTTAGCTTTCTTGACGCTGTTCCGGAATTTGTTTTTATCATTATGTAATCTATTTGATTCCTCTTCCTATCTCCATGGCTTTTCCATGTGTATATTTCCTTTTCTCTTGCTCAAAGAAGGCGTCACATATTATCAGCCTTTTTTCTTCACAATATTGTATTAATCTTTCTCCTCTGTCATTTCTTTTCATAAACCATGATGTCCTATCATTTATTTTCCTATACCACGATGCCCTATAATGTCTACCTTTTCCAACTTTGGCATTCATGTCATCCATTACAATCAGGATGTCTATAGATTTCACTTGCTTCATAACTATATTTAGATCTTCATAGTATGCTTCTGTTTGTTCATCTGTATAGTCTTGAGTGGGTGCGTATGTCTGTATTATTTCTATGTCAAATGGTTTTGCCTTCATTTTTAATAGTATAATTCTATCATTGTTATGTCCAGTAGGTATTTATATATTTTTGCAGCTGAGTATACGCCTGCCTGTATGGCGGGGGACACTTAAGAAAATGGCTGCCTGTTTGGCGGGGACACCTGAGTATACGCCTGCCTGTATGGCGGGGGACACCTGAGTATATGGCTCCCTGTCTGAAAATAAGACAAAGGTGATATTCATTAAAAATTCAGTCCCTCCTGACGTCACTAGATATGTAAAAAGAATGACTCAATGTCACCGACTAATAAAAAATAAGTTACTGGGCTTCGTAAATTATTTGGTTAAGCGCCTCCGACCTGCCGTCGAAATACCAGTGTCGTCGTTCTATCAACTGCCAGGGACCTAGCAGTTCTAGCTCTTCGTCGGTTTTCTCGGATAATACTTTGCGTAAAAACAAGCTGGTTAACAGAAACTAGGATCGACATGTTCCCTGTTGTGGTAGCTCTTACTGATATCTATCTATCTATTGTCCTTTCGAGCCGAAGACGGCACATAGGGCAGAACCACAATCTATAGAAGACCTTAATATTAAAGTTATTTTGGCTGGATTAGTAGTTTCCAAACATAGTACTAGACTCATCATCATCATCATGTACCCTGCCGGTTGGCGTAGGCGATCATGTCCCTCCACAATCTTCTATCTACAGTGCATCGTATCAGTTCTGTTGTTGACTGTAAAGTAAAGTAAAGTGCGAGACTTGAACCGGCGTCTTAGCACGCGAGTATATACCCATATTGTTGACTGTTTTCCATGCCATGACACCAAGCTATCCAGTATTTTCTCTCTTTGTCGTCCGCGATCTCTTTTTCCTTTTATTTTGCCAGTTGTAACCAAGTATTCCAACTTTCCTCTTCTCATGATGTGCCCGAAAAATGTTGATTGCTTCTTTCTGATGTTTTTTAAGAGCTCCCTTTTTGTGTTGGCCTCTTTGAGAACTTCCTCATTGGTCTTTTTATCTGTCCAGGGAACTTTCAACATTCTTCTGAAAAATCCCATCTCTGTGGCCTCTAATCGTCTTTTCATTTGTTTGTCTACTGTCCATGATTCGCTTCCATAGGTCAGAATTGGTTCTATATAGCACCGATGAACTCTCTTTCTCATTTTTATTGACATAGATTTGTTGCATAAGATATTTGTCATTTTCTGAAATGCTATTTTGGCCTGAGCTATTCTGCTTTTTATTTATGTGGTGCATCTCCCATCTGATGTTATTATTGTGCCCAAGTATTTGATACGTTGTACTTGTTTCAGGTTTGTCTCGTTTATTTTTATGCTGCATGATGGTGATGATTGTTTCTTCGATATAACCATTACTTCTGTTTTCTTACTATTCAGACTGAGACCTTTCTTGTTGCTTTCTTCCACTATTATGTCTATCATTTCTTGTAGTTCGTTCTCTGTCTCTGCTATTAAGACTGTGTCATCCGCATATCGCAAATTATTTATGTTGTGACCGTTGACTTCAATTCCTTTTTTGTCTACTATTGATCTCATAATATATTCGCTGTAAAGTGAAAACAAATCTGGTGACAGAACACAGCCTTGTCTGACTCCATGTTTTATATATTGGAATTGTCCTGTTTGGTTGTTAATTCGTATAGTTGCTGTTTGTTGCCAGTACATGTTTTTTTTATGATTCGCAGATCCTTGCCATCAATGTTTAATTTCTCCAGCATATTTATTATTTCCACATGCTTTACTTTGTCAAATGCTTTTGTGTAGTCTATAAAGCACATATATAGATCTTTCTTTACCTCTATAGATCTTTCTATCAATGTCCTTAAGATGTATATTGCAATATTTGTGCCCTTTCCTTCCACAAATCCACATTGTTCCTTACTTATTTCTGGTTTTATTTTGTTCCTTACACGTCTCATAATTATTCTTAGTAATATTTTAGTCATATGGCTCATGAGACTAATGGTGCAATGGTCTTCACAATCAGTGGCACCTGACTTCTTCGGTATGGCTACAAAGATAGATTTTAGTAGATCTTCGGGTATATGTCCAGTCACTAGACTAACTCTGAGCAAAAGTGCACTCTGTCCTCATTAGGGTTGCCAAACAAAAAAAAAAAGAGTACTTTTACGCTGAATTTTTTTTTCTTCAATTTTAATTACATATTTACGAACAAATGATTTTGTATATTGTTACCGGTAGTGACAATGAATTCGCCTTTATATTTAAACAAATTTATGAAAAATTATATACAGAAACTAGAAATAAAACAATGATCATATTCTGCAAAGACAATTTTCTTATTTAAATTAAAAAAACTCTCACCTAGTGTTTCTAGAGGCATTTTAATTGTATTTGCTTGAGAATTTGCCAGCTTTCAATAATCTTGCATCAGTTTTGACAAATTAAAAAAAATCAGCACATGAATTGTCAAAATTAACCATGACTCTGAGCTCTGCTTCAATCAGTTCTTGGCTACACCTATTTCTTGTGTCATTCCATTTGTTTTTCATTAAGGAGAATATCCTCTCAACAAAGGCATTTGATCCTGGTATGCTAAATAAAAATCCAACAATCTTTGAAATGTTTAGCACTTTATGTTCTGGCACAACAGAAAAAAAATGTAACCAGTTTGTGATATCACTGTTATCTTTGTTAATACTTTCACGAAGAACACTCTGAAAGTCACAGAACTCTTCATACATGGCATCAACACATATGTGATCTTTCAATTTCAGAATACACACTGCAGTTTCCAAATCTTCAAACTGAATTTCTTTATCCAAAGCAAAAGCTGCCAATGATGAATATGGATTATTGACAGTCACATCAAACCTTTTGTCAAGATACTGAAGCATATCATTGTAAAATTTGTTAAAATCACTTGATATTTTTTTTTGCATTGTTACAGACAAATCATTAATAAGTTCATTTGCATTGCTGCCATAAAAACTGTCTTTTATTCTCTGTTTAAGCTTTTCGTTCAAAATGTACATTTGTTTGAATGTCCCCAAGACACTTAATTCACAACTTTCTAGTGTTTTGTTAACAGCATCCAACAAGTTACCAACATTGTTTACAAAGTGAAAATTAATCTCTGGTAAAATGGCTTGCTCAGGGTCATCAATAAGAAAAACAGATTTCAATAATTTTGGGCAGCCATCAATACTCTGGAAGTAACTTTTGATTGCACCCCAATTTAGGAGAAGCCTATTTACAGCTGGAGTCAAAGACAGCCACCTCGTTGGAACATGTATCAATATTTCAGACCATTCTAATTCTACAAAATTAAAAAATGATTTCAGTTCCCCTCTTCTTTTTGCTGAAACTGAGAAATGATTGTAAATTTTGAGGTCTATGCTCTCTACATCAATATCCAGTTTGTCTGTAGCATACTTGATTGCATTATGAAGTATGTGATTTGTACAATTGGCCTTCAATATATTTTCATTCTTTTTCAAAAGTAATTGAAATACAGAATGTCTAATTCCAAAATTGACACTTGCATTGTCTGCACTATATGATGAAATGTGATTTATATCAAGATTATGTCTTTCTAAACTCTGCAGCACTAGCTGACTAACTCCACAAGCAGTTTCATCAGCATTTTCAATAAAATCCAGAAGTTTATTCTGCACTCCTTTCACTGAGTCAAAGTAGCGAAGGCAAACTGGAAACATCTTACTGTTTCCCTTATTCGAGGCATCTGTTGCCAATGAAAAAAATCTCACACCTTGTTCCGAACACTTTAAAATATCTAAAAAATCATTGACACTTCTGGGTGCTAAAACATTCTTGACAAGCATTTCAGCTTTAGTGCGCCCACATGATACTTTTGAAGCAATCACAGAATCTTTAAAAATGTGTGTCACAAGCTTATTTCCACAGTCCAAGCTAGAATAACTTTGATTATGTTTGACTGCATGATAAACCAAAGCCAGTTCACTCGCGACAACATTATCGTGTTCTGATGTATTGTTTACATTTACAAAATAATGTGAAAGTTTGTTTACACTAACATCATCAGATTTTTCTTTTAGTTTATGCGTTTTAGATTCTGAATGTTGTTTTAAGTCACTTTGTCCACCATGATAAAAATACTAAAATCTTTTCTGCATAACACACAGAAAGCTCGATGTTCGCTAGGTCCTGGTTTAACCCATGAAAACGATTCTTCCCACACTTTACGGTAACTTTGATTGTGTTGTAGTTGTAATTTAAATTTCTTCTTGGAGGAGACTTCTTTAAATCCATATCACTCATTATAAAATAATGTTAACAAACTTTAAAATAAACTTACTAATAATATGTAGATGCGAGGATTGAATTGGATGGAGCGGTGAAACTGTGTTTACACATCGACGATCGGAAATAAATTGATTCTCTCTCTCTGCGTTCAGGACTCAATCAGAGTAAGGATTCCAAACTCTCATATGAAGTCAGCTGTCAGGCTAAGTGTGTTGATCGCCCCCACAGACAGAACATCACAATTAGAGTCTGTCAGATCCACTCTGACTGAACACCCGTTAATACGTTGCACTGTGTTCTGCGCCAGTGGCCCAGTGCATCCGATTTCAGCCAGTATTTTATTCGGGTTTGCTTTCCCTAGCCTTTGATTGTCCCCAATCTTCCTGCAAGGCAGCAGATGATCTTTTCTGTAGGGGGATTCTGCCCTTAGATGGTAGGCCCTCCCAGGTTTACGAGCACCATCTGCCCGAGTCACTAGAGGTGACTAACATAGGGTTGCCAGAAACTTCGAAGCAGAAAGCGGGACAAATGGTACTTTTTTAGACGCGAAAGCGGGACACATCATGTAAAGCATAATAGCCATAGTTTTCTTGGAAAAAACACTTTCTCTTCGGCATTTCCAAATAAAAATAAATCCAAAAAAAGAATTCACAAAATTAGAATGCTCAATTAAAAATGAACAAATTTAATATTTCACAACCACCGGTAACAACAGACTGGATTCCTGGAAGCAACCTCCAGCCTCCAACACATAAAGAAAGAATGAAGCCAAAATTTCTTCTTGCTGCTGGTGAGGATGGCCCGATGTTGTTGAATGAATTATTAGCGCCTACAGAAATACGACAAGGACAAAAGCATGCAGATTGTCACGTAGGCACAGATCACGTGAGCGGTGAGCGGTGAAATGGGTAGAGTAAGGCTCAGCGACTCGGCTAAGAGTCGCCTAAGAGTAAGACGAAGCCGAAGACGTCATCTTTTGTAAATTTTTAAATAATACCGCCTTCCGCACTAACAATTTTGTGCTGGATATTCTCAAATGAGTATTTATGAGTTGTATCTACAAACTTTACTTTATTATTAAACAGCGATAGCGCAGGACTCTACAAATAGACGTTTCGGACTAAGAAGCTTCATTTTGTAACAAAACTCAAACCAATAATAAATAATTTAAGAAAATATTAAAATTTGTAGGTGAAAAATTTGGCTGGATTAAAAAGCGGGACAAATTGCTGTCCCCCAGACCCTTAGGCGGGACAATTAATTTTTGATGAAAAAGTGGGACAATCCGGAAAAAGCGGGACGGATGGCAACCCTATAACACAGACACGGACACACAAAGATGTGAGATGGGACTAACACAGACATACACACACAAAGATGTGAGATGTGACTAACACAGACATGCACACACAAAGATATGAGATGTGACTAATGCAGACATGCACACAGCGATACGAGGCATGACTAACACTGACACACATCAAGATATATGACTAACATAAACATGCACATAAAGATATGAGATATAACTGACATTGACATGCACACACAAAGATATGACACATGCCTAACATAGACATTCACACAAAGATAAGAGATATGACTAACATAGATATGCACACACAAAGATATGAGATGGGACTAACATAGCCATGCACACACAAGGATATGAGATGTGACAAACACAGACATGCACACACAAAGATATGAGATATGACTAACATAAACATGCACACAAAGATATGAGATATCACTAACCCAGACATGCACACACAAAGATATGACATATGACTAACACTGGTACACACTAAGATATGAGATATGACTAAACACAGACACACATAAAGATATGAGACATGATTAACACGGACACACCGAGATATGAGATATGACTAACATGACACACACCAAGATATGAGCCATGGCCAGCACACACAAGCTAAGATATGAGCTATGGCTAGGACAGAAACACAGCAAGATATGAGCCATGGCTTCACTAAAAAACACCAAAAAATGAACCATGTCTAGCACAGAAACACATTAAAGTGTCCATATGCTTGGACTTGTTGTAGTCGGCAGACTCTTCTGAACGTGGGAATCACAGGTTTCGTGGGCTAGTCCCTCCTCCCCTTACACTACCTTACCCCTAATCCTCTCCTATCCCCCTAACCCCCTTCCTACTACTCAACTCTACCTTCTCCCTTAAACATCCCTTTCCCATAATAAACAATTTCTCCTACTCTACCATACCTTACCCCCTAACTCTCCCTCTCCCATAATAAACAATTTCTCCTACTCTACCATACCTTACCCCCTAAATCTCCCTCTCCCATAATTAACAATTTCTCCTACTCTACCCTACCTTACCCCCTAACTCTCCCTCTCCCATAATAAACCATTTCTCCTACTCTACCCTACCTTACCCCCTAACCCTCCTCCACCCTACTTTACCGCATAACCCTCCTTTCCCCATGCGCTAACCTACCTTACCATCTAACCCTCCCTCCGCCCTGCTCTACTTTACCCCCTAACCCTCAGTCCCACTACTCTACCCTACTTTCCCCCTTAACCCTCCATCCCTCTCCCTACTCTACCATACCTTACACCCTAACCTTCCCTCTCTCCTATTCTACGCTAACTTACCCACTAACACAACCTCCCCCTACTCTACCCTACCTTAATCCCTAACCCACCTTTCCCACTACTGTAACATACTCCCTAACATTCCCTCCTCCCTAATCTACGCTATACCCTAACCCTCCCTCCCCTAGCCTACCTAACCCCGTAGCCCTCATACTCTACCTTACCCCCTAACCCTCCATTTCCCTATACTACCTTACCCCCTAACACTTCCTCCCCCTACTCTACACTACCTTACCCGCAACCCTCCCTCCCCTCTACTCTACCTCAACCCCTAACCCTTCCTCCCCCTACTCTACACTACCTTACCCGCAACCCTCCCTCCCCTCTACTCTACCTCAACCCCTAACCCTTCCTCCCCCTACTCTACACAACCTTACCCGCAACCCTCCCTTCCCCCTAATCTACCTTTCTTCATCTTCTACCTTTTTAGCTCCCAATGGAGCATAGGTCTTCAACAAACACTTTCCAAGTTGTTCTGTTTCTTGCCATTCTTTTAAAATCATTCCATGTCTTCCCCATCATCTTCATTTCTGCTTCTATCTGTCTTCTCCAAGAATTCCTTGGTCTTCCTCTTTGTCTTTTCCCCTGGGGATTCCAAAAAGGGCCTGTTGTGTAATATTCTCAGATGGCTTCCGTAGTGTGTGTCCTATCCAGCGCCATCATCTTCGCTGTATCTTTTTATCCACTGGTATTTGACTGGTACATTTCCATAATTCTATGTTAGTGACTTTGTCCTACCATCCTTTTATTCTGCGTAAGCATCCATTAATAAAAGTCTGTATCTTCATGACTGTCATTTTAGTTGTTCTCCGTGTTTCACAGCCATATAATAAGACTGACTTAACATTGGAGTTGAAAATTTTATTTTAGTACTTAACCTAATTTCTTTGGACTTCCATATGTTTCCCAGTGCAACAAATGCTCCTCTTGCTTTTGATATCCTTATTTTGGTATATAATCTACCATACCCCCTAACAATACCTCTCCCTTCCCTAATTTACCCCCAACACTCCTTTCCCACTACTCTATTTACTACCGAATACTCCCTACCACCTAATCTATCCTACCCAGTAATCCTCCTTCCCCCCTAATCTACCATATCTCCAAACCCTCCTTCTCCCCTTCTCTACCTTACTCCCACCCCCCCCCCCTAATCTACCATACCTTACCTCCTAACGCTCCCTCCCCCTTAATCTACAAAACCTTCCCCCCCATCCACATACTCTACCCTTCCTTATCATCTAACCTACTCCCTTTACTCCTACTCCACCCTCCAGTACCACCTAATCCTCCATTCCTCCGACTCTACCCTACCTTACACCCTAACCCTCCCTCTCGACCAACCCCGCTCCTCATACCCTACCCTACCGTCTCCCCTAACCCTCCCTCTCCCATAACCCACACTTCCTCCTACTCTACCATCCTTACCCTTCCTCTCCCCTATCCCCCTCCTCCTACTCTACCATCCTTACCCTTCCTCTCCCCTATCCCCCTCCTCCTACTCTACCTATCCTTACCCCCTAACCCTCCCTCTCCCATAATCCATCCTCTACCAGGGTAGTACCTGCTCTCACTCTTCATCCTCTCTACCAGGGTACTGCTTGCTCTCAACCATCACCACCTCTACCAGGGTAATACCTACTCTCACCCGTCACCCCCTTTACCAGGGTAGTACTTGCTCTCACCCACCACCCCCTCAACCAGGGTAGTACTTGCTCTCACCCATCAGCCTAACCACTTCTACCAGGGTAGTACCTGCTATCACCCATCACCCTCACCCACTCTACCAGGGTATTAGCTGCTCTCACCTACCACCCTGAGAGAGTATTCTTGTGTTGTAACTGGAGAGAGTGTGCTTGTTTTACAACAGAGGAGAGAGAATGCTTGTGTTACAACAGGAGAGAGCGAGTGTGCTTGTGTTACAACACAGGAGAGAGAGTGCTTGTGTTACAACACAGGAGAGAGAGTGCTTGTGTTACAACACAGGAGAGAGTGTGCTTATGTTACAACACAGGATAGAGAGAATGTTTGTGTTACAAAACAGGAGAGAGAGTGTGTGTTTGTGTTTCAACAGGAGAGAAGAGAGAGTGTGTGCTTGTGTTACAAAACAGGAGAGAGAGAGTGTGCTTGTGTTTCAACAGGAGAGAAGAGAGAGTGTGTGCTTGTGTTACAACACAGGTGGGAGTGTGCTTGTGTTACAACACAGGAATGAGATCATACCCTCTACCAGGGTAGTACCTGCTCTCACCCATAACCCTCTTTACCAGGGTAGTACTTGTTCTCACCCATCACCCTAACCACCTCTACCAGGGTAGTACCTGCTCTCACCCATAACCCCCTTTACCAGGATAGTACTTGCTCTCACCCATCACCCTAACCACCTCTACCAGGGTAGTACTTGCTCTCACCCATCACCCTAACCACCTCTACCAGGGTAGTACTTGCTCTCACCCATAACCCCCTTTACCAGGGTAGTACCTGCTCTCACCAATCACCCTAACCACCTCTACCAGGGTAGTATCTGCTCTCACCAATCACCCTAACCACCTCTACCAGGGTAGTACTTGCTCTCACCAATCACCCTAACCACCTCTACCAGGGTAGTACTTGCTCTCACCAATCACCCTAACCACCTCTACCAGGGTAGTACTTGCTCTCACCCATAACCACCTCTACCAGGGTAGTACCTGCTCTCACCCTAACCCCTTTACCAGGGTAGTACTTGCTCTCACCCATAACCACCTCTACCAGGGTAGTACTTGCTCTCACCCTAACCCCCTTTACCAGGGTAGTACTTGTTCTCACCCTAATCCCCTTTACCAGGGTAGTACGTGCTCTCACCATAACCACCTCTACCAGGGTAGTACGTGCTCTCACCATAACCACCTCTACCAGGGTAGTACTTGTTCTCACCCATCACCCTAACCACCTCTACCAGGGTAGTACTTGCTCTCACCCATAACCCCCTTTACCAGGGTAGTACTTGTTCTCACCCATCACCCTAACCACCTCTACCAGGGTAGTACTTGCTCTCACCCATCACCCTAACCACCTCTACCAGGGTATTAGCTGCTCTCACCTATCACCCTGAGAGAGAGTATGCTTGAGTTACAACAGAAGAGGAGAGAATGTGTGTGTTTGTTACAACATGAGAGAGAGAGTGTGCATGTGTTACAACAGGAGAGAGAGAGAGAGAGGGAGAGTGTGCTTTTGTTACAACAGGGGAGAGAATGCTTGTGTTACAACAGGAGAGAGAGAGAGAGAGAGTGTGTGCTTCTGTTACAACAGGGGAGAGTGAATGCTTGTGTTACAACAGGAGAGAGAGAGTACTTGTGTTACAACACAGGAGGGAGTGTGCTTGTGTTACAATACAGGAGAGAGAGTGCTTGTGTTACAACAAGAGAGAGTGTGTTATAACAGAAGAGAGAGAGTGTGTGTTTGTGTTACAAGAGAGAGAGAGAGAGAGTGTGCTAGTGTTACAACAGAGGAGAGAGATCACGCCTTCTACCAGCGTAGTGCTCGCTCTCACCCATTACCCCCTCTACCAGGGTAGTACCTGCTCTCACCCATTACCCCCTCTACCAGGGTAGTACGTGCTCTCACCATAACCACCTCTATAAGGGTAGTACTTGCTCTCACCCATAACCCCCTCTACCAGGGTAGTACATGCTCTCACCAATCACCCTAACCACCTCTACCAGGGTAGTACTTGCTCTCACCCATAACCCCCTTTACCAGGGTAGTACTTGCTCTCACCCATAACCCCCTTTTGCTCTCACCCATAACCCCCTTTACCAGGGTAGTACTTGCTCTCACCCATCACCCTAACCACCTCTACCAGGGTATTAGCTGCTCTCACCTATCACCCTGAGAGAGAGTATGCTTGAGTTACAACAGAAGAGGAGAGAATGTGTGTGTGTTTGTTACAACATGAGAGAGAGAGAGAGTGTGTGCATGTGTTACAACAGGAGAGAGAGAGAGAGAGAGAGAGTGTGCATGTGTTACAACAGGAGAGAGAGAGAGAGAGACAGTGTGTGCTTGTGTTACAACAGGAGAGAGAGAGAGAGAGACAGTGTGTGCTTGTGTTACAACAGGAGAGAGAGAGAGAGAGAGACAGTGTGTGCTTCTGTTACAACAGGGGAGAGTGAATGCTTGTGTTACAACAGGAGAGAGAGAGTGTGCTTGTGTTACAACACAGGAGAGAGAGAGAGTACTTGTGTTACAACACAGGAGGGAGTGTGCTTGTGTTACAATACAGGAGAGAGAGAGTGCGTGTGTTACAACAAGATAGTGTGTTCTTGTGTTATAACAGAAGAGAGAGAGTGTGCTTGTGTTACAACACAGGAGAGAAAGAGTGTGCTTGTGTTACAACAAGAGAGTGTGTGTGTGCTTGTGTTACAACAGAGGCAAGAAAGAGTGTGCTTGTGTTACAACAAGAGAGTGTGTGTGTGCTTGTGTTACAACAGAGGAGAGAAAGAGTGTGCTTGTGTTACAACAAGAGAGAGTGTGTGTGTGTGCTTGTGTTACAACACAGGAGAGAAATAGTGTGCTTGTGTTACAACAAAAGAGAGAGTGTGTGTGTGTGCTTGTGTTACAACAGAGGAGAGAGATCACGCATTCTACCAGCGTAGTGCTTGCTCTCACCCATTACCCCCTCTACCAGGGTAGTACCTGCTCTCACCCATTACCCCCTCTACCAGGGTAGTACCTGCTCTCACCCATCATCCTTACCGCCTCTACCAGGGTAGTACCTGCTCTCACCCATCATCCTCACCTCCTCTACCAGGGTAGTACCATCTCTACCAGGGTAATACCTGCTCTCATCCATCATCCTCACCATCTCTACCAGGGTAATACCTGCTCTCACCCATCATCCTCACCGCCTCTACCAGGGTAGTACCATCTCTACCAGGGTAATACCTGCTCTCACCCATCATCCTCACCATCTCTACCAGGGTAGTACCTGCTCTCACCCACCACCCTCACCACCTCTACCAGGGTAGTTCCTGCTCTCACCCACCACCCTCACCACCTCTACCAGGGTAGTACCTGCTCTCACCCACCACCCTCACCACCTCTACCAGGGTAGTTCCTGCTCTCACCCACCACCTCTACCAGGGTAGTTCCTGCTCTCACCCACCACCCTCACCACCTCTACCAGGGTAGTTCCTGCTCTCACCCACCACCTCTACCAGGGTAGTTCCTGCTCTCACCCATCACCCCCTCTACCAGGGTAGTACCTGCTCTCACCCACCACCCTCTACCAGGGTAGTTCCTGCTCTCACCCATCACCCCCTCTACCAGGGTAGTACTTGCTCTCACCCCCTCTACCAGGGTAGTACTTGCTCTCACCCCCTCTACCAGGACAGTACCTGCTCTCACCCATCACCCCCTCTACCAGGGTAGTACTTGCTCTCACCCCCTCTACCAGGGTAGTACATGCTCTCACCCCCTCTACCAGGGTAGTACTTGCTCTCACCCCCTCTACCAGGGTAGTACTTGCTCTCACCCATAACCCTCACCCCCTCTACCAGGGACGTAGCTGCTCTCACCCATCACCCTGAAAGAGAGTATGCTTGTGTTACAACAGATTGCGAGAGAAGTGTGTGCTTGTGTCACAACAGGAGAGAGAGTGTGCTTTTGTTACAACAGGGGAGAGAGAGAGTGTGTGTGCTTGTGTCACAACAGGAGAGAGAGTGTGTGCTTGTGTTACAACACGGGAGAGAGTGTGTTTGTGTTACAAGAGAGGAGAGAGAGTGTGCTTTTGTTACAACAGGGGAGAGAGAATGCTTGTGTTACAACAGGAGAGTGCGAGTGCTTGTGTTACAACACAGGAGAGCGAGAGTGCTTTTGTTACAACACAGGAGAGAGTGTGCTTGTATTAAAACAGGAGAGAGAGAGAGTGTGCTTGTGTTACAACATAGGAGAGAGATAGTGTGCTTGTGTTACAACACAGGAGAGAGAGAAAGTGTGTGCTTGTGTTACAACAGAGGAAAGAGTGTGTGCTTGTTACAACACAGGAGAGAGAGTGTGCATGTGTTACAACAGGGGAGAGATAGATTGTGCTTATGTTACAACACAGGGGAGAGAGTTTGCTTGTGTTACAACAGGAGAGAGAGAGTGTGTGCTTGTTACAACAGGAGAGAGAATGTGTGCTTGTGTTACAACAGAGGAGAGAGTGTGTGCTTGTGTTACAACACAGGAGAGAGAGTGTGCTTGTGTTACAACAGGAGAGAGAGAGTGTGTGCTTGTGTTACAACACAGGAGAGAGAGGGCGATTGTGTTACAGAAGGTGAGAGAGTGTGTGCTTGTGTTACAACACAGGAGAGAGAGAGAGTGTGTGTGTGCTTGTTTTACAACAGAGGAGAGAGAGAGTGCTTGTGTTATAAAAGGAGAGAGAGAATGAGAGAGTTTGTTATAAGAATGTGTGTGACCAGGTAAAAAGTTCATTAATTATATGTGTAGTTGATATGGCACTCATTCTAACAGTCTGTGTGACCAGTGCCAAGACTGTAGGCCTGCCCCCTCCCCCATATTGAAATAAAAAAAAACAACCATTTGCAGAAACTCCATCAGACTTCATGAATTTATTCAAATCATCGAGTGTAACTTCAGTAATACAATAAAGCTAATGCCAGAGACCTTCCAGTAGTAACAAGCTCAGTTGCCTACATACAAAGTGATCAGTCCAGGAAAAGTCATCCTCACAAAACTATTGACAAGAATACAACAGAGAAATCAATGAGATAAAAGTTCTCCTGAAATAGTAAATGTGACACTGGAATAAAAACACTGGGTGCTCATGCAGACAAAATGAGAGACGTGTAGCAAGCTGTGTTAGCCCTGCCCCAAACATAAACAACCTAATGTGCTGATGGCTGTGTTGCAACTAGGAATCTCAACATGTTGGTGCACTTTGTCACTGCCTAATATAAGTAGTTCTAGCACTAAATGTCATCTCCTTATGCAAGAACAAGCATTTAGAAAAGATAAACAGAACAACATGAATAAGTGAAGTTAAAGCATGGAAATTGTGAACCTCCACCAACATGCACTGTCATCAATCATGTCAACCTGGTGGTCATCACCAACATGCACTGTCATCAATCATGTCAACCTGGTGATCATCACCAACATGCACTGTCATCAGTCATGTCAACCTGGTGGTCATCACCAACATGCACTGTCATCAGTCATGTCAACCTGGTGGTCATCACCAACATGCACTGTCATCAATCATGTCAACCTGGTGGTCATCACCAACATGCACTGTCATAAATCATGTCAACCTGGTGGTCATCACCAACATGCACTGTCATCAATTATATCAACCTGGTGGCTGTAACCAACATGCGCTGTCATCAGTCGTATCAACCTGGTGGTCGTCATCAGTCATGTCAACCTGGTGGTTGTCACCAACAAGCACTGTCATCAATTGTGTCAATGTGGTGGTCGTCATTAACATGTGCTGTCATCAATCGTGTCAACTTGGTGGTCGCCGCCAACATGTGCTGTCATCAGTCGTGTCACAATCAAGCACTGCTATCTGAGATGTGATGAAGGTTAATCCTGTTCATTCTCTAATATTGTCTTCCCACCTCTTTTCTTTAGACTTATACTGTGCCCTGTAAAATGATTTTAACAAGACCTGTAGATCTTGTAACATGTCCATGACAATGTTTGCTGTCCCTTGACAGCAAGTCTTTAATTGGTCATGTGGATCATCAGATTTTCTTTCACACTCCCTTATTGGGGATGTCTTCATTAATTATATGCTAAAAGAACCTATGAGGAAATTCTCAATGAGGCCAACCCAAAAAGACAGCTCATTAAAAAAAAAAAAAAAACAGAAAGAAATAACATTTTTTCGGGCACATCGTAAGAAGTGGAAAGTTGGAAAATGTGGTTACAACTGGCAAAATAGAGGAAAAGAGAGATTATGGACAATAAAGAAAGAAGATACTAGATAACTTGGTGTAATGGCACGGTAAACAGTAGTCAACAACAGAACTGATATGATGTAGTGAGGGCAGAGAATGGTGGAAGAAGATGATCGCCTACACTGTGTCACATGATGATATGATCATTATTAGATATGCACAAGATCTTTTGAAACCACCTCATTTCATGAGCCTATCAGCAGTGAGAGTGTCCATGTCTGCAATAATCTTAGCTCATGTTAGGTTCTTGTTGAACTGTCTTGTTAGAGGTACTACCATGGCCACTTAGCTCTATCAGGACAATGCTTCATTTGACCTCAAGCTGTTCAATTGTGGAGAAGATAACAGTGCTCCAACAATGGGAGACGATGATTGTTACATTTATATATGTGGTCCAACAATGGGAGACGATGATTGTTACATTTATATATGTGGTCCAACAATGGGAGACGATGATTGTTACATTTATATATGTGGTCCAACAATGGGAGACGAATGACAATGATTGTTTCATTTGTATATGTGGTCCAACAATGGGAGATGACAACAATGATTGTTACATTTATATATGTGGTCCAACAATGAGAGATGACGACAATGACTGTTACATTTATATATGTGGTCCAACAATGGGAGACGAAGACAATGATTGTTACATTTATATATGTGGTCCAACAATGAGAGATGATGACAATGATTGTTACATTTATATATGTGGTCCAACAATGGGAGACGACGACAATGATTGTTACATTTATATATGTGGTCCAACAGTGAGAGATGACGACAATGACTGTTACATTTATATATGTGGTCCAACAATGGGAGACGAAGACAATGATTGTTACATTTATATATGTGGTCCAACAATGAGAGATGATGACAATGATTGTTACATTTGTATATGTGGTCCAACAATGAGAGATGATGACAATGATTGTTACATTTATATATGTGGTCCAACAATGGGAGACGACGACAATGATTGTTACATTTATATATGTGGTCCAACAATGAGAGATGATGACAATGATTGTTACATTTGTATATGGTCATTGATGTGTGGGGGTGGGGCACTCGCTTTAACAGTTGAATCAGGTTAGAGTGGTGCTGTGAACTGCAGCCTTTAGTCTATCTATTATCATGGACCTCACAATCGTGTGTGTAGCTTTAAAAAACCTCACAATCGTGTGTGTAGCTTTAGTCTATCTAATAGCATGGACCTCACAATCAAGCGTGTAGCTTTAGTCTATCTATTATCATGGACCTCACAATCATGTGTGTAGCTTTAAAAGACTTCACAATCAAGTGTGTAGCTTTAGTCTATCTATTAGCATGGACCTCACAATCATGTGTGTAGCTTTAGTTTATCGTGTAGCTTTAAAAGTCCTCACAATCACATGTGTAGTTTTAGTCTATCTATTAGCATGGACCTCATTTGCATAGTTAACACCAAAATGATAACATTTTTCAATGAGTACCAACAACAATGTTGATGAAACACAACAAAATCAGAACTATTTCTACCAGTTTCTAGTCTATAGAAAACTCGAACATAAAGAGTGCCTATATGTGGATATAAGGAATGCAGAAGATATTACAAATAAAAAGACAAAATACCATAAATGAAAGTCAAGTATGAGAGAGGAGGATAACCAGGTGCAAGGATTAGGTTGAATAGTCGTGGTGACTTGCAAGAATCTCGATGAATGATGAGAGACGACACACACACCAGCACTCAATAATTTATATTTACAAAAGCAAGAGGTAATGACTAAAACGTGCAGGAAGCATCCAGAGAATAAAATATCTGAGTTGCCAGATACTCATTTGTTTAATTCCAGAGACAAAAAATGTTTCATGACACTCTCTTCCAGAACAACAAATTTCCCTTATTGATTTCAATTAAAATGTCTGAAGTAATTGAGGAAACATGTCATGTTGTTTCTTTGCTGACATGACACCTTTCAACATAAGCACAGGTGGAGAATGACAAGTGTCAAAAAGGTAGCTTTCAAACAATAAAACTGCAATAGTAACAAGTGATAAAGTAACTGACATGAAAATGCTAATAAGCAAATATCTATCATCCTGATGTTTCCCAATGATCAAATACTGTGAGCCATGGTGATTTCACACCCTCACAGACAGCCTGCGTGATGATGTTGATGACTTGCGAACCAAACACACCTAGTTTCTGGACTCAGCAGCTTGTGATGACATCTGGTGGCACACCTGCAAGTGTTATTTGACATCAAGTGCTGACTCATGATTAAAGTGGACTGAGAAAGTCACTGACAAGACCTTGTGAGAGAGTGACTAACAAGTCCCTGTGAGAGGGTGACTAACAAGTCCTTGTGAGAGTATGACTAACAAGTCCCTGTGAGAGAGTGACAAACAAGTCCCTGTAAGAGAGTGACTAACAAGTCCCTGTGAGAGAGTGACTAACAAGTCCCTGTGAGAGAGTGACTAACAAGTCCCTGTGTGAGAGTGACTAACAAGTCCATGAGAGAGAGTGACTAATAAGTCCCTGTGAGTGACTAACAAGTCGATGAGAGAGAGTGACTAACAAGTCCCTGTGAGAGAGTGACTAACAAGTCCATGAGAGAGAGAGTCTAAACCCTTGCGAGAGAGTGACTAACAAGTCGATGAGAGTGATTAACAAGTCCTTGCGAGAGTCGCTAATAATTCCTTGCACAATTCATCATGCCAGTCCCATACACAATGCACTACTTTCTACTACAACTGAGAAACTAGGGTCATGTAATTCATGGGAAAAGTCTGTGTAGGAATTCACTTGGTTTATGTATGCAGGAACAGTGAGCATTAGTAACACAAAATTCATCTGTTTGGTCATTGAAACATTGAGTACGTCAGACTTTGCCAGTAGGACTATAACCATCTTGTGTACTCCCAGTGAGGTCTTTCAATCTAATTGATAACAATAAACCTACGTGACATCCTCACCAAGTTAAAAAAAATGAAACACAGATCAGTGTTCGGATTCCAAACACCTGGAAGTAAGTCTGCACATCATAACAATCAGTCTGCACATCAGTGACAATCTCTAGAGAAAAAGATGAAATATAGAGATACACATAAAATGGGAAAAGAATTATACTGTCCACCATATCATCATGCTGACATCAATAATAAAATATGCCACATATTCCACGTACAAAATTTATGTACAGGCCTATTACCTCTCTCACTTCATCTCCAACTCGCCTTCTTTCAGAACACATAATGTCCCATGTTTTAAAGCATTAGAAGCAATTCTCTAACCACATTATTTTTGTTCACTTCAATTGTTATTCATCATCCAAAGATATTGACAACAAATACTTATCCATTCAAAACTACAACTTTTACCAGTGAATTTGGACCAATTTCTAAGTTTATGTACCCACCCCTGACTATAGATCTTGACAAAGTACCCACCCCTGACTATAGATCTTGACAAAGTACCCACCCCTGACTATAGATCTTGACAAAGTACCCACCCCTGACTATAGATCTTGACAAAGTACCCACCCCTGACTATAGATCTTGACAAAGTACCCACCCCTGACTATAGATCTTGACAAAGTACCCACCCCTGACTATAGATCTTGACAAAGTACCCATCCCTACAGAAATAAAAATCTTGTCAAAGAACATTTAATCACTCCACAATCTACAGATCTTGCCAAAGAACATTTAATCACCCCACAATCTACAGATCTTGCCAAAGAACATTTAATCACTCCGTTACTAAAGTATAATAAGTTAAATAATGGAAAAAAAAAAGACATGCAGTTCCGATGTTCTTAGCATTCCTATTTAAGAATACAAAAGCTGGCTCACAGACAAGGAATGGTATGCTATCACATCAGAACATAATCTGGAACCATTTATAAATACTGACAATCTGTTGTCAACAACACACCATCCTACTGTACAAACATGATGAGGACCTCATCACAAAACATTTCTATTCTCTGCCTTTTTATTGGAAAAAAAAAAAGTAAGATACACCTCATAAAAGAGCTAAATATATGCATAAAAATAAGAGAGAGAACGAAGAGAATTGAATCACTATCATGTTATGTTAGTGGTGATGTAAACCCATGGTGAGATGAAAGAAAGCAACCTCAAGATGAGAAGTTGCTAACCAACTACAATAGAAACAATATACTTTTGACATTTGATATATCAAAGAAAAATACACAGCCAACAAAGTAAATGCAACTATTTCTGTTCTACAATGTAATCATTTCAAACAGGAGGCTGTACCCCAAATATGTCATTTCTGAAACAACCTGAGACTGGTCTTACACTCAAGTCTATCTTCAGTTAATATGGGGAGAAAAGAAGAAAGAGAACACAGCTGTCGAGCCTTGCATGTCAAAGTATGAATTTGCCAATAATGAGGCCAATGAGAATCGCAGCAACAAGGTACACCACTTGAGGGAAAGTGCGGACGCTGGCTGTCAACGTTGGTGCTATGTTTGAAGGGGTTGATGAGATGGTGTCTGCCATTGCAACCTTGCGTAGACGTATGCCATCATCCTAAAATAGAAGATAAGACACAATTAGCATTCTCTCTGAAACAGGGACAGCAAACTATTCATACCATTTGACACATCATACAACATACGTCAAGTATTAACAAACCTGGGATGCACACAATAAGCCAGCACTTAGTTCTTGAAATCTTCATCTCAGCTGATCAGCAACTTATTTCACCTTCAGCCATGCTCCCAGGAGTCAGTTCAACATCCAGACCAAAAGATTAAAGATGGAAATATGTGGTATCTGACCAAAAGGTTAAAGATGGAAATATGTGGTATCTGACCAAGAGGTTAAAGATGGAAAGATTGTGGTATCTGACCAAGAGGTTAAAGATGGAAATATGTGGTATCTGATCAAAAGGTTAAAGATGGAAATATGTGGTATCTGACCAAAAGGTTAAAGATGGAAATATGTGGTATCTGACCAAAAGGTTGATGGAAATATGTAGTATCTGGCTAAAAGGTTAAAGATGGAAATATGCGGTATCAGACCAAAAGGTTAAAGATGGAAATATATTTTTTTAAGGTTTTGTTTTTGTCGAACAGCTTCTCTCATGGCTACTTCTACCAATGTTTGACAAACACACACGGCCACAGAGTGAACAAATCAGGCCCACTGATCCACAGGGTTTTCCATCCTTTTTCATGAGACTTTTCTCTTCTAAGTTTTGCCTTAGAAAATTAGTAAAATACCCTGTCACACCAAATGGCGTATAGGGAATATGGTGTTAGTGACCATACATTTTACAGACCATCTGCACATGATTTGTAGGGTAATGCGGTCGGTATTACGCCTGTGCCGCTTTACTTTCCCAGAAAAATATCCGGTATCCATTAAAAGCTGGGTGAACCGGAAGCCGTCGGTTGGGATTGAACCCTACTCTTGTCCTTTGTAGTCCAGTTCACTAACCACTGAGCTATCACGGCTCCCAAGTTTTGCCGTAGCACAGTCTCAAATGATGTTATACCATTTCTTATACATGCTCTCCATGATGTGCGATCACTTGCCAGATGTTCCCAGTCATTTTCACAAATGGAGAAGTCATTCAGAGATGATTTACAGATATCTCTATATCGTAGTTTAGGTCTGCCGATTTGTCTTTCTGTGTGTTAGTTCACCATATAGTATTTGGCTGTTGATGCATTTTTCTTCCATTCACTGACGTGCTCCATCCATTTTAGTCTTCAACATCTGTGCATCGACATGATTGTTGGTGTCTTAGCACGTTGCAGGACAGTTAAGTTGGTTGTTTTGTCCTGCCATTTGATGTGCATTATTCTGCGGAGACATCGCATGTGGAAGATATTTAGTCTTTTTTCGTGATTTGTGTATGCTGTCCAGGTTTCAGATCCATATAATAGTGTGCTAACCACACAAGTTTGATATATTAAGAGTTTGGTCTTTAGTGTTATTTTCGTGTTGTTCCATGCCCTTTCTGTGACTTTGCCAAAAGTCATAGCTGCCTTATCAATTCGGTTTTTTTCAGTCATTTTCAATTTCATCATCAGTGGTTTGCATAATTGTGGATCCAAGATATGTAAATTTCTGAACTGATTCTAGTGGACAATCTATTAAAGTGATTATAGAGGTTTGATGTCATCTTGACTGAGTATTACTGTTTTCTGAACACTAAATTGACAGTGAGAAAAGGTTGCATGCTTTGTCCAGGTTGTTGATCAGAGATTGTAGGGTGGCTTCACTATGAGTGACTAGGGCTGCATCTGTAAATATCTCCTGAGCTGGAAATAAATAGTATCTGACCAAAAGGTTAAAGATGGAAATATATAACCCGAAATGGAGTTAAACAAGGATGTTTTTTGAGTCCAACAAAGACCTATACAAGCTCACCTGCACTAATAAATCACTGTAGAGAACTAGAGAGACAATGAAGCTGATAGACTTCTCAAAACGTCTTCTAGACATCAACATCAAGGGTAGCTTTTCACTTGACTCTAGATGGCAAGGGAGCAAAAGGAAGGTCAAGGGAGACATCTGTGGACTATTAAGTAGGAGCCTGACCCACGCAGTCATTGATAAGACAATGCCCAGGGGATGCTGGATGTCTTCAGCCTTAATGCCAGAAACAGGTGAAGTAGAACATGACCACAATTATACCATTCCCCACCCCTCAATAACTAATGGCTTAAAATGTGCATCTAATAAATTGTGCTTTCTAACCAACCAAAGCTCCAGCTCTGATGTGGTGTTTACAATGTTGTGAAGTGAGAGGTTACAGCGCTGTGAAGGGAGAGGTTACAGTGATGTAAACAGAGAGGTTGTAGTACTGTGAAAGGGAGGATTACAGTGCTGTGAAAGGAGAGGTTATAGTGTTGTGAAATGGGAGGTTACAGAGCTGTGAATGGGAAGGTTACAATGTTGTGCAAGTGGAGGTTACAGTGTTGTAAAAGGAGAGGTTACAGTGTTGCAAAATGAGAGGTTACAGTGCTGTGAATGGGAAGGTTACAATATTGTGCAAGTGGAGGTTACAATGTTGTGCAAGTGGAGGTTACAATGTTGTGCAAGTGGAGGTTACAGTGTTGTGAAAGGAGAGGTTACAATGTTGTGAAAGGAGAGGTTACCGTGTTGTGCAAGTGGAGGTTACAGTGTTGTGAAAGGAGAGGTTACAATATTGTGAAAGGAGAAGTTACAGTGTTGTGAAAGGAGAGGTTACAGTGTTGTGAAAGGAGAGTTACAATGTTGTGAAGGAGAGGTTACAATGTTGTGCAAGTGGAGGTTACAGTGTTGTGAAAGGAGAGGTTACAGTGTTGTGAAAGGAGAGGTTACAGTGTTGTGAAAGGAGAGGTTACAGTGTTGTGAAAGGAGAGGTTACAGTGTTGTGAAAGGAGAGGTTACAGTGTGTGAAAGGAGAGGTTACAGTGTTGTGAAAGGAGAGGTTACAATGTTGTGCAAGTGGAGGTTACAATGTTGTGAAAGGAGAGGTTACAGTGTTGTGAAAGGAGAGGTTACAGTGTTGTGAAAGGGAGGTTACAGTGTTGTGAAAGGGGAGGTTACAATGCTGTGAAAGGAAAGTTACAATGCTGTGAAAGGAAGGTTACAGTGCTGTGAAAGGGAAGGTTACAGTGCTGTGAAAGGGAAGGTTACAGTGCTGTGAAAGGGAAGGTTACAGTGCTGTGATAGGGAAAGTTACAATGCTGCGAAAGGAAGGTTACAATGCCGTGAAAGGGGAGGTTACAATGCTGTGAAAGGGGAGATTACAATGTTGTGAAAGGGGAGATACAATGCTGTGATAGGGGCGATTACAATGTTGTGAAAGGGGAAATTACAATGTTGTGAAAGGGGAAATTACAATGTTGTGAAAGGGGAAATTACAATGTTGTGAAAGGGGATTGATTGATTATCCTTTTGGGCCAAATAAGACACATAGGGTAGAAGTGGTAGTTTTTCACATCTGATGGTCATCGTAACCTCTTTAAATTCATGGCTGTCTTTGATGATGGTTCTATGCAGGGTCTCTATTGGTCTTCCTCACTTTCTTTTGCCTTCAGGTTTCCATAGAAGGGCTGGTGGGGTAGCCTTCTAACATTAATTCTGAGAATGTGGCCAAGGAATTTCCGGCTTCACTTTCTAACGTAATTAAATACATAGCCCTCTGTTTAATTTCATTTATTTCTGCAATTTGTTGGAAGTTTAAGCAACAAATGTTTAGCAGTCTTAAAAGACATTTGTTCTCAAAAGTGTTTAGTCTTTAACTCTGGAGTCTCTGTTGTTTTACAGTTCTCGTATGTTAATATAAGAATCACAAAGGAATGAAAGGTTTTGTGAGGTAACTGAGTGACTTTGAAACTCAAATATTTGAGAGCTTGTTGAAGGCAGTTGGCATCAAAGCTAATTGAGTCTTTATTTCAGTTGTTATGTCACCTGTTGTTGAAATTGCTGACTTTTTCAAGAATTTGGTCCATTAGTTTGATGTCTTCTAGCATGATGGTGGTGTCATCAAACTAAACCACCAGATTTTTGTGTGAAAGGGGAGGTTACAAGGTTATTAAAATCACGTTTACTTAGACTAAATGTGTAATAAAAATTTTTAAAAATCCATGCACAAATATTTGTGAAAACTAACTATCATCAGTGGACAACAAATACAACCTTTAGTTGGCTGTTCTCAGCTTTCAGGGAAGATATCTCTCCTTGGGCCTTCTTCAGCTCCACCTGAAGTTTCCTCAAATCATCTGATGGTGCTGAACTTGCTTTCTAAACAGACAACATTGGTCAACAAATTGAACTTGCTTTCTAAACACAACATTGGTCAACAAATTGAATTTGCTTTCTAAACAGACAACATTTGTCAACAAATTGAATTTGCTTTCTAAACACAACATTTGTCAACAAATTGAATTTGCTTTCTAAACACAACATTGGTCAACAAATTGAATTTGCTTTCTAAACAGACAACATTGGTCAACAAATTGAATTTGCTTTCTAAACACAACATTTGTCAAAAAATTTAACTTGCTTTCTAAACACAACATTTGTCAACAAATTTAACTTGCTTTCTAAACAGACAACATTTGTCAACAAATTGAATTTGCTTTCTAAACAGACAACATTTGTCAACAAATTTCTATCATTTTTACAAATTAATCTGTTGTTAACCCTAGATTACAATACCTATGTGTAACTCTTCTAGTCAAGATACCACAGTAAAAATTACTACCACTTAAATGTAACATTAGGTGTTCTAAAAATAGTATTTTCTCTGAACTCTTGACACAGTCCCATGTGTTCACACTAGGTAAAACACTGGACTGAAAATTTCTGGCTCAGGTTGATTATGACCTGAGTTTCACCTCATGGACCGGACGTGTTACAATGTCTATCAGTACGGTTGCTGCCAGTCCATCAGTACATTTGGAAACCACACAGCATTATTCTCTGTGTTTCCCCGATCACAACAGATTGTTTGATGCTTGTGTTGACCAGGAAATTTTCCTGGTCACAAGAAAAAAAATAAGGGGGGGGGGGGGGGGGGGGGGGGGGGGAATCTGCCAATTTCTTATAAATTGGCAACGTTTTTTCGCATTAAACGAAGTATCTCACAATCTAAAAAAAAATATTCAATGGAAACAAATTAAACACAGAGGGTTGCAGAAAGTGGTAATTAGGAAGGTACACCGGGGTGTGTGTGTGTGTGGTAATGTTTGAACACAGAAAAATGTCAAAATTTGAGGAATTTGTGTTTAGATGCTGTCAATTGGACTACAGTATCATAACCTATTGTTAACAAGGAAAATGTTGAAAAAAAAAAAACATTTTTGGTAAAAATGCGTTACCTTTTTTTTAAAGAAATGAAAAACAATTTTTTAAACATAACTTGGTTTTTATATACAAGTACATTCCAATACAGTGACAAATAGATGTAGTGAGGTTTTGCTATCTGCAGGATAACACACAAACTCTGCTGCAATGGATGTTGGTCTTAGCTGAACAGGGCATTGTAATACTTGTAACCTATTGCTCATATATGATTTGTACCTAGGTACAGGGTGACCTACTAACTTGGCCTACCAAAGCCAACACAGTGTAACAGTATATGGAATGGGTTAGATTTAAATAAATAATAGGAGATAAAGATATAGCATGGGTCGGATAGCTTAGCTTGTACCCATTTCTCAACATATTATAACAGTAACATAAAAATAACAATCGCCAGTCGTTAGTGAAGGAATTGGAGGCAATGGAATTTTTCTGGCTGTTATTGGAAACGGTGTGAGGATTGTACCACGACTTGACCCATCAACATATCCAGGAATTCGGTTGATAAACAAACTCGGGGCAGGTCAAGTTAACCAGAGAGACTAGTAAGACTTGTTTTGGAACAAGTTAGTAAGGTCAACTAGTTGCCAAGATGGCCATCTTGTTGTGGTAATTTTGACACAAAGTTCATATACAATCTAACCTCGCAGATTTCGATTGGTTGCGAGGTAACTGCGCCAATAAATTATGTAAATGAGACTTTGGTATTTAGCCTCATGCACAAGAAGATTTTACAGTTAAGAGAACTTAGATGAGAATTAGAATCAGAAATGTAAACTGGACGAGCTTAGTTCGACTTGGGCTTAGTGTGGACTTGTACACATTAACTTAGGAAAAGAGGAGCAGTTAGAGGCAAGATCAGTAGAAGTTAGATTGATAGATTGATAAGTAGAATCAGCAGTTAGTTAAGAAGAAGATAGAACAAGAACAGAAACAAGTGAATCAAAAACATAAGAGAACAAGTCCAATATAAAGAATTCAGTCAGTAATAACACAGTTTAGTTGTGAAGTAAGTAAAGTAAAGTACCCCCGTCACGCCAAGTGGCGTATAGGGAAATATGGTGTTAGTGACCCTATATTTTACAGACCTTCAGCACATGATTTTTGGGGTAATGTGGTCAGTATTACACCCGTGCTGCTTTACTTTCCCAGAAAAAAATCTGGTACCCATTTAAGGCTGGGTGGACCCGGAAGCCGTCGGTTGGGACCGAACCCTACCCTTGTCCGTGGTAGTCCAGTTCACTAAACACTGAGCTATCGCGGCTCCCTTTAGTTGTGAAGTGTTTCCAAGTTATATTCAGGAATCTTGTACTCCAGAGAACAAATAGTAAGAAGGTAAATTTCAATGGAAGTGTAACGTAAGATAGTTGTGAATGTAAGAGATAGAATTATATATATCACAGGAAATAAGTACTAGGGGACAAACTCAATAAATAACGGTGGTAGCCTGTGAGTTCATCTCAATTAAGAACATCATCAATAATTTAAGTTCTACCACTAATCACAGCACAAGAAGAAGCCACAACAAGAACAAGAAATGTTACACGTTAACTGTGGAAAACCAAGCAAGGAGGAAATAAAGAAACCCATCAAGCTATTAAAAAATGGTAAAGCCATAGGACCAGATCAAATTCCTTCAGAAGCCATCAAAGCAGATATTAACACCTCTACCAAGATGTTACATAATCTATTAGATAAAATTTGGGTGAGGGAAGAAATACCTAAGAGAGTGGAAAGAAGGTTATATGATCAAACTACCAAAGAAAGGAAGTTTACAGGAGTGCACAAATTATAGGGGATTTATGCTACTATCAGTGCCAGGAAAAATATTAAGCAGAATCATTCTGGAGAGACTAAAAGAGGCCATAGAGAAACATTTGGGAGATGAACAAGCAGGTTTTAGGAAGAACAGATCATGAGCTGATCAAATAACTACTCTACGTAGAATAGTTGAACAAAGTTTAGCAACACAGTCCCCACTTTATATTGGATTCATAGATTACGAAGAGGCATTTGATAGTTTAGACAGAGGAATGCTTTGGAAGTTGCTGAGTCATTACGGATTCCCCACAAAGTTTATTAACCTGATAAGAACAATGTATGAAGGAACAAAATGTAGTGTGGTGCATGAAGGACAGCTTACAGAAGTATTTGAAATAAGAACAGGAGTAAGGCAGGGATGCCCATCTATCTCCATTTCTCTTTCTACTGGCCATAGATTGGATTATGAAAATAACTCAAAACAACAGAAATGGAATCCAGTGGCCACTGACCAAGCAACTTGATGATTTAGACTTTGCTGATGACATAGCTCTCCTATCACACAACCATCAACAGATGCAGGATAAAATGAGCATACTTGATGAGAGATCACAACAGATGGAACTAAAAATAGAGATAAGACAAAAATTATGAGAATTAATGCAGTTAGCAATAACCAAATAAAAATAGGAGAAATACCTCTACTAGACGTACAATCTTACACATATCTGGGCAGTAATATAGACAAAAAGGGAGGAACAGAAAATTATATCAAAATAAGGATAACAAAAGCAAGAGGAACATTTGTTGCACTGGGAAACATATGGAAGTCCAAAGAAATTAGGTTAAGTACTAAAATAAAAATTTTCAACTCCAATATTAAGTCAGTCTTATTATATGACTGTGAAACATGGAGAACAACTAAAATGACAATCATGAAGATACAGACTTTTATTAATGGCTGCTTATGCAGAATAAAAGGATGGAAATGACAGGACAAAATCACTAACATAGAATTATGGAAATGTACCAGTCAAATACCAGTGGATAAAGAGATACAGCGAAGACGATGGCGCTGGATAGGACACACACTACGGATGCCAACTGAGAGTATTACACAACAGGCCCTTTTTTGGAATCCCAAGGGGAAAAGACAAAGACCAAGGAATTCTTGGAGAAGACAGATAGAAGCAGAGATGAAGATGATGGGGAAGACATGGAATGATCTTAAAAGAATGGCAAGAAAGAGAACGGCTTGGAAAGTGTTTGTTGAAGACCTATGCTCCACAGGGAGCTGAAAGGTAGAAGAAGAAGAGCCACAACAGGGTGACCTACTTATTTGGTCAACCAGAGCCAGCACAGGGTGACCTACTAACTTGTAAGCTTCCAGAGCCAGCAATGTAAGTGGAGTGTGATGAGTTTAGGCCCTGATCTGGGCCTAGGAGCAAGCAAAAATATATGAATCGTTGACCATTTTCAGCACAGACAGTTTGAGAATGTCTATAAAAGGTAAATGAATCTCCGTAAGAAATATTTGTTTGTGGAGACAAGAAACTAGCTCCACACCATGTCTTGGAAGAGCCCTGAAATAGACAAAAGCACAAAAGACCAGTCTTGACCTGAGTCATAACTGCAGCAGCAGAAGAGCCTATAACCATGAGTTATGGAGTGATTGAACACAAGTGAGCAAAAGCTGACATGTAGGAGCTTGACAATGCCATAAGTGAGAGGTGATCAACCTTTTATTAAGGCCAGAGCTAACAAACATGAAGATGCTGAGGGCTGGACATTGCCTCCTATTGCAGTGCTGACACAAATGACTCAATCTAATGCCCAGGCAATTATTTTGCAGAAATTATGAGAAATGGAGAACAGGGAAGAGGGTGAAATGAGAGAGACAGAGAAGGGGGAAGAATAGAGGGTTTGAGAAAGACTGCTGAAATATGATGAGATACAAATGTGAGAAAGTGATAGGAGCTAGTTTTCCATTGTTTGTATTGAGCTCAAGGGCTGAAATGTGTAGTCCTTTTTCTATCAATCATGTGAGCCTGCCATAAACAAAGAGAAAGAAACACCTCAGTAAGATAACTGAATGGTTCATAGTGCACACTGTACAGGGAGCTGTGGCCTTCAATCTCAGCCAGAGGGTGAATGGTCTACTGAGATGGGAAGGTGGTAACAAAGAGAAATGTGTTATCTGTCCCTCCCATTTAATGTAATAGTGTATAGCCTAGGACAGAATAGATCACATAATAGGAGATAGAGATATAGCTTGGGTTGGATATGTTAGTAGTTACCAAAAATTAAGTAGATGATAGCAATAACAAATATAAAGCAGTCACAGAAACAGAAGAACAGTAGCAAGTTTTGGGATGGACAATTGTAGCTGTTATTGGAATGGTGGGGGAATAGATGCAAGCTTGACTTGACCGTCACATGTCCAGAAATTAGGTTGGTAAACAAACTAAATGTCAAGATGGAGTTTTGTTTGAAAAATTTGACACAGAAGTCATCCAAAGTTGAACTTCATATTCCACCATTGGTTGAGAGAGCCTGAATCAGCCACTAAGTCAATACATTATGCAAATGAGACAGTGGTACAGGCATTAGCAGAATTAGGAACACATCAAGAGTGAGAAACACTGATAGAAAGACACATCAATATAGAGAGAACATTAACCAGAGAACAAAATCAATATAGATATAAGTTAAAGAAACACATAGTGAACATCAAGTTAGACCTGACAGTTCAGAAGTGTTCCTCGTTAGATTTAGAGGTATTTGTGCTTCAGACAACAATAGTAAATAGATTAAAAGTATCATAGAATAAATCAAGACAGAGATTTAGAATAGCAAGTGTCAAGCAAGACAAACTAATATTTTAATAGAATGAAAGATAGAATTAGAAATGTCACAGACAACAAGGATTAAGAGATGTCTCAATAATCACCGGTGATAACCTCTTCAGTGCATCCGGGCCAAGCACATTAATTTTAGAATTAGAATTTGTAATTTTGGAAGTATTCCACTAATACCTTCACTTGTACAACCAACGATCTAATAAACTTGTGTAGGCAAAATGTCATAGCTGGTAATTATTGACTACATGAATCCATGTCAAGACATTGTTAGCATGTCATGTTGTGATCTATGTGTAATAACCAGGAAAATATGAAGAAAAAAAACAGTACCATACATGTCCTGAGACATCCCCTATGTGTTGCAGAGAACACACAAGAGAGAGAGAACAGCTTCTATGGAAGCACTGACTGACAAGATGGGAAATTAGTCATGGAATGTGGAGGTGTGTTTATAAATAGAAATGACAAAGCGAATGGTTTGAAGAGCAAAGTATCAAGAGAGGAGCAAATGTGTTTGTTATTGAAAGAACTGACACTACATACTGGAGAAACTCACAGCTGCTCTAAATAGATGTGATTGCAGACTGATCATCATGACTTACATATTTTTTCCATTTTTACTGAACATTTCAGAATATCAATTAGCCTATTTAAAGCCTCCAAAAAATTATTGTAGACATTAGGTTATAAAGTTCATCGAAGTAACCAATTAATTACCTTGGGCGACTCTACTTTTCTTGAGGACTCATCCAAAGTGCTATCACTCTGAAACATACAGAAATAACAACATTATGTAATAAACAGAAAATTATGTTGAAAAAGCTGAAGCCTGTGAGCACATGATAACAGATGGCATCAGCATGATAGGGCTGGTCCAACTTCAACTCCACACAGTACTCAAATGACTGACTAGAGAGGATTCTTCTGCAATCATGGCTCATTCAGATTAAGACTCCAGACTGTCTTAAGAAGGCAGCTGTCTGTTTCAGTGATTCGGTTGTGTCATAGAGTTTCTCTTCCAGGGAGGTGGGTGTAGGCTACACTGTCCTTCTCAGGTCTGTGTGCTGGGGGAAATCCTGTAGAACATGTTTTGTTGTCATATTATCCAGGGTATAGTAGCATTGGTAGCCCAATGACAAAAGGAGGACACCTCTTTATCATCCGTCCTTAAAAGGACATTAAGTGGGCTTGTCTGCATTGTGTTGTGGTTTGCAGTATAACTATGATATTTGCACCTTTCGGCCCAAGACATCAGAATTCAGCACAACATATTTGAGTACCGGGTTGTCTTCCCTCTTTGATTCCTACTCACTTGGCCAGTCTAGACAGGTTAGTCTGTTACTGGAGACACCACGGAGAGGTGGAGCAGGGTCTGGATGGTTCTGGTTCACCAATCCTGGCACAAGCCATCAACTGTGGGTCGTGGACAACTTCCAGCTCTGCTGCTGTGAGGTGCACCTTGGCCTCCTGATGATGAATTTGGCTTCATCGTAGCTGACCAGATGTTTCTCTTGTGGCAAACTCCCTCCTTTTGTCTGTCTATTCGTTTCCTTGTCTATTACAGTGAGACGGTTATCCTTTCAATGACCACACTCTGGAAGTTATTGCACAATTGGTTAGGAATTCAAAACAGTCCAGGTGAAACCAATGAAGTGAGCATTACTCCAATTTATTCTATGGGTGTATGTGAAACCAATGAAGTGAGCATTACTCCAATTATTCTATGGATGTATGTGAAACCAATGAAGTGAGCATCACTCCAATGTATTCTATGGACGTATGTGAAATCAATGAAGTGAGCATCACTCCAATGTATTCTATGGACGTATGTGAAACCAATGAAGTGAGCATCACTCCAATGTATTCTATGGATGTATGTGAAACCAATGAAGTGAGCATCACTCCAATGTATTCTCTCTCTCTCTGCGATCAGGACTCAATCAGAGTAGGATTCCAGACTCTCACATGAAGTCAGCTGTCAGGTTAAGTGTGTTGATTGCCCCCACAGACAGAACATCACAATTAGAGTCTGCCAGATCCACTCTGATTGAACACCTGTTAAAACGTTGCACTGTGTTCAGCACCAGTGCATCCGATTTCTGCCAGCATTTTATTCAGGTTTGCTTTCCTTAGCCTTTGATTGTTCCCAATCTTCCTGCAAGGCAGCAGATAGCATTCTGCCCTTAGATGATCGGCCCTCCCAGGTTTACGAGCACCATCTGCCCGAGTCACTAGAGGTGACTAACACAGACATGCACACACAAAGATATGAGATGTGACTAAAACAGACATGCACACAGTGATACAAGGCATGACTAACACTGACACACATCAAGTTATGAGATATGACTAACACAGACATACATGCAAAGATATGACACATGACTAACATAGACATGCACACAAAGGTATGAGATATGACCAACATAGATATGCACACACAAAAATATGACACATGACTAACATAGACATGCACACAAAGATATGAGATATGACTGACATAGACATGCACACACAAAGATATGACACATGACTAACATAGACATGCACACAAAGATAGAGATATGACTGACATAGACATACACACACAAAGATATGACACATGCCTAACATGGACATGCACACAAAGATATGACTAACATAGGCATGCACACACAAAGATATGAGATATGACTAACATAGCCATGCACACATGAGGATATGAGATGTAACAAACACAGACATGCACACACAAAGATATGAGATATGACTAACATAAACATGCACACAAATAAATGAGATATCACTAACCCAGACATGCACACACAAAGATATGACACATGACTAACACAGATACACACTAAGATATGAGATATGACTAAACACAGACACACATAAAGATATGAGACATGATTAACACGGACACACCAAGATATGAGATATGACTAACATGACACACACCAAGATATGAACCATGGCTAGCACACACACACACACAAGCTAAGATATGAGCCATGGCTAGCACAGAAACACACTAAGATATGAGCCATGGCTAGCAGAGAAACACTTTAAGATATGAGCCATGGCTAGCATGGAAACACACTAAGATATGAACCATGGGCAGCACAGACACACACTAAGATATAAATCATGGCCAGCCCAGACACACACTAAGATATGAGCCATGGCCAGCACATACACCCACTAAGATATCAGCCATGGCTATCGCAGACACCCACTAAGATATGAGCTATTCTATGGATGTATGTGAAACCAATGAAGTGAGCATCACTCCAATGTATTCTATGGATGTACATAAAATCAATGAAGTAAGCATCACTCCAATGTATTCTATGGATGTACGTGAAATCAATGAAGTGAGCATCACTCCAATGTATTCTATGGATGTACATGAAACAATGAAGTGAGCATCACTCCAATGTATTCTATGGATGTACATGAAACCAATGAAGTGAGCATCACTCCAATGTATTCTATGGATGCATGTGAAACCAATGAAGTGAGCATCACTCCAATGTATTCTATGGATGTACATGAAATCAATGAAGTGATCACTATACAAGAAGTGCATGTTAAATTGGAGGACTACACAATACAGAACAGACTTTGTATAAGAAGAAATGCAAGCTTGATATAGATTAGACTGACGTCATCTGTTAATGGCTTCCCATCATCAATGTAGGAGCAATATGAAGACAATGAATGTGTTGGGGACATTATCTTCACAACAACTTCATGAACTGCACTTAACAACTCTGACTCGCATGAGCTATTTTCAAACTCCATTATCATCGGTGACTCCAGATCAGAGGATACAAAATGTGACTCTTTTATTTTACAATCCCAATATAACATGTCTGTCTGGCTATGTGGTGATATAAGCTCAGTTTCTACCAAATGAGGCAGTAATGTATGTGAACACTTGCTGTCTGTGAACACTCGCTGGCTACTCAACTGAAGTAAACTGTCTCTGCAGTGGCCTACTTCCAACATGTCTTTGTTCACTACTTGCAATAAATCATCTTCCCTAAAGTTGTCATGTGTACATCTTAGTGGGTTGCAGCTGTGGCAAATCATAGACGAAGTATCTAAGACATTTTGTAGCACACCACTCCTGGTGCCCCCTACACTAGAAGATTGAGCTGCAGTACCATGAATGTGTTTGTTGGCTAGTTCTAGTGCTTGTGTTTCTAGATCAAACGTGCCTTCATCTTCAGTTTGCTTGTCTGTGTTGAAGCATGAGTCCAGCAAGTTGTCAAGATGGCAGTCTGAATAGTCTAATTCTGAAGTCAAAGAAAGCAAGCCTGTTTGAGGTCTGGAGTTCTCATACACAAGGTTCAGCAACGAACTGCCTGAATTAGACAGATTTATTTGGACAGGGCTGTCCACATTAGAGATAACATGATTTCCTGAAAGTGCCAGCACAAAACCATTGATTCTAACAGTCAATGCAACTTGAGGAAGGTCTATAGCTTGTGCTGTGATATATTTGACAAAGTCCAAAATCTGAGGGACCTCTTTGCTGCCTCTCTTCTTTCCCATCAGTTTATTCCAAGCTGCCATAAAGAAGAACAACACATTCACACAACTGATAGTGGAACTCTTCCAAAACTCATTCCTTTGACAAAGCTGGACACAAGAAGAAAGTGCATGTTTAAACTGACCAAACAATCTTAATGTTTTTCCAGTTCTGAAGTGTCAACAAAAGTCAAGGACCTTACTTCCAAAATGCACAAAAGTGCACTGACTACAATTTGTTTGTGGGAATTTCCTATTCACACTTTTAATATTTGATCTTTTTTTTAAATTCAGAGATCATGTAACTAGTGAGATGTCTCTAAAGAGTAAGGATTGTAATAGCCAAAATAAAGGACAGAAACATTTGAGAAAGAGAATGAGTAATATTGACTTGAGGTCGCCTACATGTTGTTGTAGTTGTAGTTGTTAGTCAAAGGCCCCAGTATCACTGCAAACAAATTAAAAAATCCATAGTTGCTCAACCACTTGTGCCAGTGGGATCATCTATATGAACATCTCATCTATGTTGGCAGGTCAAGGAAAAGAAAATGTAGCAGCAGTTCTCAGTTAAAACTCAAATGAAGTGGTTTGGACATAGATTTAAAACAAGAAAAAAAGCATCCAACAAGCATTAGCAATTACATACCGCATTCTCTCTCTCTCTCTGCAATCAAGACTCAATCAGAGTAGGATTCCAGACTCTCTCATGAAGGCAGCTGTTTGTTTAAGCGAATCGATTTCCCCATATAGTTTTTCTTCCAGGGAGGTCGGCATAGACCACATTGCTCTTAGGTCTGTGTACTGGGGGCAATCCTGTAGAACATGTTTTGAAGTCATATTGTCCAGTGTACATTGGTATAGGCTGGTTGTACCTATTTTGAATTTGGTGAACATGTGATTTCTCATTCTATTGTGGCCAGTGCGTAGGCGAAGTATGATGACTTGATCCCTCCTTGATAGTTGGTGGTATCCGTCACTCTCGTTATGCTTTGGGTGTTCTCGTTTCCATTTTTCATGGTACTGATTTTTGAGGATGGATTTGGCTTCATCATAACTGAGCGGATGGTTCTCTTGTGGTAATCTCCCTCCCTCTTTAGCTAATTGTCTGCGCGTTCGTTCCCGTGTATATTACAGTGTGATGGTATCCACTGAATGACTACTCTCTGGAAGTTATTGCATAGTTGGTCCAGGGTTGTTCTCAAGTCATCTAGTTCATTGTTCTTAGGGCTTTTTAGAGCTGATAATACTGACAGTGCATCAGTCAGAATCACCAATTTATTGTGCATGTTATTTTTGTGCTGAGTAGCCAGTGTTGCAGCATCTCTGATGGCCTCAGTTTCTGCTTTAAAGTTGTTTGAGAATTTTCCAGTCGCTATTCACTTGGTGATCTCGTCCTGATTATTCAGCGTCAAGAACACACCTCCCTCTCCATTTCTGGTGGCATTTGTAGCAGAGCCATCTGTGTATATGTGGGACCAAGAGTCCTGTGGGTAGGTATCGTGTATGTGTTTTTCTGCTACGTGTTTTCTTTCTGTGTCTGATTGGGTGCCTTTCTTCATGATTCCTGCTATATTTTCCTAAGCTCTGGTATTTTATGCCTTCCATGAGGAGACATATCAGATGGGCCCAAGGGTTTCGATATTGTTTGGGAAAGTACTGGGTCTCCAGTAGTTAGTTCATTGGCAATTGCAGCAAAGTTGCTCCTCTTTAGTCGTACAATTCCGGAACCAGATATTCTTTGGTGCATGGGGTGGCTAAGGAGCCTTCTATATTTCTCCGCTTGTTGCAATACTTAGTGACCTGTCTGTCATCTAAGGGTTGTAAACCTGTTACTGTTTCTAGAGTCTTGACAGGTGTAGATTTCATAGCACCAGTGATGATATGGGCAGCTTGGTTCTGTGTTCTGTTAATTTTGCTAAGGTGTGATTTGGAAGCCATAGCTCAGGCTGTGACTCCATACTCTAGAACTGGTCTGACTCTTCCTATGTATAGTCTTTTCAAAATATTGCTGTCTGCCCCCCAGTCCGTTCCTGCCAATTTCTTCATAATATTTGTTCGCTTTCTGGCTTTTTTCCTTGCTTTGTCTATCTGATTTTTCCAAGTCATTCTGCGATTCATGGTGACACCAAGATGATGTCAGGATCCTAAATGACAATAGGCACACACTTCATGACAACATATTTGGGAGTTTGGTGTGAGATAATTAAAAGAGAGGTTCTGGATTGCTATCTTTGGTGTAATCATCACACATGGAAGTCTTCTCTGGGAGAACTAATCAATCAGCTGATAATCTGCATGTGTTGAGAGAACTAACCAATCAGCTGATAATCTACATGTGTTGAGAGAACTGATCAATCAGCTGATAATCTGTATGTGTTGAGAGAACTAATCATGTGTACGGGTTCGATCCTGCTTCGGACCATATATCGTTTTTGTTTTTTTTTCTTTTGTTGATTATTTGTCATTTTTCCGAGTGCTGTAAACATGCCTCTTCCTCTGAAATGATTCGCTGATTATCGTCTCGGAAGTTTCCCTCTATCAGTATCATCATCATCATCATCGAGTGCCGTCTCCGCAACGAAGGTTAGCTACCATGGAGCGTCATTCTGCTTTGTCTGTAACAGCCTATTCCGCCCTAACAATTTACTATGGTAACAGCGTATGTTTTGGTTGGACCCGCACTAAGGCAATTGCTTATTGTAACAGGAATGTGCCTTGAGACGGTTGACCGTTGCGTGGGACAGATCTCCTTGACCCAATTGAGCTCACGATGTTGACACCACCTGTACTAAGCCGTATTCAGAGCTACCAAATACTCCGCAGGCCTAACTGCGTATCCGGTGTTGTATTAGTGATGTTTTTATAAGACCATTGATGACTGTAATAGTAGTGACTCATTGTGCAACCCACCATTCATTCGTCACCCCTAGGCCATGAATACCATACTGAAACAATCGATTGTATAAGACCAGGTCTGAATGAACAACATAAACTTTATTCAGTTAACAAAATTCTTACATTAATGATAGGCCTCTTGCTCGTTTCACTCGCCCAGTGACTCTCCACCGAGCATCACCAATAAATCAAATGTGTCGACCTCTCACTTTCACAGAATTGCATTATACAATGTCCAATTTCACATAAAAGACAGCATCAGAAACAAGCATCTCGCTCGTTTTCATTGCCAGTGACAACTTCACTGTGCATCACAAATAGATCAATGTGTCGACCTCTCATTTTCACTGACACGCCTTATACAACGTCCAATTTCACATAAGATATTGTGTCAGAACAAGCATCTCGCTCGTTTTCATTGCCAGTGACAATTTCACTGTGCATCACAAATAGATTAACCGTGCTGAAGTCGGATGTGTTGGGCCAAAAGGCGCAAATATAACAGTTATACTGCAAACCACAACACAACGCATACACGCCTAATTAACGTCCTTTTAAGGACGGGTGACAAAGAGGAATTCTACAGTCAACGAATACTCTAGAATACTTTAGTCATCAGGCGAACGCAAGCAAGCAAATAGATTAACTATGTTGACCTCTCATTTTCACAGACATGCCATGCCTTATACAATGTCCACTTTCACATAAGATACTGCGTCAGAGCAAGCATCTCGCTCGTTTTCCTTGCCAGTGACAATTTCACTGTGCATCACAAATAGATTAAATATGTCGACCTCTCATTTTCACAGAAATGCATTACACAATGTTCAATTTCACACAAGATACAGTATTAGAATCCATTCACTGAAATAACGGTAATTTAACGACTGTAGAACTTGAATGGCCAACTGGCTCATACAACTGACAAATACAACCCTACCGTTCCAATGGTTTCAGCCAACTGGCTCGCACCACAAACAACTAACGAACAAAAACTATTTTAAAGGCTGTTAGCCAAAAGAGGCTCACGCCTTTCGGCGAGACCCGTCCAGTCCCCTCCCACCGCGCTAGATCAACTCTATCTGTTAAAACACTATTATTCCCCACTCTCTCTTTCAGCCCCTCGTTACACATGACTCTCTCACAAATCTCGAGAATCACTTCGTACCTTGAGCTGATTTCATGCTTACCGTCACCTTCTCTTCACACGATTTTACATCTTTCTTACTCACCTCCCTGCATGATTATTCTACCTATTTCTCTCTCTCACTCTCCCCTTTTATTTCTCCACCACACCTTCCCCTTCTATGTCATTACCCCTTCTAACACACAGCCTCTTGCTCTTTCTCTCCACACATCACATCTTCTTTCTTCCTTTCTATCTCCCTATTACATGTCTCTTGCTATGATGGTGGGAGGTTGTCATATGCTGATTTGTCCATCTTTTGATGTTACTTGTCCATGTTAGTCTTGGTCTGCCTCTGCCTCTTTTACCTTGTATTTTCCCCTCCAGGATTACTTTTAGTAGGCTGTTGTGTCTTTTAACGTGCCCCAAAAATCATATTTGTCTTGTGCTTAGTAGTTCTCTTTTTATTTTTAGTTGTTTTAAGACTTCATCATTTGTTTTCTTTTCCTTCCATCCAATTCTACCTATTCTTCTATATATCCACATTTCAGAGGCTTCAATTCTTTGTTCTGTTTTCTTGTCTAATGTCCATGTTTCTGCACCATATAGGAATATTGAGAAGATGTAACATTTTGCTATTCTTAGTTTTAGCCCTGGTGTTATTTGTTTTGATGTTAGTATGTTCTTCATGAAATTAAAATTACTTTTTGCCATTCCTATTCTTTTGTTTATTTCAGTTGTACATTTTCCATCACTGGTTATAGTATGTCCAAGGTAGTTTTAGTTCTGAACTGTCTCCAGGTCTATTCCTTCAATTTTGATATCCACTTGTGGGTTTTGAGTATTTTCTTTGTTTATGATCATAGTTTTAGTCTTTTTGATATTCATATCTAGTCCATATTTTTTGCTGGTCATGTTTATTTCATTAAGTAATTGCTGTAGATCTTTAGGATTTTCTGCTAGTAGTACAGTATCATCAGCATATCTTAGGTTATTGATGATCTTTTCATTAATTTGTAGGCCTGGCATCTCTATGATGTTTTTAAAGACTAGCTCAGTGTATAGATTGAACAAGCTTGATAATCTGCATGTGTGAGAGAACTAATCAATCAGCTGATAATCTACATCAGCTGATAATCTACATGTGTTGAGAGATCTAATCAATCAGATGATAATCTACATCAGCTGATAATCTAGATGTGTTGAGAGAACTAATCAATCAGCTGATAATCTACATCAGCTGATAATCTACATATGTTGAGAGAACTAATCAATCAGCTGATAATCTACATCAGCTGATAATCTACATGTGTTGAGAGATCTAATCAATCAGCTGATAATCTACATGTGTGAGAGAACTAATCAATCAGCTGATAATCTACATCAGCTGATAATCTACATGTGTTGAGAGAACTAATCAATCAGCTGATAATCTGCATGTGTTGAGAGATCTAATCAATCAGCTGATAATCTGCATGTGTTGAGAGAACAAATCAATCAGCTGATACATTTGATGCATCTGTTTAAAGGTGAGATCTGCAAGGGCATTTACTGCCAGAATATACTAAAACAACACATGATTTATGTGTGACTCACCGCAGTAAAAATCACCACTCCAATATCACATTTTAGTTTTGTAAAACAAATTTTCTCTGAACTTTTGCTACACAGCCGTGTGTTTACCAAAGACATGCATCTCATGTGGTAATCATTTCCTGCTTTACAGTCGATTGTAACCCAAAAATATGACCACATGTCCCCCCTCCCGTTTATGCTGTCTATTCATACGGTGGCTGTAAACCATCAGATCGTCCATATGTTCAGCATCCTCATGGCACTGTTCGCTGACTTTCCCATACCACAAAGGTTTCTTTGATGTCAACACCGAATACCATAGTCATTTTTACTGTGTGATTTATTTTTTTTTTTAAATCCAACATTAAACCGAACAAATTTTAAAAAATCATACACTCAGGGGGTTACCGTTAATGGTGCGCCCATGGGAAACTCAAATTCCAAACAAAATGTATTTTGAAGTGGTAATTTTTACGACGGTATCATAATCTAGTGTTAAGCATGAGAATGGAGGTTGAAGCAGTTACTGGGCTAACTCTCTGTCCAGGGAATAGTGATTGTGGCCTATGTTTCTATTGTTAACAAAAAAGTGACTCAGACTTCTGTGTGTTCTATAACCAGCTGTGACACAACATGAGAGCTTTGATTCAATCAAGACACTGTTACTGGAGAGTGAGAAGTGACTGGGGGGGATGGATCAAAAGTGTGTATAAGCAGCAAGCTACAGGATCTGTCAGCATGCTCACTTTGTTTATCTGTTGTGAAGAGCAGAGAACCCATGTGTCCACCCAGATTGCAGCAAGCTGGATTCTTTTCAAGGGTAATTAACTCTTGTAGATTAATCATGTTTACAATGATTATAAAAATGTATGATGTTTTGGTAAAAATACATTTTCCTTCAATAACTCATATACATCACTAAAAGGTTCATTCAGCCATGAAGAATGTCTTGTAAATGATATCATTAGAAAGTGGAGATTTAACAAAGGGCTCAACACAGGCATGTATGTACTCATTCTGCAGGGTGGATGATAGAACAATCATATTTTGAGTACCAGTTGAGCATGTTAAGTACACGCCACTAGCCACACAGTATTTACGTATAAATAAGGACAACTTCTATGTTTAGCATTCTTTTACAAATATGTCAGGCAGCTCAATGTTGCAACATTTGGGGTCATTTAGATATAGAGAATGTTTGTGTATAGCATGAATATGAGATCAATCATGGCACCTGATTAACACATGACAATACACATTGGCTGAGGGTCAGATGAGAGACAAGCAAATGTTCAGGCAATCACTCATATACATTGTTAACAGACCAAGCTTGGATGCAATGACTGTTTAGGTCATATGTTGTGATAAGTTTAGGGGGTTTGTGGAGACACAAAGATGAGGGGAGAAAAGGCTAGTTATTTACTAAGGGTTGTTGGTCATGATTGTGAATGTGCTGATGTTGAATCTTTGGCTGGTTGTTGGTCATGATTGTGAATGTACTGATGTTGAATCTTTGGCTGGTTGTTGGTCATGATTGTGAATGTGCTGATGTTGAATCTTTGGCTGGTTGTTGGTCATGATTGTGAATGTGCTGATGTTGAATCTTTGGCTGGTTGTTGGTCATGATTGTGAATGTGCTGATGTTGAATCTTTGGCTGGTTGTTGGTCATGATTGTGAATATGCTGATGTTGAATCTTTGGCTGGTTGTTGGTCACGATTGTGAATGTGCTGATGTTGAATCTTTGGCTGGTTGTTGGTCACGATTGTGAATGTGCTGATGTTGAATCTTTGGCTGGTTGTTGGTCATGATTGTGAGTGTGCTGATGTTGAATCTTTGGCTGGTTGTTGGTCATGATTGTGAATGTGCTGATGTTGAATCTTTGGCTGGTTGTTGGTCATGATTGTGAATGTGCTGATGTTGAATCTTTGGCTGGTTGTTGGTCATGATTGTGAATGTGCTGATGTTGAATCTTTGGCTGGCTGTTGGTCATGATTGTGAATATGCTGATGTTGAATCTTTGGCTGGTTGTTGGTCATGATTGTGAATGTGCTGATGTTGAATCTTTGGCTGGTTGTTGGTCATGATTGTGAATATGCTGATGTTGAATCTTTGCTGGTTGTTGGTCATGATTGTGAATGTGCTGATGTTGAATCTTTGGCTGGTTGTTGGTCATGATTGTGAATATGCTGACGTTGAATCTTTGGCTGGTTGTTGGTCACGATTGTGAATGTGCTGATGTTGAATCTTTGGCTGGTTGTTGGTCATGATTGTGATGTGCTGATGTTGAATCTTTGGCTGGTTGTTGGTCATGATTGTGAGTGTGCTGATGTGAATCTTTGGCTGGTTGTTGGTCATGATTGTGAATGTGCTGATGTTGAATCTTTGGCTGGTTGTTGGTCATGATTGTGAATATGCTGAGTTGAATCTTGGTGGTTGTTGGTCATGATTTTGAATGTGCTGATGTTGAATCTTTGGCTGGTTGTTGGTCATGATTGTGAATGTGCTGATGTTGAATCTTAAATCAGTAATCTGGGGGTAGCCATGGCACAATATGTGTTTGGAGATACAATTGCTTGCCATTCTTCTTACATGACCCGCCCACCTTAGTAAGACTTGTAACGTATTCCTTGTTAATCAACAATGTCTAGAAAGAAGCAACAAGTGTAATGTAATTAGTCAGAAATTTGCAAATACAAATATGAGAAATAATTTTGCAGAAGAAATAATACAAATAAAGCAGAAATATATGAAAGCACACTCAACAATGACAAAACTTACATAGTGTGTAGCTGACTCCAGTGGCTTAGTGTTCTCAGATGAGATGGTCTGTTGTATCCCATCTGGCATCTCAAATACACACTTCAATTTTGTGTCCATAAGACTCTCTGGTGGGGCATCTTTCCACTGGTGATAAACAAGAATGAGGCGCCTTACACGGATAAAACAGCCTGATTTGCTATTTTTAATTTCTTGTATAAATAAGTCAATCAACAAAAAAAACAATAACAAATCACTCAGGAGAAAAAACTATTGTGACATATAAAGAAATGTCATTGTGGGCAGATCACAGTAGTGACCTAGCTCCATTGACAGGTCACAGTCTGCAGCTCAAACACAGCAGTTATTGCTATTCTTGTGCAGATCAGGTCATCATACACCATCATCAAAGTAGATGGAATTATATGTAACCATCTGTGAGCTCCAGTCACAAGAGGACATGTTGTTGAATGTCCATAGAGCTACTGTACTACAGCAGAGTGGCCACTTACAACCATCTGTGAGCTCAAGTCTCCTCCAAGAGGAAATGTTGAATGTCCATAGAGCTAACTTTACTACAAGCATAGAGTGGCCACTTACAACCATCTGTGAGCTCAGTCACAAGAGGACATGTCCTCAAATCATGACAGAGTTAAAAAGTTGCCTCCTTTTGTTTCTATCTAGGGAGACATAAAACCTTTTGTTTCTATGAGGGTGACATAAAACCTTGTTTCTATCTAGGGAGACATAAAACCTTTGTTTCTATCTTGGGAGACATAAAACCTTTCATTTCTATCTTGGGAGACATAAAACCTTCATTTCTATCTTGGGAGACATAAAACCTTTTGTTTCTATCTTGGGAGACATAAAACCTTTGTTTCTATGAGGGTGACATAAAACCTTGTTTCTATCTTGGGAGACATAAAACCTTTTGTTTCTATCTTGGGAGACATAAAACCTTTTATTCTATCTAGGGAGACATAAAACCTTTTGTTTCTATTGAGGGTGACATAAAACCTTGTTTCTATCTTGGGAGACATAAAACCTTTTGTTTCTATCTTGGGAGACATAAAACCTTTTGTTTCTATCTTGGGAGACAAAACCTTTTGTTTCTATCTTGGGAGACATAAAACCTTTTGTTTCTATCTAGGGAGACATAAAACCTTGTTTCTATTGAGGGAGACATAAAACCTTGTTTCTATCTTGGGAGACATAAAACCTTTTGTTTCTATCTTGGGAGACATAAAACCTTTTGTTTCTATCGTAGGTAAAATACAGTGTATAGATTGTGGAGGTTGTTATGAAAGATTGTAACTGGCACATGAAGTGTCCAGGAGATAGACAAACTCTTATAAATGTAATATCAGCAAATGCCGTCATGAAGTAAGACTCATCATCATCATCAAGTACCATGCCTACTGGCATAGGTGATCATGTTTCTCCACAATTTTCGATCTCGGCAGCTATTTATCATTTCTGTTGTTGACCTTCTGCTAAGCCATTCTCTTAAGTTGTCTGTTATTTTTTCTCTCTGCTTCCCTCTATCTCTTCGTTCCTCAATTTTTCCAGTTGTTACAATATATTCCAGTTGTTCTCTTCTCATTACATGGCCAAAAAATGATGATTGTCTCTTCCTAATGTTGGAAATTAGCTCACTTTTTGCTTTGACCTCTCTCATAACATTTTCATTACTCTTCTTAGCTGTCCATGGTACTCTCAACATTCTTCTGTAAAACCACATTTCTACAGACTGCAGTGATTTTCTTGTCTGTTGTCCTATTGTCCATGATTCGCATCCATATGTTAAGACTGGCTCTACATAACATTTAAGAACTCTTTTTCTTGTTTCTATTGTCAAAAATAGATTGCATAGTATCTTCCTCATTTTTTGGAAAGCTGCTTTTGCGTGAGCCATTCTGCATCTCACCTCTTTTGTATATCTTCCGTCTGAGGTTAACAAAGTTCCCAAGTATTTAAATTCATTTACCTGATTTAATATTGTTCCACTTGTCTTTATTTTGCACTGAGGTGATATCTTTTTCTTTGTTGTTATTATTACCTCTGTCTTTTTGCTATTAAGGCTGAGTCCTTTATTTTTGCTTTCCTTCACTATAATGTCCAACATTTCTTGTAACTCATTTTCACTCTTAGCGATTAAGACTGTATCATCAGCATACCTTAGATTATTTATATTATGACCTCCAAATGTTATTCCAGGCATGTCCCTGATGGATCTTAAATTAATCTCACTATAAATATTAAACAAATCTGGTGACAACACACAGCCCTGTTAAATACCCTGTTTTATTTGTTGAAACATTCCCAAATGGTTTCTAGTTCTTTTTGCCGCTGTTTGTGCCAGTACATGTTCTTTATTATTCTTAGATCTTTGCTGTCTACGTTTATGCTTTCTAAAATTGTGATTATTTCTTGGTGCTTTACTTTATCAAATGCCTTGGTGTAATCTATGAAACATAGGTATAGATCTGTTTCTAATGTTGTGGCGATTCATGATTGTACAAAGAAATTACGACGGTGGTTTTCTGTTGCCTTCCGTCAGTTTGTTTACGGTTGGCTCCGCTAGCCTTTGACTAAAAAGTCTCACCCACAAGGCAGTGGGGTTGTTTTATTTCGGAGTACCCTCCCTTAGCCTTTTACTCTTCCGAGCTTTCCTGCAAGGCAACAGGGCAGCCACAGGTTGTACTGTTTACTGCATACAGTAGTAGGTATGAAGTAACACTAGTTAAAACTAATATGCATGCACTTACCAAGTTTTCTTGGCTATCAACAGCATAGTCAGGGGCAAACATTGACTGTACCATGAATTTATGCTTGTTTTTTTCATTTGGATCATAGTCAAATGGTTGCAACATCACTGAAAGGAAGAAGACAAGTGTCTTGGACTCCTCCAAACATTTGTTTTACAGAAATTTGTTTAATAAAAGCAACAATTTTTTTTAAATAATGTAAAATGTCAGTTGTTCTTATCTCTTTCTGCATGATTCAGTGCAGTCTGTACTACATCCACTTCAAGCAAATCTGATGGAAAGCACTCTGTGTCATTCTCAATTTATTTCATGATAACTTAACATGAGCTATTTGATATAGTTTCTGGTAAACATTCTTCACTGGACACTTCCTTCTTCCATCTACACTAGGTGTTTACAACAAAAATTCTACTATGGTGTTTCTTTGCATCAGTGATGATTGCCAACAAAACATCAGTTGATCCAAATAGCAATGAGTGGTAGTGATTCTAGTGGTAGAATTCAGTTGATGATGGCTGAAGAAACTAGTCGATGAATATTACATTGTCTAATGTTTGGAATAATGATAGCATTGCAACTAAAAGCAGAAAGTGTTATTTGAGATCAATTCTCATGTTAATGATCAGATTATAATGAAGTGGAATACAATATACTGCATTGTGGATGACAAAAGATCAGTTATTTTTTGCCCTATCAAGAAAACTTTCAAGGCTCCTGGAAGACATATTGTTCATTGTTTATTTGTATAAAATAATTCATATTGGATTAATCTAACCTGATATTTTGATGGTAAGTTGGAAATTATGGTCTCAATTTTGCAGTTCCATTTTTCAGTTTTTGTTTTTGTTTTGGTGATTTATCCCCCATTTTTCTTTCTACAAGTTTTGTAGCATCCTTTGTATTGATGAAATCAAATTGTTTGTTCAATTACCTACAAATCCATGTACAGTGTTTTCTGTGTTAGATAAAACATGTAGATTGATATTTAAAACCTTGAGGTCCATGAACAATGTTGTCTCTGAAATCTTTTCCATTGCTTAAGAGCAAGGATGGGAAAGTACATCTCAACAGGAAACATAATTATCTAACTTATTGGGCTGGGTGGTCTACAGGTGAGAGGTCAGCCTCTGGACAAGAAGATCTCAGGTTCGATTCCCACCACAGGTGGTGGAAAATGTATTAAAATGAAGGGGAAAAATGCAATCCCTGGCTCTACCCTCCCCTGGTCAATGGCTAGTGAGATCTAGCTCTAATGGAAAACTGTGAGGTCGTGAGTACATTCTGCACATGTTAAAAATCCTTGGCATTTGGAAACTGAAAAGAGTAGGCTACAAATTGCCGCTGCCCAAGCAAAATTAAAAGGAAAAAAATCTACCCAAAATGTTAAAACTCTCAATGATAAAAATATGAGAGTACCTCTGAAGTCAGAGGATATCTGCCTGTATGGTGGGGGACACCTGAGCACACAGCTGCCGGTGTGAACAAATTGAACAAGTGATATTCATGGAAAAGTCTGTCCCTCAGGACTTGGCTAGAGAAGTAAAGCTGGTGAACACAACAAACAACATGTAAATCCTTTGATGAGAATATTTATTTCAACTAAGGTTTTCTACGTCTCAAGCAATAAGTGAAGCAGTCTGTCTTTGATTTGCTTGTGTGTTGTTTCCTAGAAAGGGTGTGTCTCCAATGACTTGTATCATGTATTATCTAGGTTTTTGTTCCTTTTGTACTGGCAGGTTTCCTTTATTCAACTGCATTTTGATACTTCATGCTGAAAAGTCTTCAACAGACATTAAATACAACATTTCTAGAAATAGATACCATATGCTAATGAAATCATAAATTATATAACCTGCAAGTAGTGGGTATTTTAAACTTTCAAAATTATTGAACTGTCCACACAGTAATAGTTTGTTTACACTCATAAGATGAATTGAATTCAATAACTACACCAGCCAAGCTCATCAAAGAAAAAATTGAAGCTCAAAAAATATGGAACTACATCACAATGAAGAATCAAACTCAGGAGATAGTCTAAGAACTATGTGAAAGGAAAATGTCTCTGGCAAAGTTGTAATGAAAAGAGCAGTCAACAAATACCTGCTACAGCTATGGACTTCTGGGGGTCCAGAATGCCACTGTTGGGGCGGACACAGTATCGCTTTGGTGCTGTTGTCTTGACTTTGAAACATATTCTCTTCTCTGTAGGGTTTGCAAGCTTCAGCTCTGCTGTAACAACATCTGTAAAAGGCCCTGGACACACAAACAAGAGATCTACATGAAGAAGCTGCTATGTGATTCTATGTGAGAAGTACATTCTGATTGTTATCATTATTGTTTTGAAGCTAACAGCTTGTTCTAATGCATTCACTTTTTTCTAACTTCTCTGTCTCTCATTTCTAAAGAGCAAGTGACTGAAAAGATTTGACCGGTCATTTTTCAATCAACATTGGACTCTGAGGTCATGGGTTTTGTTAATCAAGTTGAGACTGGTCCAATTCTCTGTGAGGTCATGGGTTTTGTCAATTGGTTAAGATTGGTTCAATTCTCTGTGAGGTCATGGGTTTTGTCAATCAAGTTGAGACTGGTCCAATTCTCTGTGAGGTCATGGGTTTTGTCAAGTTGAGACAGGTCCAATTCTCTGTGAGGACATGGGTTTTGTCAATCAAGTTGAGACAGGCCCAATTCTCTGTGAGGTCATGGGTTTTGTCAATCAAGTTGAGACAGGTCCAATTCTCTGTGAGGTCATGGGTTTTGTCAATCAAGCTGAAACAGGTCCAATTCTCTGTAAGGTCATGGGTTTTGTCAATCAAGTTGAAACTGGTCCAATTCTATGTGTGGTCATGAGTTTGTTCAATTGGTTAACTGACACAACACTTAACAAACTTGTCTTCACTACAAAGAAATAACTGTAATGGTTGTCTTAAACCCATTAACCTCTCTTGTCCTAGTAATATAGCCTGATCAACCAATCCTAATAGCAACACTTCCAGAGCTCTGTAAGGAAATCAACTCCACAACTTTCGATCTCGGCAGCTATTTATCATTTCTGTTGTTGACCTTCTGCCAAACCATTCTCTTAAGCTATCTGTTATTTTTTCTCTTTGCTTCCCTCTATCTCTTCGTCCCTCAATTTTTCCTGTTGTTACAATATATTCCAGTTGTTCTCTTCTCATTACATGGTCAAAAAATGATGATTGTTTCTTCCTAATATTGGAAATTAGCTCTCTTTTTGCTTTGGCCTCTTTCAGAACGTTTTTATTACTCTTCTTAGCTGTCCATGTTATTCTCAATATTCTTCTGTAAAACCACATTTCTACAGACTCCAGTGATTTTCTTGTTTGTTGTCCTATTGTCCATGATTGACATCCATATGTTAAGGCCGGCTCTACAAAACATTTAAGAACTCTTTTTCTTATTTCTATTGTCAAAAATGGATTGTACAGTATCTTCCTCATTTTTTTTAAATCTGTTTTTGCCTGAACCATTCTTCACCTCTTTTGTACATCTTCCGTCTGAGGTTAACAAAGTTCCCAAATTTTTTAATTCATTTACCTCTTTTAATTTTGTTCCACTTGTCTTTATTTTGTACTGAGGTGATGTCTTTTTCTTTGTTGTTACCATTACTTCTGTCTTTCTGCTATTAAGGCGGAGTCCTTTCTTTTTGCTTTCTTTCACTATAATGTCTAACATTTCTTGTAACTCATTTTCACTCTTAGCGATTAAGACTGTATCATCAGCATACCTTAGATCATTTATACTGTGACCTCCGATTGTTATTCCAGGCATGCTCCTAATGGATCTTAAAATAATCTCACTATACATATATTATATTATATTACATTACATTATATCCATTATATTACGATGTCAAAAAAAAAAAAAACACGGGCGGATCTAAGTATAGATAGAAAGTCTTTCAATCGACGGATAGGATAGAACTTTGAATCTGCAGAGGCAACGGCCAAGCAAGGAAGATAAAGTTTATGATTTTGAGAAAGACGCTATTAGATGTGAGCTTTTGAAAATGTTTTAATCAAATCAACTTGTTACACTGCACAAACTTAAAGTTTGACTGCAATTAGAATATGATATTAAAATCTTAAAAACGACTCTTTGGAAGATCATAAGAGGCACTGGTTTCTCTTTTAGAAAATCTGCTAGTGGTAACAATATTGTTTGTGAAAAACTACACCTGATTGTTGTTTGGAGCAAATACCTGAGGCAGATCTGTGAGCGACGAAGGGAAGGTTACGACACAGTATATTTGGATGAAACGTGGATCAATGCTCATCATAAATATAAGAAAGAATGGCAATCAGTTGACAGAGAAAATAAAAGAAGCATTCCCAGCACATTATATTAGTGTATGCTGTGGCAGTAGAACGAATGGGCTTGTTAATGGAACACAAACATACTTCTCAAAGTCTACATACGGTAGGGACTACCACACTGAAATGAATGAGCGAATTTTAAGAGATTGGATAGAGAACACTCTAATCCCCATTCTGGATAGACCGTCATGTCCTGTAATGGACAATGCATCCTATCATAATGCGGTAGCACTGGAGGACAAAGTTCTTAATTCGTCAAGTACAAAAGATTAAATCATCACATGGCTTAGAAATTAAAATTTTTCCTTTAATAGACCCATTAAAACGAGATTTATTGCCACTTGTATGATAGACTAAGAAGACAACGTTATATCAAATTGATAAACTAATTGCAAAGTAGGGCCACACATCCCTTCTCCTCCCACCTTATCATTTGCACCTCAACCCAATAGAACTTGTGTGGGCTAAATAAAGTCAAAGGGCAAATTTCTGAGCAGAACACAACATTGAAAATGTGTAATGTTAAAGAATTGATGCGTGATGCCCTCTCAATGATAGACATTGAGTATTGGAGAAAATGTGACAAACATGTTCTCAGAGAAGAGGGATAAAATTGACGAGATGAATTGCAGTTTGTCCAACCGATAACAAATGTTAACCTCTTAGAGACTTCTGATTCGGAATGACATATGTATGACATGCGCACAATTTTGTTGATGACACTCTTACTATTTGCTGGCTATGTGTATTTAATGCTCTGGTCATTCCATATATTTTTGTTGATGACATGCCTGCTATTTGGCGACTATGTTTGTTTGATATTTTGGTCAAAGTTTACCTATCTCTATGACAAAGATATAAAATCAAATTAAAAAATTGTGCACTCTTCAATGTGATACAGATATGCCTTAAACTTGCATTGTTAGAAAATTAACATAATTTACAGTAAAATCTAATGTTTAGGCCACACTGTTTGATATTTTCCTAAAATTATATAAAAAAAACTATTTGTACAAAATTCTGACTACCTTTGCACTTAAAAAAAAGTAAAGTACCCCCGTCACGCCAAGTGGCGTATAGGGAAATATGGTGTTAGTGACCCTATATTTTACAGACCTTCAGCACATGATTTTTGGAGTAATGTGGTCGGGTCGGTATTACGCCCGTGCTGCTTTACTTTCCCAGAAAAAAATCAGGTACCCATTTAAGGCTGGGTGAACCCGGAAGCCGTCGGTTGGGATCGAACCCTACCCCTTGTAGTCCAGTTCACTAACCACTGAGCTATCACGGCTCCCACCTTTGCACTTAATTGTTTAAAATCTTATGGTCGATGAAAAAATAAGATTTCATGCAAAAAACTACTAAAATTCATGAAACAGTTTCTGAGATGATTGATAAATTCTGTGGACACAAATATCTGAACGAACTATATAAAAAATCTTCCATGAAATAATGTAACTGCTAAATTCACTCATTTCAGTGTTTTCTAAATTTCAACTGCTTTGCCAGGTCTTCTCTACTCATAGATAATCATCAGTAATATCTCTTAAAATATAATCTGCCATTTTGAAAAGAATCTTAGCTCATGTAAAGTCTCTCTCAGTCTTCAGCTTTAAAGCCTAGATCCACCATAGAACAGACAATCAATTAGGAATGTTTCAAGAGATTAAACAAAGCTGCTAAACAGGGCTTTTCTCACATTGATTTAATCTGTACAATGAGATTATACACAGTTGGTGGTCAACAAGCTGAGGTATGCTGATGACACAGCCTTACATCACTATGAGTGAAAACAAGTTACAGAAAAACTGTGACATAGTGATAGAAAGAAAGACAAAGGCACCTTACTCTAAACAGCAGACAGTAATAATGGTCACAACAAAGAAAAATATGTCTACTCAATGCAGTTAAAAAGTAAATTGGGCAGTGTTAAAACAGATTCATGAATTCAAATAATTGAGAACAATGTTATCTTCACATGGTAGTTGTACAAGAGACTAGGTACAGAATTTGCTCAGCAACAAAAAAATTAGAACAATACACAACTCATTCTTGGGGGGTTGGCTGGCCTAGGGGTAAGATGGTCTCTGGACAGGGGTGTTCCAGTTTCTGATCTTGCCATAGGCAGTAAAAAACAAAAAAGTAAAGAGCCCCCATCACGCCAATGTGGCGTTTAGGGAATATGGTGTTAGTGACCATAAATTTTACAGACCTTCGGCACATGATTTTTGGGGTATTGTGGTCGGTATTACATTTGTGCTGCTTTACTTTCCCAGAAAAAATCCGGTACCCATTTAAAGCTGGGTGAACCCGGAAATTGCTGGTTCGGATCGAACCCTACCTCTTGTCCTTTGTAGTCCGGTTCACTAACCACTGAGCTATCACGGCTCCCTGCCATAAGCAGTGGAAATTGTTAACTCCATGGTTTCCTTGTGACTATACCCTCCCCTGGATTCTGGATAATGAGATCTGATGTCTAGCCCTTTTGGATACTTGCAAAAAACAGGAGGTCCAGTGTGCATTCATGTACATTAAAGAACCCTTGGCAGTTTAAAAAAAAAAAAATGGCCAGTCTGGGCACAAATTGTTAAGCAAATTTTCCCCAGAAGATAGATGTGTCTGGCCTAGCACAGCTTTGCCGCAAACTAGCAATACAACACATGTGGCTAAATTTGTCACTAGTCCATGTTGATACTCTTTCTATGCTGCTTACTATTTTAACCTTGCATATGTTCTGGAGTTTCTTACAATTGTTTGACAGAATCCTGTTTTGTATGCCTGTTATTTACCTTGCTATCATGTTCTAAAAAAAACATGTAATATTGTAGCTATTAAGGCAATCAATGCTAGCAGGATGAAACTGTGCCACAATGAAATTATATAAATTTATGTATATTGAGACATTTTAGAGCTAATGGATACAAGAAGAAGAAATAAGGATAACAAAGGTGAGTAAAAAAGATTAAATAAAGAAATTGTAATAAAATGCAATGAAGGAAAAGAAGCATGGCTAAAATAGAGATACAAAAAGATTGAAATCCAGCAAAAAAGAGATGCCAAAGCTATCTACAAACAAATTGAGGAATTAACTGGAAGAAAAATGAAATAAAAAACTGGATGTTAAAGATCAAAGGAAGGAGAATTGTTGATTGAACAAGAAAGCATACGGGAACGATGGACATAATACATTAAAGATCTTTATGATGATGAATGAACACAAGTAAATATTAAGAATAATGGGGAAGAACCAGAAATACTCAAAGAAGAAGTGGAGGATGCCTTGCTCAATATGAAAGCAGAAAAGTTCTTGACCAAGTAATGTGAAGGGATCAGCTGGAATATATTGCGACAACTGGAAAATTAAGGGATGAAGAGATAGAGGGAAGCAAAGAGAAAATAGATACCAGACAGCTTAAGAGAATGGCTTGGCAAAAGGTCAACAACAGAAATGATAAATAACTGTCAAGATTGAAAGTTGTGGAGAGACATGATCACCTACGCCAGCAGGCATTGTACTTGAAGATGATGATGATGTATATTTAAGTCTATGTAGGATCCAACATAAAAAACATACATCACATACTATCATACGATTTGTCAGCACACATTTTGTCTTATGCATGGCTACATAGATGTTTGACATTGAAATAAAGTGTTTTATATAAGAGAAATGTTCCTTTCTGGTACTCCTGATCCAACAGTCATCTTAACATGAGCTATGGTAGAGAAACACATCATCTGTTTGAGTTGTGCTACTTCTGTGACAAGAGTGTTCCTAAATTATGAAGATATTTTCTGCCTCAAGTCTAGGTTGGGCATCCACAGAGATGATGTGCCACTGTTTCCCTTTGATCAGTTACACAATAAACCAACAATAGAGATGATGTTCCACTGTTTCCCTTGATCAGTTACACAATAAACCAACACCAGAGATGATGTACCACTGTTTCCCTGGATCAGTTACACAATAAACCAACAACAGAGATGATGTGTCACTGTTTCTCTTGATCAGTTACACAATAAACCAACAACAGAGATGACGTCTCACTGTATCCCTTGATCAGTTACACAATAAACCAACAACAGAGATGACGTCTCACTGTTTCCCTTGATCAGTTACACAATAAACAAATAACAGAGATGACATCTCACTGTTTCCCTTGATCAGTTACACAATAAACAAATAACAGAGATGACATCTCACTGTTTCCCTTGATCAGTTACACAATAAACAAATAACAGAGATGACATCTCACTGTTTCCCTTGATCAGTTACACAATAAACCAACAACGGAGACAAATTTGAGTGGTTTTTCACACTTTGGTGGTTGTTTTGGGGGGGGGGGGGGGGGAGAGAAAAATAGAACATTGGTAGATGGTAACAAGCATCCAGATCAACCAGAACTCAATTTAACAGCAGAAATAATTGTGCTAATGTGTCTATTAACCACGAAGATTGCTGTCAAAGTATTGATAAAGTCAGTGCACTAGTGGGAATCTACCATAAAAGCCCTCTTAGAATTTAAACTGAAGATATGATAACACTGTGCATTGCATCAAAGTTTGTGCTCAGACCACATAGAACAATGACTTGATATTTGAGCAAAGGAAAAAGTCACGGGAAAACTCAAAATAATTATGAGGCTGAAAACGCAATTTTCAAAGCCGCAGCTGAACTAGTCATCCTACATCAAAGTAACATACAGAAGAAACTGGTGATGCTGGTCCAAATAGCACTGGACACCTCCAAAAAAGTAAGCCTACATAAGTGAAGACAATTCAAGTGCAGCTGTGCCTTAATATCAAGAGAATAGTTATGCTGTGGATATCACATTGCGATATACAAGGAAATTAGAATGCACAAAAACATTATTAAAAAAGGAGCAAAACTACCTCAAGAAGACCATCTGGTCATCTATGAAGAAGCTAAATTCACCATCAAAGGGCCATTTAGAAACAAGACCACCTATAACACAATGAGGCTGGTTGATATTTGGATATGTTACCATCTCCGCCTTTACACCGTCACAACAGAATGAAGCAGCACATATACTCCAAACCCAAGATAGGTACCACTAGTCTGTACCACTGCACCCTAGCAGAAAAAGCAAAAAAAAAATTGGACAAGACTGCCCCCAGTACACAGACTTATGTAGGAAAACATCACCCACACCCACAAGCTTGGAAGAGAAACTATAGGTGCAACCAAAACTCTGGGGGAAAAAAAAAAGCAGAATTCCAGTCTGACTAAGTCACAGAACAAAAAGAAGACAGTAAACCATTATTCTGCACTCCAGGTCAATCCTGACATTTGACCTTCCAACTTTCAACATAAAGCATCTTAAATAAAGTCTTTAGCTAATTTTTTTAATTTCCCACAAATTTTTGGTTATCACTATGGCTAATTCCTACTTGTTTCCAAATAATCTTGAAAAATGGAGTTTTCAAATGATGGATTAAGCATTACTTCAAGCCATTACTGTAGTGCTCAATCCAATTCAGCACAATGTGTCAGCCAATAGTTGACAAATCTTCCCACCCCACTCAAGTATTTAACTTCCTTTTACAATTATTGCTCGTGTATAGCTCTGACCACATCACCCACAAATGTATTCCTTTATCTCTTTCACAGTTCATCACTTTTTCTTTATGATATGTTAAAGAGGATATTATTCTTGAACTGATGGCAGTGACCAGGGCATTCATGTTAGAGTCACAGGACTACACCCACATCCGCATACTGAGTGATTGAATGAGCATGATAAGAAAAGTGGAGGCAGGCTTTGTACGCAGGCAATGGTTAGAGTCATTGCAGAAGTCAAAAATACATAGGGTCACCTTTGTTTACATCCCTGGACATTTGGAAGTACGAGAAAATGAAAGAGTGTACAGGTTGGCTAGCTGTGCTGTCATTGAAGACGGTGAACCAATGGGTCGGGCGGACATCATCAATGCCCTCTGGGATGTGGGAAGAGCACAAGACTTTCACAACCTTGAGTCTATCACTCTATGTTACTCCGGATGAAAGAGATGGGAGTTAAGTTAGGCACAGCCAGAAATGAGAAACTTAATGGGCATATAAAAAAGGACTTATCAACAATACTGTTCAACACAGAACTGGAGTCATCAGTCACTGTGTGACTTACAGAGCACCTAGGGACATCTTCGGAGAGCAATGATGATAAGCTCCGAATAATTCAACTCTTGAACTTGCTCTAGGTACTTCCTGTTAAAAATATCTTTAAACATGTTTCCCCACTATTCTCTTTCTCTCTCTGTAAAAAAAATATATCAAGATGTGAGGTGTTCTTTTCTGACTGACATTTAGAACTGAAATGACAATTGCATTGTGCTCCACTCCTGGTGACTTCACATACATTTTTTAATTATGATAAAAAGACAAATCAAAAAGTGAAAAAGCTAATCTTTTGAATTTTAGTTGTAATGTTTATTTTTTTAAAATGGGATATGCATTAGATTGCATTGATTTATTGATTCGCCCATGCCTTTTTTTTTTTGAACATTTATTCATTTAATTCAAAAATAGTTTTTTTCCCCAAAAAAATTTTTAATTTATCAATTAATTATCAAATTATCCATTTACCAAATCAACTACTCAGAAATGATGATGTGATATAATCACGGTCACACTAAATAAGACGGACTAATCATGATCACACTAAATAAGACGGGCTAATCACGATCACACTAACTAAGACGGACTTATCACGTCCACTTCCACTTCAATTCAATAGTACCAGCATCTGGCCAATTTATTTTCATTGCATCACGATATGATGGATAAGTTAAGTAACACATTTTAGACCATTTAGTGTGCAGTTTGTTGCTCTTTCTTAAACAAAACCGACACTTCTAATAAACATTAGCAATACATTTAAGTAAATGTTAAAAAATGTATGCGGTATTTATGGTAATGGACCATCACACTGCACCCAAGTAGTTTTAAGTTAGCAGGCACCGGAACTGAACTTTGAAGAGAAAATGTGAATCAGTATTTTGTGTGGGTGCTGGCGAGTGTATTCCTCCAAGTTTTATATCAATAATCACAATGAACAACCAACATACCCTTGAAACGTAATTCCCCAGCTGGATCTAAAATAAGTGCCTGTTCTTTGCTGGCCATTATATTTACCGGATGCAAGTAAAATAGATGTCCACCACAGAGTCAGCAAGCATCAGTTCCTACCTCTCCCTGTGCTTGCGCATGCGCAATACATGCAGCCTGAAAGCGAGACGTTTGCTAACGGTTAAAAATATGAAACAAACACATGGCGGCAGGAGAAATTGGACACTCAATTTAAATAAATAGATACACTTATTATTTATACGTTATTTAATTAATATATGTTGAACCTGTTAAATTCGTTTTAGTTGCAATTTCATCGTGCTCACGTTTGAAAGTGGTCCTCCCTATAATCATCATCATCAAGTGCCTCCGCAACGAAGGTTGGCTACCATGGATCGCCATTCTCATTCTACTCTGTTTCTTGCTTTGATGGTGCAGGTTGTCATAGATTGACTTGTCCATCTTTTGATGTTACTCGTCCATGTTAGTCTTGGTCTGCCTCTTGCCTCTTTTACCTTGTATTTTCCCTTCCAATATTACTTTTAGTAGACTGGTGTGTCTTTTAACATGCCCCAAAAAATGTCATGTCATTTGTCTTGTTCTAATTGTATTTAGTAGTTCTCTTTTTATTTTCAGTTGTTTTAAACTTCATCGTTTGTTTTCTTTTCTTTCCATCCAATTCTACCTATTCTTCTATAAATCCACATTTCAAGGGCTTCAATTTTCTGTTCTGCACTATACAGGAATCAGATTTAAGAAGCAGAACAAATAAATATAGATATTTTAGGCATATCAGAAACAAGATGGAAAGAATGTGGGTACATAGAGGACGAAAAATATACATTTATATACTCAGGAAATACAACAGAACATCAAAGGGGGGTAGGAATACTGATAAAAAGAGAGCTACAAAAATATTTTTTAACCATTCGACATAGCAATAATACAGGCATATGCACATACTCAAGACTAAACAGATTAACAAATAGAGGCATACTATAAAGACCTAAATAAAGTTATGAAGCAAGTAAAATCTTCAGACATCTTGATTGTAATGGGTGACATGAACGCTAAAGTAGGAAAAGGTAGATATAAGACCATTATAGGAAATCATGGTTTAGGAAAAAGAAATGACAGAGGAGAAAGATTAATACAATTCTGTGAAGAAAACAGGCTGATAATATGTAACACCTACTTTGAGCAAGAGAAAAGGAAATTATACACATGGAAAAGCCCTGGAGATAAGAAGAGGAATCAAATAGGTTACATGATGATAAAAGAAAGGTTCCGTAACAGTGTAAAGAAAGCCAAAACCTACCCAGGAGCAGATATTAATTCAGATCACAATCCTGTAATGATTAAAATGAAAATTAAACTAAAGAGAAACAAGCAAAAGTCTAATTCATCAACAAATCCACTAGATATAACAGCTTTAAATCAAAAAGATATTAAAGATACCTATACAATACAAGTAAAGAACACATATCAGAAACTGCTAGAAGAAGGAATTAAACAATACAGAAGAGAAAATCCTGATGAAAAAGTAACAACCAAATGGCAATGCATAAAGAAAAGCATATAAGAAACCTGCGACACCTTACCCAAAAGAGAAAAGAACAAAAAACAAAAATGGATAACCAACACAATCTTAGAAAAAATGGAAGAAAGGAGACAAGCGAAGAACACTGCCCAATACAGTAAAATAGATATTGAAATCGCAAAATGTGCAAAAAGGCAAAAGAAGACTGGCTCAGCCAAAAATGTATAGAAATAGAAACTATGGAAAGCAAACAAGACTTAAGAGGAATGCACACAGAAATAAAGAGAATGACTAATAAAAATAAAAAAGCCACAGAAGGTGGATGCATTGCAGGCAAAAAAAGGAAAAATGCTAACAGACAATAAAGATATATGGATAGATGGCAGGAATATATAACAGAACTATTTCATGATCAAAGGGACAAGAAACCAGTTATAAAATGTACATCAGGCTATCTGAGGTGGAAAAAGCTATAAAAACAATGAAAAAGGGAAAAGCAGCAGGACCTGACAGCATACAGATAGAGATGATACAGGCACTAGAAGATTTTGGCATTGGAGTGATTACAGACATATGCAACAACATATACCATACAGGATACATACCAAATGAACTAAAAACATCAACTTTCATTGCATTGTCTAAAAAGAATGGTGCAGTTGAATGCAGTGACATTAGAATAATGAGCCATGTTACAAAAATCTTGCTAAAAGTTATACAAGGAAGGATTCAGAATAAAATCAATACTGAATTAGATGAGCAGCAATTTGGATTTAATAAAAAAAAATATGGGACAAAAGAAGCCATATTCTGCATAAGAACATTAATCGAAAAGTACACAGTAGTAAACAAACCAACATATGCCTGCTTCATAGACTACACCAAAGCTTTTGATAGAGTACACCACAAACAACTTATAGAATGCCTAAAAGAGATACACCTAGATGACATGGACATACGACAAATATGTAATCTATACTGGGAGCAAACAGTAATAATAATATATAACAAAGAGAACTCTACACCCATTGTTATAAAAAGAGGAGTAAGACAGGGATGCATCCTATCACCAAGCTTGTTCAATCTATACACTGAGCAAATCTTTAAAAACATCATAGAGATGCCAGGCCTAAACATTAATGGAAAGATAATCAATAACCTAAGATATGTTGATGCTACTGTACTACTAGTAATTAAGTAATTTTAATGCCATGAAAAATATCATCATCATCATCAAGTACCAGGCCTACTGGCGTAGATGATCATGTCTCTCCACAACTTTCGATCTCGGCAGCTATTTATCATTTCTGTTGTTGACCTTCTGCCAAGCCATTCTCTTAAGCTGTCTGTTATTTTTTTCTCTTTGTTTCCCTCTATCTCTTCGTCCCTCAATTTTTCCAGTTGTTACAATATATTCCAGTTGTTCTCTTCTCATTACAGGGTCAAAAAATGATGATTGCTTCTTCCTAATATTGGAAATTAGCTCTTTTTTTGCTTTGACCTCTCTCAGAACATCTTCATTACTCTTCTTAGCTGTCCATGGTACTCTCAACATTTTTCTGTAAAACCACATTTCTAGACTCCAGTGAAAGAAAAGAATAGGAATGGCAAAAAGTAATTTTAATGTCATGAAGAACATACTAACATCAAAACAAATAACACCAGGGCTAAAACTAAGAATAGCAAATGTCTTCTCAACATTCCTATGTGGTGCAGAAACATGGACATTAGACCAGAAAACAGAACAGAGAATTAAAGCCTTTGTACTAAGAATATGTAGAATTGGATGGGAGGAAAAGAAAACAAACGATGGATGGGAGGAAAAGAAAACAAACGATAAAAAACAACAAAAAATGAAAAGAGAACTACTAAACACAATTATAACAAGACAAATGCGATTTTTGGGCCATGTTAAAAGACACAACAGCCTACTAAAAGTAATCCTGGAGGGGAAAATACAAGGTAAAAGAGGCAGAGGCAGACCAAGACTAACATTGACGAGTAATATCAAAAGATGGACAGACCAGCCTATGACAACCTGCACCATCAAAGCAAGAGACAGAGCAGAATTGCGCTCCATGGTAGCCAACCTTCGTTGCGGAGACGGCACTCGATGATGATGATGATCGAGGTTTGTGTGGACAACAAGAGGTGGGTTTGGATACTTAGTATAAACAGGAAAAATGGGAGGTCGAAGAAACAGAGGTAGACAAAGTGAAAAGATCGTTTGACGGCGTGGCACGGGAAAAGACAAACGACGGAATTGATACACGGCGCACAAGATCGATAGTTAAGGACCGTGAATGAACAGATGAAATAAGCTCTGCCACATCTCTTGAATGAACAGATGAAATAAGCTCTGCTACATCTCTTGAATGAACAGATGAAATAAGCTCTGCTACATCTCGTGAATGAACAGATAAAATAAGCTCTGCTACATCTCTTGAATGAACCGATGAAATAAGCTCTGTTACATCTCGTGAATGAACAGATGAAATAAGCTCTGCTACATCTAGTGAGTGATGAAGGGTGACTACCACTGAGTGTTTTAATGACATCATCGTAGTTATAAATAGGTTAGGAAGTTCCGGTAATCAGACATAGTTTCACTTTCACTTCGTGATGATTCTGATTGGCTAGAGCTAAAATTAACCCATAAAACCGCATTTCTCTTGCTGTAGCTTTCGCCGTATTATTTTGACGGGAATTTTTGAATGTCAAGGTCATTAATTCTAAGTCGGAGAGAAGAGAACTGTACCGCTGCTTATTATCGGTATCATGTACTATCTTAGAGTAATTTCGGTTTCATTCACAAACGTTATAGTGGCCATAGGAAAGCCTTGCTTTAATAAATGCAAATAAATCATATTGACTTACGAAATGTGTAATAGAATATTCGAAAATTTGTAATATAATTATGAAAAAAATATAATAAATTATCATTTTCTTTTGTATTTCGTTAATATGTTCAGGCTACCGGCGGTAGCATAGAGAATACGCCACTGGTGATAGGATGTATCCCTGTTTTACTCATCTTTTTATATCAATGGGTGTAGATTTCTCTTCGTTTTATTGCATTATTGCTGTATGTCCTCATGCAGAATATGGCTTCTTTTGTCCCATTATTTTTCCTAAATCTAATTTTGCTGCTCATCTAATTCAGTATTTATTTTATTCTGAATCCTTCCTTGTATAACTTTTAGCAAGATTTTTTGTTACATGACTCATTAGGCTTACTGTTATAAAATCACCACATTCAACTGCACCATCCTTTTTAGGCAATGTCCTGCCACCATCCAGTTCGACGGCAGATCTTCCCAGCCCTGCCACCATCCAGTTCGACGGCAGATCTTCCCAGCCCTGCCACCATCCAGTTCGACGGCAGATCTTCCCAGCCCTGCCACCATCCAGTTTGACGTAGATCTTCCCAGCCCTTTGAGATAAATAGTGGAGTCAAACATGGATGCGTCGTTCGTTCGTTTGCTTTCGTCAGCTTTGACCTCTGACGAAGTCCCACCCACTCAATTTTGTGGGACTGAATTTTGCGTGTAAAGTCTGTTTTATCCAATTACAGGATGCCCCTCGCCATGCAGGCAGATTTACTCCGACTTCAGAGGTAATGGATGCGTCATTTCCCCAACTCTATTCAGAATACCTTTCGCTACCCTTCTACATAATGCAAATTGAAACCGTCTATGGAACATCTTCATTCGTACAAGATATAAAAAAAAGTAAAGTACCCCCGTCACGCCAAGTGGCGTATAGGGAATATGGTGTTAGTGACCATAAATTTTACAGACCTTCGGCACATGATTTTTGGGGTAATGTGGTCGGTATTACGCCCGTGCCGCTTTACTTTCTCAGAAAAAAAATCCGGAACCCATTTAAGGCTGGGTGAACTCGGAAGCCGTCGGTTGGGATCGAACCCTACCTCTTGTCCTTGTAGTCCAGTTCACTAACCACTGAGCTATCGCGGCTCCCCGTACAAGGTCTGACGCCTCCTTATTTAATCTGGCACATCTGAGGTCAACATTTAAAACTGAGACCCTAATCAAGGAGCTTCTATTTGCTGATGACGCAGCACTGGTTGCTCACGGTGAGTCCGTCCTGCAGTCAATGATTGACGATCTAGCTAGATCATGTGATTTATTCTCCCAGTCAATAAGTATCCAGAAAACTGTGGTGCGTCAACAAGGTGTGGCCAGTCCCGCAATTATGCAATTAAATAACACATCGCTTGAATCTGAGAAAGTTCACTTTATCTCGGTTCTATGGTCACAACCACTGTCTCTCCTGAAGAAGAAATAAATTTCCGAATCGGAAAGGCAGCTTCGACATTTGTTAAACTTAAAGATAGAGCATGGGCCAACACCAAACTAACACTCAGGACTAAGATTCAAATCTACTGAAGTTGTGTGCTTAGTACACTTCTATGCATATCAGAAACTTGGAATACCTATGCAGGACAGGAGAAAAGGTTAAACAGCTTTCACGTGCGTTGCCTTCGAAAGAGTATGGACATCAAATGGCAAGACAAAGTAACCAACTCTAATGTCTTACAACGAGCCAAACTTCTATCTATCATGGCAACACTTAGGAGTCGGAGAATGAGGTGGCTGGGTCATGTAAGAAGAATGGCAAACAATCGTTTTTTCAAACAAATATTGTATGGCGACCTAGGGATGGAAAGAGATCAAAGAGCAGACCAGTGCCGAGATATACAAATGTTTGCAGTCTTCTTTGAGGGAATTCTCTGTCAGTGAAATTAATTGAAAAACTCTTGCTGCGGATCGTAGCTCACGGAGAACAACAACAACAACAACAAAAAACGGCACAGAAATTATCGAAGAAGCGTTGATGTCAAGTTCAGAAGACAAAAAGCGCAGGAGAAAGGAGACGATACGAGGCACCACGAATACAGCGTGTTCAGTTCATTCTGCGATATAATCTGTCTTGTCTCTTCAATTTTTGGCAAATTCAGCCACGAGGGAAGCTGCTCAGTAAAACGGCTTCCAGCAAAAGACACTAATATTTTACCAAACTTCCGACTTATCATGGCTGCATGCCATAACCGCCTGCCAAGACCCCAAAGGCCATATATATTTATTTGATAGTTTCGTTTCTTCGTATACACCGCTATTCTCGTAGATAGATTTAGACCAACCCAACGGAATAAAAAGTAGAAAATGATCAGCAGACTTCCGGTCATGGCGCCTAGTGATGGCAAGCAACCGTTGTCAACAATAATATGAGTCGCGACATTTATCACTAACTGGATGATTATCTAAAGAGAACAGCAACAGTTTTCTAAAACTGTCATTACTGGCAGTGGTTATAGTTCTGTTATCCTAAACGAATTATCCTGGCACAAAAAAATGGAGAGAGATATTAACGATCTGTTGGACGAAGTAGAGAGAAAATTTATAAATAATCCCAAAAAATCGACGGCCAGTGCAAGTCTAAAGTCTGAAGAAAAACAGAATATAACTGCTAAATCCAAATCAAAGACTCCTGTGAAAATGAGGTATAATAAAATCTGTTTATCAGTATTAAGATGAAGGTTTATTTTGGTGGTGGACACAACAATGAAATTCTGAGCCTAGTTTCATTTTTTAAAGTACATGTACTTTTATAAAATAAGTAAGTTAAAATTTAACATGTGATAGTTAGATAGCCCTTACAATTTTATATTCAAATATATCTTCATTATGTTTGTGCAACAATTATAAACAAACTCATCACTTTTTAAGTGAAATAATTTTACTTTAAAGTGATTAAGAGGAATATAGTGGAAAATAACACGAGACCCATTTGGACAGTTGTCTGTATGCAACAAATTTAGAGTTGGCTGTGGAAGATCACATATGGTTTTTAGAGGCAATAGCCCCTTTAATTAATTAATTTTTTTAGACGTACCCGCATTTACAGATTGCTTTCAAAATTTGTGCATTTGCTCACTTATGTTATAAAATGAATCCTGAATTAAAAAATATATGTTGTGTCAAGGTTAACCAGTAAATTAATTACAAAAATATTGATAAAGGCATAGCTGTAGCTGTTGACAGAGGCAAGAATCAAGTATGGTGCAAGCTATAATTTTATAAACACATGGTCTTTGTGTTTTTTATTTGTGAGTGCCTGTCTTTACAGATAGCTTTCAAAATGTGCACACTTATGAATAAAATAATATAATTTGCACACACTTATTTATAAATAATCAAAACATATATAAAGTTATAAGAAAGTTATTTAATCAAATTTGGGATGAAGAAAAGGTTCCTACAAATTGGAAGAAAGGGATCTTTATCAAAGTACCTAAAAAAGATAACCTTAAAGATTGTTATAACTGGAGAGGAATTACACTTTTATCAGTTGTCTCCAAGGTTTTCTGTAGAATCATGCTGAACAGAGTAAAAAATGCTGTAGAAATATTATGTGCGAAGAACATGCAGGATTCAGAAAGGGGAGAAGCTGTCTTGACCAAATATTCACTTTAAGGATAATACTAGAAGAACATACAGAAAAACAACAACCATCAATCTGTAATTTCTTTGATTTAAAAAACAAGCATTTGACAACATACAAAGATTATCCTTGTTCAATATCTTGAAACATTATGGAATACCATACAAAAATTACCAATATAATAAAAGACATATAATTGATCAGAGGTTTAACAAGCCGCTATCATAAAAAAGCTTTTGTTAATGAAACGTAGACCTGACACAGATTGTGTAAATTAGCAGTAGATAATAGTGATAGTATTTTTCACCCTAAAACAACAATAATCTCCAATCAACCACTAATATCTTCAGTAATCAAGAAAAGACGATGGTCATATGTTGGACATGTGATGAGGAGAGATAATAACTGAATAGCAAAGCAAGCCCTCATGTGGGAAACAACAGGTAAGAGGAAAAGAGGCCAACCCAGACAGACACTGAGAAGAACATTGATGAGAGAGGCAAGAGCAGCAGGAATCGGCTCTCTCAGTGAGATAGAGTTGCTTGCATAGAACAGAGACAATGGCGAGATTTGATAAAAGATCTTTACCTTTACAAGGATTGAAAACTGCTAGAATAAAAATTTAGATAAAAGAAAGAGTATCTGGGTCTATGCCCTATGCCTGGCTACGGCTCGAAAGGTAAATAGATAGATAGATAAAAAATACATATATGATGGCAGCACTTGCGCAGTTCGCACAGAGGAGGCAATGATTGATTGGTGTCGAATTGAAACAGGAGTCAAACAGAGATGTGTACTTTCACCATTGCTATTTTGACATTCTTCAAGAGATTTCTCCAGTCTGTGCCACCACAACCTAGTGGACATGACAACAAAACACACTCAACAAGGTTGCTCCCCCATTATCTCAGACTTGAGGAGGAAAACCCTATGCCAGCCATCTTGGAAGAGAAACTTTATTGTGCAGCCAAAATCCTGAAGTAAACAACAGAAGAAAGTCCATAACTGCAGTCTCAATGAGAGTCCATAACTGCAGTGTCAATGTGAGTCCGTAACTGCAGTGTTAATGAGAGTCCATAACTGTAGTCTCAATGAGAGTCCATAACTGCAGCGTCAATGTGAGTCCGTAACTGCAGTGTTAATGAGAGTCCATAACTGTAGTCTCAATGAGAGTCCATAACTGCAGTGTCAATGTGAGTCCGTAACTGCAGTGTTAATGAGAGTCCATACTGTAGTCTCAATGAGAGTCCATAACTGTAGTGTCAATGTGAGTCCGTAACTGCAGTGTTAATGAGAGTCCATAACTGTAGTGTCAATGTGAGTCCGTAACTGCAGTGTTAATGAGAGTCCATAACTGTGGTCTCAATGAGAGTCCATAACTGCAGTGTCAATGTGAGTCCGTAACTGCAGTGTTAATGAGAGTCCATAACTGTAGTCTCAATGAGAGTCCATAACTGCAGTGTCAATGTGAGTCCGTAACTGCAGTGTTAATGAGAGTCCATAACTGCAGTCTCAATGAGAGTCCATAACTGTAGTGTCAATGTGAGTCCGTAACTGCAGTGTTAATGAGAGTCCATAACTGTAGTCTCAATGAGAGTCCATAACTGCAGTGTCAATGTGAGTCCGTAACTGCAGTGTTAATGAGAGTCCATAACTGTAGTCTCAATGAGAGTCCATAACTGTAGTGTCAATGTGAGTCCATAACTGCAGTGTTAATGAGAGTCCATAACTGTAGTCTCAATGTGAGTCCATAACTGCAGTGTCAATGAGAGTCCATAACTGCAGTCTCAATGAGAGTCCATAACTGCAGTGTCAATGAGAGTCCATAACTGCAGTCTCAATGAGAGTCCATAACTGCAGTCTCAATGTGAGTCCATAACTGCAGTGTCAATGAGAGTCCATAACTGCAGTCTCAATGAGAGTCCATAACTGCAGTCTCAATGTGAGTCCATAACTGCAGTGTCAATGAGAGTCCATAACTGCAGTCTCAATGAGAGTCCATAACTGCAGTGTCAATGAGAGTCCATAACTGCAGTGTCAATGATAGTCCATAACTGCAGTGTCAATGAGAGTCCATAACTGCAGTGTCAATGAGAGTCCATAACTGCAGTCTCAATGAGAGTCCATAACTGCAGTATTAATGAGAGTCCATAACTGCAGTCTCAATGAGAGTCCATAACTGCAGTCTCAATGAGAGTCCATAACTGCAGTATTAATGAGAGTCCATAACTGCAGTCTCAATGAGAGTCCATAACTGCATTCTCAATGAGAGTCCATAACGGCAGTCTCAATGCGAGTCCATAACTGCAGTCTCAGTGAGAGTACATAACAGCAGTGTCAATGAGAGTCCATAACTTCCGTGTCAATGAGAGTCCATAACTGCAGTCTCAGTGAGAGTCCATAACTGCAGTCTCAATGAGAGTCCATAACTGCAGTCTCAATGAGAGGTCATAACTGCAGTGTCAATGTGAGTCCATAACTGCAGTCTCAATGAGAGTCCATAACTACAGTGTTAATGAGAGTCCATAACTGTAGTCTCAACGAGAGTCCATAACTGTAGTCTCAACGAGAGTCCATAACTGTAGTCTCAACGAGAGTCCATAACTGTATTCTCAACGAGAGTCCATAACTGCAGTCTCAATGAGAGTCCATAACTGCAGTCTCACTGAGTGAAGAATCTTTGTACTTGCTTGAAGATCTCTGGCCAGTGTTTGCTCTTACCCAGTTTTTAGTTTGAGTATCACTCCATTGCTGAACGAGGCATGTGTGCCCAACAGAGATTGTTCACTTCCACAGAGATGGTTCACTCCCACAGAGATGGTTCACTCCCACAGAGATGGTTCACTTCCATGCAGGTTGTTCACTTCTACAGAGATGGTTCACTTCCATGCAGGTGGTTCACTTCCACAGAGATGGTTCACTTCCATGCAGGTGGTTCACTTCTGCAGAGATGGTTCACTCCCACAGAGATGGTTCACTGCCATGCAGGTGGTTCACTTCCACAAATGTGGTTCACTTCCACACAAGTGGTTCACTTCTACAGAGATGGTTCACTTCCACGCAGTTGGTTCACTTCCACACAATTGGTTCACTTCCACAGAAATGGTTCATGTTCACAGAGATGGTTCACTTCCATGGAGGTGGTTCATTTCCATGCAGGTGGTTCACTTCCACAGATGTGGTTCACTTCAATAGAGATGATTCACTTCCACACAATTGGTTCACTTCCATAGATGTGGTTCTCTTCCACAGATGTGGTTCACTACCACATAGATGGTTCACTATCACAGAGATGGTTCACTTCTACAGAGCTGGTTCACTTCTACAGAGGTGGTTCACTTCTTCAGAGGTTGTTCACTTCCACAGAGGTTGTTCAGTTCTACAGAGGTGGTTCACTTCCACAGAGGTTGTTCACTTCCACAGAAGTGGTTCACTTCTACAGAGGTGGTTCACTTCCACAGAGGTTGTTCACTTCCACAGATGTGGTTCACTTCCACAGAACTGGTTCACTTCTACAGAGGTGGTTCACTTCCACAGAGGTGGTTCACTTCCACAGAGGTGGTTCATTTCCACAAAGGTGGTTCACTTTTTCAGAGGTGGTTCACTTCCACAGAGATGATTCACTTCCATGCAATTGGTTCACTTCCACAGAGATAGTTCATGTCCACAGATGGTTCACTTCCATGGAGGTGGTTCACTTCCATGGAGGTGGTTCACTTCCATGCAGGTGGTTCACTTCCACAGATGTGGTTCACTTCCACAGATGTGGTTCACTACCGTGTAGATGGTTCACTATCACAGAGATGGTTCACTTCTACAGAGCTGGTTCACTTCCACAGAGGTGGTTCACTTCTTCAGAGGTTGTTCACTTCTTCAAAGGTTGTTCACTTCCACAGAAGTGGTTCACTTCTACAGAGGTGGTTCACTTCCTCAGAGGTGGTTCACTTCCACAGAGGTGGTTCACTTCCACAGAGGTGGTTCATTTCCACAAAGGTGGTTCACTTTTTCAGAGGTGGTTCACTTCCCCAGAGGTGGTTCACTTCCACAGGTTTTTTCTCCACTGGTCTGTATGTAAAACTTTAGTTTCTCTATCCTTTAATTTCTTCTTTGAGTTCTGTTAGTGTGCATGCCTTTGGGCTGACTGCTTGAATGGTTCTTGACACACTACTGAGTCCTTGTGATACAAAACGGCTTCTCTTTAGCCTGCCATAATCATTATTGGATGGAAAGAAAAGAAAACAAACGAAGTTTTAAAACAAGTAAAAATAAAAAGAGAACTACTAAACACAATTAGAACAAGACAAGACAAATGGAATTTTTGGGGCATCTTAAAAGACATAACAGCCTACTAAAAGTAATATTGGAAGGGAAAATATAAGGTAAAAGAGGCAGAGGCAGACCAAGACTAAAATGGACAAGAACATCAAAAGATGGACAAGCCAATCTATGACAACCTGCACCATAAAAGCAAGAAACAGAGTGGAATGGCGATCCATGGTAGTCAACCTTCGCTGCAGAGACGGCACCCGATGATGATGATGAATTATTATTCCTTGGATGTTTCAGTAACCACTTGTATTTCTCATGTTGGTTGCTCCATTATTCCTTGTATGTTTCAGTAACCACTTGTATTTCTCATGTTGGTTGCTCCATTATTCCTTGGATGTTTCAGTAACCACTTGTATTTCTCATGTTGGCTGCTCCATTATTCCTTGGATGTTTCAGTAACCACATGTATTTCTCATGTTGATTGCTCCATTATTCCTTGGATGTTTCAGAAACCACTTGTATTTCTCATGTTGGTTGCTCCATTATTCCTTGGATGTTTCAGGAACCACTTGTATTTCTCATGTTGCTGCTCCATTATTCCTTGGATGTTTCAGTAACCACTTGTATTTCTCATGTTGGTTGCTCCATTATTCCTTGGATGTTTCAGGAACCACTTGTATTTCTCATGTTGGTTTCTCCATTATTCCTTGGATGTTTCAGTAACCACTTGTATTTCTCATTTTGCTTGCTCCATTGTTCCTTGGATGTTTCAGGAACCACTTGTATTTCTCATGTTGGTTGCTCCATCATTTCTTGGATGTTTCAGAAACCACTTGTATTTCTCACGTTGGTTTCTCCATTATTCCTTGGATGTTTCAGTAACCACTTGTATTTCTCACATTGGTTGCTCCATCATTCCTTGGTTGTTTCAGGAACCACTTGTATTTCTCACGTTGGTTGCTCCATCATTCCTTGGATGTTTCAGGAACCATTTGTATTTTTCACGTTGGTTGCTCCATTATTTCATGAAAGAAAAGGTTTGCACTAAAATCAATTATTTACAGAGAACATTTCACCTCCTGAACAATTTCAATGTGTATGTGTTTCACCTCCTGAACAATTTCAATGTGTATGTGTTTCACCTCTCCTGAACAATTTCAATGTGTATGTGTTTCACCTCCTGAACAATTTCAACGTGTATGTGTTTTACCTCCTGAACAATTTCAATGTGTATGTGTTTTACCTCCTGAACAATTTCAATGTGTATGTGCTTCACCTCCTGAACAATTTCAATGTGTATGTGTTTTACCTCCTCAACAATTTAAATGTGTATGTGTTTTACCTCCTGAACAATTTCAATGTGTATGTGTTTCATTTCTCCTGAACAATTTCAACAAGTATTTGTTCATAATTGTTTTGATAACATTGTTAAAATCCATTGGTGAATATTATTTGTTTGTTATAAATTTATATGACAAAATATATCATAATCATTTATTTGACAGCAGCGCACTTGATGATGTTATTGATGACATTCTAGATATTGATGTCAGTGATGAGAAACATATCAACAGTGTAAGTGCACAAATAAATAACTGCAAAACTAAGTTTGTATATGATGAGAGTTTGCATTCTGATGTTGCTGTGCAGAAAAGGACTCCAAACTGTCCTGAACCAAGGAGTTAAACTTTTTTTTAAAAATGTGGTGTCAGAGAGCAAAATGATTGAAAGAAAATTACTTGTTTGCAAAGTCGTAAAAGATAGGATCACAATGGGATAGACAGTTGTGCTTGTTTGCAGAATGATGCAATCAATACAGCAGGTGAATCTGTTTAGAAAAACATTGTTTAAAGTTCTATGCTGTAAGTAGGAAATGGTGAATAGTTGAATCATACATTGATGTTATCATTCATGAATTAATCTACTGTCACTTTCACATAACTTCATTGACATTTGCCATGAATTAATCTACTGTCACTTTCACATAACTTCATTGATATTTGCCATGAATTAATCTACTGTCACTTTCACATAACTTCATTGATATTTGCCATGAATTAATCTACAGTCACTTTCACATAACTTCACTGATATTTGCCATGAATTAATCTACAGTCACTTTCACATAACTTCACTGATATTTGCCGTGAATTAATCTACTGTCACTTTCACATAACTTCATTTATAGCAGCCATTTTCACAACACTTATAGACTAGTTGACCTTAACTGGCACTTGATGGTGTCTGAACTCCCCTAACTGCCTTGAAGAGTTGACGGGGACATCCCTTCACTGTATTACCGCCAATGTGTTGCGACGACTTGCGTCTTGATGACCCGTGTTGATTGATAAGTCGAGTCGACCTCAGCCTGTGCTCGATGGTTACTGCTCGGGACTGTCGCCTCGTTGGAACTCTGCCCTTGTGTAGCACCATTGGCTGGGTGATCGCCTAACTTAGTACTCAGCGCTGTTTCGTGTTATGACTGTTGGTTATCTGCAGACCAGCATGCTGGTCAATTCCAGGGATCGTTCTCAGCTAGGCACAGACAATTACAGCTAGCACTCAATAAAGCATTCACTGAACACCAGGTAAAAATAACACACTTGAGGTTTTATTCTCAAAAGTCTACCTCACACAACACGTTCACAATGACAATGGTATGTTAGCAGCCTCTCTCACATTGCCTGCTAACCTTGAGGCATCCCCCTGTGTTATCTACAACACCACAGAGGTATACTGCAGCACTCTCTCAAGCCACTCTGGCCTCGCCTACCTTCCTCTAATAAATAGTTGTTTATAGTCCGTTCAGATTCGTTTGCCTAGACATTAATTTATTTTTTTCAAAAACTTATTGTTCATTTGCATTGATCTTTTGAAGTTAGGTTTAGAATACTAATGTCGCTATAAAAATCTTTTTTTATCAAAGAAATGTGATCCAGTTTCAAAGATGCCTTATTTAACCTATATAAAAAAAAGTTAATCGATATTATAAACACCGGCGGGATTATGTAAATGCTTACATCTCACAGCTGATTCTTTAACATATAGGCATGACCTTCACGGCTGAATGCGCACCGTCCTAAAATAGTTATGTTTCCACTATAAATTTTTATAAAGAAATGTTACATATGAAATTTCCCGTTTAGCACAAAATGACATTTTAGCCGAAACCCTAAATTATGTGACGTCAAAATCACGGCCGTAGACTCGAGTTCGAGTCATAATTCAGAGGCAAATCTCAATATTTACAGAAAGGAGGCGGCACTATCCATATTATCTTCTGCAAGTCTATGTGAGAATGAATATAAAGGCAAAATATTTTACTGAGCATAACATTGCTATAAAGATTTATCAATACTTCTGCAGAGAGCGTAAAAAGGGACATCTTTATTGTTCTTTATCAAACCCTGAGAAGAGAACAATGCATATTTTAGGTTTGTGTAAACGTTCATTTGATCGAATAGTTAAAGGAAGCGGATATTTATTGCCAACAAATGCAAGAAAGCAAGGAAGGAAAGAAACGTTAGACAGTTTTGATAAGGACCTAGTAAAAAGAGAAATCTGTCGAATGTTTGATATAAACGAAGAAGTGACACTTAGAAAGTTGAAGCTTTGGCTGAAAACTAACAACGACATTGAAATATCAAAAACTTCATTATGGAAAATATTAAGAAGTGCAGGCTTCACCTTTAGAAAGTATGCTGGTGGAAAAAACATTATTTGTGAGAAGCCACATCTAGTAGCTCTTAGAAGCAAGTATTTACGTGAAGTGAAGGAAATGCGCGAAAATGATTATGATATTGTTTATTTAGATGAAACTTGGATCAACGCTCATCATACAAATGAAAAGGAATGGCAGTTAGCAGATGGAAGTATTAAAAGATCAGTACCAAGCAGTAAAGGGCAACGTTTGATAGTTGCACATGCAGGTAGCAGACATAATGGGTTGTTGCAGAATGCTCATCTCGTTTTCATTTCAAAATCCATAAACAATAGAGACTACCACTCCGAAATGAATGGGCACATATTTAAAGACTGGATCGAGAAAAGTATCCTTCCAATATTAGATCGACCTTCTTGTCTGATAATGGACAATGCTTCATACCATAACGTAGTTAACGTAGAAGATAGAATCCCAACATCATCAAGTACAAAAGATGCAATCAAAACGTGGCTCATAAAAGAACACATACAAGTTAACGACAGCTACTTGAAACCCGAATTGCTTAGCCTTGTAAAACAGACACAACGTACAAAGATATTTAAAATAGACAAGTTAATTCAAGAACATGGCCATAGATGTTTGAGACTACCTCCATATCATGCACACTTAAATCCTATAGAACTAGTTTGGGCAAAAGTTAAAGGACACGTAGCATATACAAATAAAACTTTCAAATTATGCGATGTTGAGACACTTACAAATCAGGCTCTATCAAATATAAATAAAGACTACTGGGTAAAATGTGAGGATCATGTGTTACGACAAGAAGAGGAATATTGGAAAAAGGATGGTTTGTTGTTTGTTCAGCCGAAAGCAGTAATCGACCTATTTGACTCGTCTGATTCTGAATGATCATTACTCTGATTAAGTCTACAGATAACTAGTTTGATTTGCAAAATTTCCTAGTTGATTTGTTAAACAGTTTATTGTTCAAGACCACCCAAGCAATCAAAAATATGTTATAAGCAAACCAACAACCATTACTTTGAATGGAAGCCTGCTTGAGTCAGTACAGAAGTTCAGCTATCTTGGATCCACTATTACAGCCACACTTTCCTTAGATGAGGAACTAAATGTACGTATTTGAAAGGCAGCGACAACATTTGGGAAACTCACACCAAGAGCATGGAACTATATCAAATTGACTCTACGAACAAAAGTTCTATATATAATTTAAAATTTGTATACTTGCCACCAAGTAAAATTTTATGGACACGCCTATGGGTCATCGTTGCACTAGATTACTGTAAAAACATTTTGATTAGGGTCAAAATAATAGTTACATGGGCAAAGATCAAAGGAATTCGCCGCTTTAAGAAAACCGTTATAGCTAGACATCGAGTAACACATATGTTCTCGTGACATGGACATTTTAACACCGTATGCCAAAAATCATGTGAAATCATCAAGAACTTTTTGAATTATAAATCATAACATCTCGGCAAACGAATCTGAACGGACTATAGGAATTCCTCCCCTAGCACCCGATAGCAGCCATATTGCTAATCACGAAGCTGTCGATGTCGGTCTCGCTCAACCTCACCTCTATCGTTGTCTACTGGAGCGTCATACTCCGTATCGAGCCCTTCTTGGTTGCTAGGAACTCTGTGAATTTGTATCGCTCAGCGCCACTTACATTGCTCGGTGTCGCTGTCTGAATACCCCACTATAACGTCATGCTCCTACACAAAGCCTGACTTACTGACTTCTTTCCCCGACTGTCACTTGAATGGTTGTCGCTGCTAAACTGCACCACTACCTTCCACTCTATGCTCCTAATGAAGCCTAATGTTGTGAGACTAACTCACGAATTGTCACTAAATTGTTCGTTGCTGCTACTTGCACAACTACATTCTATCTTCACACTTCTGATGAAGACTAAACTTGGTGAGACTACTCATGGATTGACACTACATTGTTTGTTGCTGCTAACTTGCATAACTACACTCTATCTTCACACTTCTGATGAAGACTCAACTTGGTGAGACTACTCACGGATTGGCACTATATTGTTTGTTGCTGCTAACTTGCATAACTACACTCTAACTTCCTATTTCTGATGAAGACTAACTTGGTGAGACTCTCACACTAACTGTCATTAAATGGTTGGTGCTGCTAACTTTCACAACTGTCTTATTAACTACTCTAAGACACTTCTACTTATCACTGCTCCTGGAATAAGGTCTGTTCCCAGCATGACCACACACCAACTAACTTACTCTGTCACTTTTTGGTGAACTGACCCAAACCTGCTCACGGTACCGGTTGCATCACAAAACACACAACCGTCCGCACAGAGCCATCGTTAATCTCGAATCATCTTCCCAACCTATCCTTTGTCTAAACTTTTCTCCCTTCAACCAATCAATACCCCGTTTTACATTTTTGCCTCGCTCCTACATTGTGTCTTACAATTCCCGTGAGTCACGATGTGTTCATTTTCTTTACTTCTACCCTACTGTCCTGTGGACCCCATGATTTTATTTTACTCAGCCCTTCTTATCTCCTCTCGATTTATACTACCTCACTCCCATCTTATCGTACACTCTTTAATCACTGCTACCTCCCTGCTTCACATTGATATTTGCCATGAATTGAGTTTGAGATGGTAAATTAAATATAGAGTTTATAACAGAAAATATAAATAAATTTTACAAAGTGTAGAAACAGATTGGGTGATGTGTTGTCATAGCCCAGTTGTTGTTATAGATCCTGTGAGCTGACATCCTTTGGCGTGTCATAGCCCATTTGTTGTTATAGATCCTGTGAGCTGACATCCTTTGGCTTGTCATAGCCCAATTGTTGTTATAGATCCTGTGAGCTGACATCCTTTGCCTTGTCATAGCACAGTTGTTGTTATAGATCCTGTGAGCTGACATCCTTTGGCGTGTCATAGCCCATTTGTTGTTATAAATCCTGTGAGCTGACATCCTTTGCGTGTCATAGCCCATTTGTTGTTATAAATCCTGTGAGCTGACATCCTTTGGCTTGGTCATAGCCCATTTGTTGTTATAGATCCTGTGAGCTGACATCCTTTGGCGTGTCATAGCCCATTTGTTGTTATAAATCCTGTGAGCTGACATCCTTTGCCTTGTCATAGCCCATTTGTTGTTATAAATCCTGTGAGCTGACATCCTTTGGCGTGTCATAGCCCATTTGTTGTTATAAATCCTGTGAGCTGACATCCTTTGCCTTGTCATAGCCCATTTGTTGTTATAAATCCTGTGAGCTGACATCCTTTGGCTTGTCATAGCACAATTGTTGTTATGTTGTTATAGATCCTGTGAGCTGACATCCTTTGGCTTGTCATAGCCTAGAAGGAGGCAGAAGAGTTGTCACAGAATGATTGAGGAGGGTGAACAAGGGGCTGGTTGTATCATGTTGTGTAAGACAAAAACCAGAAAAAAGCATTAAGAGAAGTTGATATGATAAGTGAACAAGTGAGGTACAAACAACCAAACAACAATGTTGTCAAAGAAAGGACAGAAAGATAGTGCACAAACGTGACAGAAACATGTTCTGAGTGGCATTTGTTGTTCAGAAATTTATATCAAAAGAGAAACTGAGAAAAACATGGGAAAAGATAGTTGGAAGTATACAAATGAGAGGCATTGAGGACCAGGATGCCATACAGCTCCAGGGCTGAAAGCAATCAGCAACTCATAGCTGACAAATCTCTGCAAAAGGCTCCATCCATGTGAGATGTCAGCATCACTGTCATTTCCTTTTTGTCACATTCATAGGGACCTGTGAGCTGCTCATTGTGTAGAGATTCTATTGAGTAGTTGAAAGTAAGAAATAGTAGTCATTGAGTTTAGGGACTGGCTGGTCTAAAGGTAAGATATTGATCTCTGGACTGGAAGGCCCCGGGATTGATTCCCGCCACAGGCAGTGGAAATTCTTCTAATTTCTTCATGTCTTTACCATCCCCTGGTCTCTGGGTAGTGGGATCCAATGTTGCCCCTCCTCAGAATGTAGTAACTAATGAGCCCAGTTGCTCCTCCTTAGAATGTAGTAACTAATGAGCCAAGTTGCTCCTCATTAGAATGTAGTAACTAATAAGCCCAGTTGCCCCTCCTCAGAATGTAGTAACTAATGACCTCAGTCGCCCCTCCTCAGAATGTAGTAACTAATGAGCCCAGTTGCCCCTCCTCAGAATGTAGTAACTAATGAGCCCAGTTGCCCCTCCTCAGAATGCAGTAACTAATGAGCCCAGTTGCCCCTCCTCAGAATGTAGTAACTAATAACCCCAGTTGCCCCTCCTCAGAATGTAGTAACTATTGAGCCCAGTTGCTCCTCCTTAGAATGTAGTAACTAATGAGCCCAGTTACCCTTCCTCTTGCGTAACAGCCAAAAACAAGAGGTCCCATGTTAAATAACCCTTGGCAGTTAAAGTCGAAAAGAGTGCGCCAAAGATGGCTGGCTGGGCAAACAATTGTTAAGCAAATCTACCCATCCATGCTAGAAATGGATGTGCCAGGTTGAAAGGTGCAGATATCGTGGCTGTGTCATAAACTAGTGACACATGCACACTAACTTGACAGGTGAATGCTAAGAACAAGAAGATGAATTTAGAAAACAATGCAATTAATTGTCTGTTTCATATCACTCAGGGAAAAGATCACCACTTGAGAGCATTGGTCTCAGATGGAATGTGTAAATCTGATCATGTTAGAAGGTTTGTGCACATACAGTTGTGTTATGTCTTAAAAAACTATAATATATGTGGTACACATACAGTTGTGTTATGTCTTAAACAACTATAATATATGTGGTACACATACAGTTGTGTTATGTCTTAAACAACTATAATATATGTGGTACACATACAGTTGTGTTATGTCTTAAACAACTATAATATATGTGGTACACATACAGTTGTGTTATGTCTTAAACAACTATAATATATGTGGTACACATACAGTTGTGTTATGTCTTAAACTACTATAATATATATGGTACACATACAGTTGTGTTATGTCTTAAACAACTATAATATATGTGGTACACATACAGTTGTGTTATGTCTTAAACAACTATAATATATGTGGTACACATACCTAGGACATGGGAGCCACGATAGCTCAGTGGTTAGTGAACTGGACTACAACGAACAAGGGGTAGGGTTCGATCCCAACCGACGGCTTCCGGGTTCACACAGCCTTAAATGGGTACCGGATTTTTTTCTGGGAAAGTAAAGCAGCACGGGCGTAATACCGACCACATTACCCCAAAAATCATGTGCTGAAGTTCTGTAAAATATAGGGTCACTAACACCATATTTCCCTATATGCCACTTGGCGTGACGGGGGTACTTTACTTACATACCTAGGAGATGACTGCTAGAATACCAAACAGATTAAACAAATGATAATAAATAGACCAAATGTATAATCTACTCATTATCATCAAGTGCCATGTCTGCTAGCGTAGGTGATCATATCGCTCCACAACTTTTGATCTCAACAGTTATTTATCATTTCTGTTGTTGACCTTCTGCCAAGCCATTCTCTTAAGCTGTCTTGTATCTTTTCTCTTTGCTTCCCTCTATTTTCCAGTTGGTACAATACATTCCAGCGGTTCCCTTCTCATTACATGGCCAAAAAATGATGATTGTCTTTTTCTAATATTGGAAATTAGCTGTCTTTTTGCTTTGGTCTCTTTCAGAACGTTTTCATTAATCTTCTTAGCTGTCCATGGTATTATCAACATTCTTCAATCAAATATTCTCAAACCACATTTCTACAGCCTCGTTTTCTTGTCTGTTGTCCTAGATTCACATCCATGTGCTAAGACTGGCTCTACATGACACATACAAACTCTTTCTCTTGTTTCTATTGTAAAAATGGATTGCACAGTATCTTCCTCATTTTTTGAAAAGCTGCCTTTGCCTGAGCTATTCTGCATCTCACCTCTGTTGTACATCTACCATCTGAGGTTAACATTGTTCCCAGATATTTAAATTCATTTACCGGTTTTAATATCTTGTCTTTATAGTGCATTGCGAGGATGTCTTTTTCTTTGTTGTTATCATTACTTCTGTCTATTTGCTATTGAGGCTGTATCATCAGCATACCTTAGATTATTTATATTATGACCTCCGATTGTTATTCCAGGCATGCCCCTTATGGATCTTAAAATAATCTCACTATACATATTAAACAAATATGGTGACAGCACACAACCTTATCTAACACCCTGTTTTATTTGTTGAAACATTCCCAATTGGTTTCCAGTTCTTATGGCCGCTGTTTGTTGCCAGTACATGTTCTTTATTATTCTTAGATCCTTGCTGTTTATGTTTATGCCTTCTAAAATTTTGATTATTTCTTGGTGCTTTACTTTGTTGAATGCTTTGGTATAATATATGAAACATAGGTATAGATCTGTTTTCACCTCTATGGCTCTTTCTACTAAAGATCTTATGATATATATGGCATTGTTCGTTCCTTTACCTCCAACAAAACCACATTGTTCATCACTAATTTCTAGACTGATTTTGTTTCACACTCTTCGCATGATGATTCTTAGTAATATCTAAGATATTACTGTTAGCGGTAGTGTGAATGTGGGACCATGTGTTGCTTAGTGACAGTGTGAATGTGGGTTATGTGTGGCTTAGTGACAGTGTGAATGTAGGTTCATGTGTGGCTTAGTGACAGTGTGAATGTGGGTTCATGTGTGGCTTAGTGACAGTGTGAATGTATGTTCATGTGTGGCTTAGTGACAGTGTGAATGTGGGGTCATGTGTGGCTTCGTGACAGTGTGAATGTGGGTTCATGTGTGACTTAGTGGTAGTGTGAATGTTGGTTCATGTGTGGCTTAGTGACAGTGTGAATGTGGGTTCATATGTGGCTTAGTGACAGTGTGAATGTGGGTTCATGTGTTACTTAGTGGCAGTGTGAATGTGGGTTCATTTGTGGCTTAGTGACAGTGTTAATGTGGGTTCATGTGTGACTTAGTGGTAGTGTGAATGTGGGTTCATGTGTAACTTAGTTTCAGTGTGAATGTGGGTTCATGTGTGGCTTTGTGACAGTGTGAATGTTGGTTCATGTGTTGCTTTGTGACAGTGTGAATGTGGGTTCATCTGTGGCTTAGTGACAGTGTGAATGTGGGTTCATATGTTACTTAGTGGCAGTGTGAATATGGGTTCATGTGTGACTTAGTGACAGTGTTAATGTGGGTTCATGTGTGACTTAGTGGTAGTGTGAATGTGGGTTCATGTGTGACTTAGTGGCAGTGTGAATGTGGGTTCATTTGTCACTTAGTGGCAGTGTGAATGTGGGTTCATGTGTCACTTAGTGGCAGTGTGAATGCGGGTTCCTGTGTGACTTAGTTGTAGTGTGAATGTGGGTTCATGTGTCACTTAGTGGCAGTGTGAATGTGGGTTCCTGTGTGACTTATTTGTAGTGTGAATGTGGGTTCATGTGTGACTTAATTGTAGTGTGAATGTGGGTTCATGTGTCACATAGTGGCAGTGTGAATGTGGGTTCATGTGTGACTTAGTTGTAGTATGAATGTCGGTTCATGTGTGACTTAGTTGTAGTGTGAATGTCGGTTCATGTGTGACTTAGTTGTAGTATGAATGTCGGTTCACGTGTGACTTAGTGGTAGAGTGAGCACCTTGGCTCAATGAGTTAGAGAAAGGTAAAGACAGCAACGAATAGTCCTGGACCCTCACCTTCAAATCTCTGATGTGACATTACACTCCCCTCTATGTCATGTTAAATGTCACAGGACAATACATTATTAACCTGAAACATCACAGAATGTTTCTTGATTGAACATTTGTAATGGAGACTTCCTTTTTCAGATGTTTTCCAGTTTTTCTTGGTGGAAGTACAGATGGCATGGGCAGAAGTTCATCTGCAAATATAAAGTAAGTAGAACTTAAAGGTTTCAAATATTTGTTGTGACAAAAGTATTGGAAGATAATACCCAATTAATGATTCTTGACTTCACCAAATGGACAACAAAGTTATCTAAACTGCTGATGTTGAATGATTAACTTCTTATTCATCATACACTTCTCTTTATCTATTGTCTTTTAGAGCCGAAGATGGCACATAGGAGACAAATTCTAGACTCTCAATGCTCGATGGTCTTTGTTATATCATACACCTTACCAGGAATGTTGGTTGTGTTGCAATTTATAACCAACTACTGTGAACTTGGAGCTTACAACAAACAACAAGTGAAAGATGTTTGCTGTGATCTTGGAGCTTACAACAAACAACAAGTGAAAGATGTTTGCTGTGAACATGCAAGTTTTGACAAACTGCAACAAGTGAAAGATGTTTGCTGTGAACATGCAAGTTTTGACAAACTGTAACAAGTGAAAGATATTTGCTGTGAACTTGGAACTTACAACAAACTACAAGTGAAAAATGTTTTCTGTGAACTTGGAACTTACATCAAATTACAACAAGTGAAAATTGTTTGCTGTGAACATGCAAGTTATGACAAACTGCAACAAGTGAAAGATATTTGCTGTGAACTTGGAGCTTACAACAAACAATAAGTGAAAGATATTTGCTGTGAACTTGGAGCTTACAACAAACAACAAGTGAAAGATGTTTGCTGTGAACATGCAAGTATAACAAACTGCAACAAGTGAAAATTGTTTGCTGTGAACAAGCAACTTATGACAAACTGCGCCGTTTGTGCTAATGCATCAAATTTTACTGCCTTTTTTTTCTGCCCGCATCTGTTGAGCTTCATTGTCTTCTGTGTAAAGGAAGTTATGTGAGCATAGACATATTTGGATGATGGTTGACAGAGAGCTGTGATATCAGGCCAGCACTTCAGTATGGCATTTCTGGGAGTTTGGTTGCCTTCTCTCTCATTCCTGACTTGCATGGTCTGAAGGTGATTTCAAGAAGGTAATTCACTCATGTAGTAGTAGTTTGGTCTTGAAGAGGGTAGTTCACTGTGTAATAGTTGGATAGGTCTTAAAGAAGGTAGTACACTGATATAATAGTGGATTGGTCTTGAAGAAGGTAGTTCACTGATGTAATAGTGGATTGGTCTTGAAGAAGGTAGTTCACTGATATAATAGTGGATTGGTCTTGAAGAAGGTAGTTCACTGATATAATAGTGGATTGGTCTTGAAGAAAGTAGCTCACTGATGTAATAGTGGATTGGTCTTGAAGAAGGTAGTTCACTGATGTAATAGTGGATTGGTCTTGAAGAAGGTAGTTCACTGATGTAATAGTGGATTTGTCTTGAAGAAGGTAGCTCACTGATGTAATAGTGGATTGGTCTTGAAGAAGGTAATTCACTGATGTAATAGTGGATTGGTCTTGAAGAAGGTAGCTCACTGATGTAATAGTGGATTGGTCTTGAAGAAGGTAGCTCACTGATGTAATAGTGGATTGGTCTTGAAGAAGGTAGCTCACTGATGTAATAGTGGATTGGTTTTGAAGAAAGTAGCTCACTGATGTAATAGTGGATTGGTCTTGAAGAAGGTAGCTCACTGATGTAATAGTGGATTAGTCTTGAAGACAACAAAGTGTGTCTCAACCTGGTCTAAGAACTAACAGCTGTAATTCATTCTGTCGCCATCACCACTCTTATCTTTGCCTTTTGTCCATCATCACAACTAAAACTTGCAGTCAGTGTTGCAATCTCTCTTTCCAGAACACACAAGAACGTCTCAGCACAGAGCATGACCTCCATAGCACCCACTAGGATCCTTCAAAGTTATTTCAGTAGAAAGGTGATACATTATTGTTAGGATGGTAGGAATTTGTACCAGGAGGTAGTAAACAGCCTTCTTTTTATTTGTTTGTGAATCTTTACAAGACATCATGGGTTACCGTCTCTTAAATATTTTCTTGATCAACCAAAATCTTCTAATATTTTTTGATGCATTGCAGGGCTTGTGATCAGCTTCGGTGCACGTCCTGTGACTTCAGAGTTTTCAGCTTCGATAACTTGTCATGGAGCAATGACACAGATTACCTTTTCCTTCGAAACAATGTACCAAACTTTCATAAACTCAAGTCAAAACTATGCAGAAAGGAAGGCAAGTTTATCTCTCAACATGTTACTATAGTCACACCCTTGGGGACATTGTGTACAATTGATAATAGGTGTTTATTGGGGAGGTTGTGTACAACTGATAACTGGTGTTTATTGGGGAAGTTGTGTACAACTGATAACTGGTGTTTATTGGGGATGTTGTGTACAACTGATAACTGGTGTTTATTGGGGACATTTACAACTGATAACTGGTGTTTATTTGGGATGTTGTGTACAATTGATAATAGGTGTTTATTGGGGAGGTTGTGTACAACTGATAACTGGTGTTTATTGGGGAAGTTGTGTACAACTGATAACTGGTGTTTATTGGGGATGTTGTGTACAACTGATAACTGGTGTTTATTGGGGACATTTACAACTGATAACTGGTGTTTATTTGGGATGTTGTGTACAACTGATAACTGGTGTTTATTGGGGACATTTACAACTGATAACTGGTGTTTATTTGGGATGTGTACAACTGATAACTGGTGATTATTGGGGAGAGTATGTACAGCTGATAACTGGTGTTTATTTGGGATGTGTACAACTGATAACTGGTGATTATTGGGGAGAGTATGTACAGCTGATAACTGGTGTTTATTTGGGATGTGTACAACTGATAACTGGTGATTATTGGGGAGAGTATGTACATCTGATAACAGGTGTTTATTGGGGGAGAGTGTACAACTAATAACAGGTGTTTATTGGGGAGAGTGTACAACTGATAACTGGTGTTTGTTGGGGAGGTTGTGTACAACTGATAAACATGTGAGGATATATAAAACGGTGCTTCTTGTGTGTGTATGTGGTTGAGATTATGAAAAAACCTGTTGGAGTGTGATCAATGTGTGGAATGGACTATCTTGTGCAGCCACTTCATTTCTTTGTAGAGTTCATTAGTTTCATAACAGTTGATGAGGCCAACAAAAGCTATCCTAGTAAAAAAAAAAGAAGAAAAGTACTCCCGTCATGCCAAGTGGTATATAGGGAATATGGTGTTAGTGACCAAAAATTTTACAGGCCTTCGGCACATGATTTTTGGGGTAATGTGGTTGGTTTTATACCCGTGCCGCTTTACTTTCCCAGAAAAAAATCCGGTACCCATTAAAGGCTGGGTGAATCCAGAAGCCGTCGGTTGGGATTGAACCCTACCTCTTGTCCTTTGTAGTCCAGTTCACAAACCACTGAGCTATCGTGGCTCCCAAAGCTATCCTAGTGCTAGACACAAAAAGCATATGTGATTCAGAAATTAAACAGAAATCATATGTGATTCAGAAATTAAACAGAAATCATATGTGATTCATAAATTAAACAGAAATAATATGTGAATCAAGGAGCCCTGATAGCTCAGTGGCTAGTGTACTGAACTATAAAGGACAAGAGTTGGGTTCGATCCTGATCGACAGCTTCCGGGTTCACCCAGTCTTAAATGGGTACAGGATTTTTTCTGGGAAAGTAAAGTATTACCCTAAAAATCATGTGCTGAAGGTCTATCAAAATTATGGCCACTAACACCATATTCCTTATATGCCCCTTGGCATGACGGGGGCTCTTTACATTTTAAAAAATATGTGAATCAGAAATTAAACAGAAATCTTATGTAAATCATGAATGTGTGTGTCAGCACTAAACAATAGAATTGTTGTTTTCTTCAGGCTGCCGAGCCTACTGTTGTCAGTGCAGCTGGAGGAGCATCCTTGACCTTTGTGAACTTACTGACCCTGGTCTCAAGTGGGTTTGTGGGAAACATACATCATGATGCTCTGACTGACTTCATAATGCTTGTCAGTTATTATTCTTCACAACAGTTATCTCAAAACAGACGTCAGCTGGTGAATGTTTCCTTCCACCACTGATGCAACAACAAAATCTTTTTGTTTGTATTAATTGCTGTTTATTTGACATTGTCAGTAAGGTCTCTAGAGAACAAGAATTGATTCCCTTGTAAACTAAATTGAGCAGTTTAATTGTGTCTCCATCTTCTTTTATGTCTATGAGTGGTTTTAGTGTCTCCCATCGACATGATAAGAAACAGCTATGAGCAATTTTAGTGTCTACCATCGACATGATAAAAAAACAGCCATGAGCAGTTTTAGTGTCTACCATCGACATGATAAGAAACAGCCATGAGCAGTTTTAGTGTCAACCATCGACATGATAAGAAACAGCTATGAGCAATTTTAGTGTCTACCATCGACATGATAAAAAAACAGCCATGAGCAGTTTTAATGTCTACCATCGACATGATAAGAAACAGCTATGAGCAATTTTAGTGTCTACCATCGACATGATAAGAAACAGCTATGAGCAGTTTTAGTGTCTACCATCGACATGATAAGAAACAGCCATGAGCCGTTTTAATGTCAACCATCGACATGATAAGAAACAGCTATGAGCAATTTTAGTGTCAACCATCGACATGATAAAAAAACAGCCATGAGCAATTTTAATATCCACCATCGACATGATAAGAAACAGCTATGAGCAATTTTAGTGTCAACCATCGACATGATAAAAAAACAGCCATGAGCAATTTTAATATCCACCATCGACATGATAAGAAACAGCTATGAGCAATTTTAGTGTCAACCATCGACATGATAAAAAAACAGCCATGAGCAATTTTAATATCCACCATCGACATGATAAGAAACAGCTATGAGCAATTTTAGGTTCTACCATCGACATGATAAGATAACTTCTGTGAGCAGTTTTAGTGTCTACCATCGACTTTCTATGAGCAGTTTTAGTGTCTACCATCGACTTTTTATGAGCAATTTTAGTGTCTACCATCGACATGATAAGAAACAGCTATGAGCAGTTTTAGTGTCTACCATCGACTTTCTATGAGCAGTTTTTAGTGTCTACCATAGACTTTCTATGAGCAGTTTTAGTGTCTACCATAGACTTTCTATGAGCAGTTTTTAGTGTCTACCATCGACTTTCTATGAGCAGTTTTAGTGTCTACCATAGACTTTCTATGAGCAGTTTTTAGTGTCTACCATCGACTTTCTATGAGCAGTTTTAGTGTCTACCATAGACTTTCTATGAGCAGTTTTTAGTGTCTACCATCAACTTTCTATGAGCAGTTTTTAGTGTCTACCATCAACTTTCTATGAGCAGTTTTAGTGTCTACCATCAACTTTCTATGTGCAGTTTTAGTGTCTACCATCAACTTTCTATGAGCAGTTTTTAGTGTCTACCATCAACTTTCTATGAGCAGTTTTAGTCTACCATCAACTTTCTATGTGCAGTTTTAGTGTCTACCATTGACTTTCTATGAGCAGTTTTAGTTCGTTCGTTCGTTCGCTTTCGTCAGCTTTGACCTCTGACGAAGTCCCACCCACTCAATTTTGTGGGACTGAATTTTGCGTGTAAAGTCTGTTTTATCCCATTACAGGATGCCCCTCGCCATGCAGGCAGATTTACTCCGACTTCAGAGATACTAATTTTTAGGGAATTAGTAAAACCCAGGTGTCCTCGCTAGGGTACGAACCACGGCTGTTGCCGTGGTAAGCCAACCGCCTATCGATTGCGCTAACCGGACACCCTGATAGCAGTTTTAGTGTCTACCATCAACTTTCTATGAGAAGTTTTAGTGTCTACAATCGACTTTCTATGAGCAGTTTTAGTGTCTACCATCAACTTTCTATGAGCAGTTTTAGTGTCTACCATCAACTTTCTATGTGCAGTTTTTTAGTGTCTACCATCAACTTTCTATGAGCAGTTTTAGTGTCTACCATCAACTTTCTATGTGCAGTTTTAGTGTCTACCATCAACTTTCTATGAGCAGTTTTAGTGTCTACCATCAACTTTCTATGAGCAGTTTTAGTGTCTACCATCAACTTTCTATGTGCAGTTTTACTGTCTACCATCGACTTTCTATGTGCAGGTTTAGTGTCTACCATCAACTTACTATGTGCAGTTTTAGTGTCTACCATCAACTTTCTATGAGCAGTTTTTAGTGTCTACCATCAACTTTCTATGAGCAGTTTTTAGTGTCTACCATCAACTTTCTATGAGCAGTTTTTAGTGTCTACCATCAACTTTCTATGAGCAGTTTTTAGTGTCTACCATCAACTTTCTATGAGCAGTTTTAGTGTCTACCATCGACATGATAAGAAGCTATGGTAACTCAGTGGTTAGTAAACTGGACTACTAAGGTTAAGAGATTAGGTTTGCAGCTTCCAGATTTTTCTGGAATGTTCTGAAGAGCAGTATCACCATGTTCCTTAAATGTCCCTACATGAAATGTTCTGAAGGTCTAAGAGCAGTATCACCGTGGTCCTTAAATGTCCCCACATGAAATGTTCTGAAGGTCTAAGAGCAGTATCACCATGTTCCTTAAATGTCCCTACATGAAATGTTTTGAAGGTCTAGGAGCAGTATCACCATGTTCCTTAAATGTCCCTACATGGAATGACAGGGTTCTGCAAACTAGGCCAGTCATGCTTCATGAGGTCTAATCATTGCAGATTTCCTCAAAAGTGTGGGGCCCCAATCTGGTGAGCTTGTACAAGTTTGCCCTGACAGATGGGTTCACCCAGTGATGTATCTTCCTCTCGTTCATTCTAGCTGACCAGCTGAGTGTAGCACCAAGAGCCAGTTACAAGACAAATGAAGACTAGTGTTTCTTCAGCTGCCACCAACTTTATCCACAGCCCCCAGGATAATTTATTTGAACATAAATGTGTAATCGAATGTTCCTGTTTAAAATAAGTCATTTTAATTGATGATTTATTTGAACATAAATGTGTAATCAAATGTTCCTGCTTAAAATAGGTCAATATTGATAATTTATTTGAACGTAAATGTGTAATCAAATGTTCCTGCTTAAAATAGGTCAATATTGATAATTTATTTGAACATAAATGTGTAATCAAATGTTCCTGTTTAAAATAAGTCATTTTAATTGGATCAGGCTCTTAAAGGATAAAATATTTCATATTTATTTAATGAGGTCAATATTTGTTACCACTTTAACTTCTCACGAGAAGCTATAATGATTGACTTTTAACAGCAGATTTATAATACTAAGATGATATTGGTGATAGATCTTTTCCTGGATTAATTACTAAGATGATATTGGTGATAGATCTTTTCCTGGATTAAATACTAAGATGATAATGGTGATAGAGCTTTTCCTGGTTTAATTACTAAAATGATATTGGTGATAGATCTTTTCCTGGATTAAATACTAAGATGATATTGGTGATAGATCTTTTCCTGGATTAATACTAAGATGATAATGGTGATAGATCTTTTCCTGGATTAAATACTAAGATGATATTGGTGATAGATCTTTTCCTGGATTAAATACTAAGATGATAATGGTGATAGATCTTTTCCTGGTTTAATTACTAAGATGATATTGGTGATAGATCTTTTCCTGGATTAAATACTAAGATGATAATGGTGATAGATCTTTTCCTGGATTAATTACTAAGATGATATTGGTGATAGATCTTTTCCTGGATTAATTACTAAGATGATAATGGTGATAGATCTTTTCCTGGATTAAATACTAAGATGATATTGGTGATAGATCTTTTCCTGGATTAAATACTAAGATGATAATGGTGATAGATCTTTTCCTGGATTAAATACTAAGATGATATTGGTGATAGATCTTTTCCTGGATTAAATACTAAGATGATAATGGTGATAGATCTTTTCCTGATTTAATTACTAAGATGATAATGGTGATAGATCTTTTCCTGGTTTAATTACTAAGATGATATTGGTGATAGATCTTTTCCTGGTTTAATTACTAAGATGATATTGGTGATAGATCTTTTCCTGGTTAATTACTAAGATGATAATTGTGATAGATCTTTTCCTGGTTTAATTACTAAGATGATATTGGCATTGCCTCAATTATTTTAACTCTACCTATCTATCTGTTGTCCTTTTGAGCTGAAGACTTGAAAAAATAAGGCAGAAATTGTCGACTCTTGTCTGATGATCTTTCAACTATCAGACCTTGCATAGGACCTGCATTGTGTTTCGCCATATGGTTCTGTTCTGGGCCAGTTGCTCAATATAGTTGCTCAATATCAGCGAGGGAGCTGATGTCTGCTGATGTTTGCCTCTCGCTTTAATGTTCCTTTTTAGTATTTCTACAGGTTCGCCTTGAGATTATTTCGTTGTCTCTTCTCATCACATGGCCAACATATGACCACATTCTCTTGATTATAGATATTTCTGGATGCTTTAACATTTCACTTATTTCTGTCCTGGTCTTGAATTCATGATATACAAAGTATTTTCCTGAGGCATTTGTTTTCAAATCACTTAAGTCTCACTTAGATTAGTTACTAAGCTGATGTTGGTGGCAGATTTAGTCTCAATTAGATTAGTTACTAAGCTGATGTTGGTGGCAGATTTAGTCTCAATTAGATTACTTACTAAGCTGATGTTGGTGGTAGAGTTAATCTTAATTAGATTAGTTACTAAGCTGATGTTGGTGGCAGATTTAGTCTCAATTAGATTAGTTACTAAGCTGATGTTGGTGGTAGAGTTAATCTTAATTAGATTAGTTACTAAGCTGATGTTGGTGGCAGATTTAGTCTCAATTAGATTAGTTACTAAGCTGATGTTGGTGGCAGATTTAGTCTCAATTAGATTAGTTACTAAGCTGATGTTGGTGGCAGATTTAGTCTCAATTAGATTAGTTACTAAGCTGATGTTGGTGGCAGATTTAGTCTCAATTAGATTAGTTACTAAGCTGATGTTGGTGGCAGATTTAATCTCACTTAGATTAGTTACTAAGCTGATGTTGGTGGCAGATTTAGTCTCAATTAGATTACTTACTAAGCTGATGTTGGTGGCAGATTTAGTCTCAATTAGATTAGTTACTAAGCTGATGTTGGTGGCAGATTTAATCTCACTTAGATTAGTTACTAAGCTGATGTTGGTGGTAGATTTAGTCTCAATTAGATTAGTTACTAAGCTGATGTTGGTGGCAGATTTAGTCTCAATTAGATTAGTTACTAAGCTGATGTTGGTGGCAGATTTAGTCTCAATTAGATTAGTTACTAAACTGATGTTGGTGGCAGATTTAGTCTCAATTAGATTAGTTACTAAGCTGATGTTGGTGGCAGATTTAGTCTCAATTAGATTAGTTACTAAGCTGATGTTGGTGGCAGATTTAGTCTCAATTAGATTAGTTACTAAGCTGATGTTGGCGGCAGATTTAGTCTCAATTAGATTAGTTACTAAGCTGATATTGGTGATAGATTTAGTCTCAATTAGATTAGTTACTAAGCTGATGTTGGCGGCAGATTTAGTCTCAATTAGATTAGTTACTAAGCTGATATTGGTGGCAGATTTAGTCTCAATTAGATTAGTTACTAAGCTGATATTGGTGGCAGATTTAGTCTCAATTAGATTAGTTATTAAGCTGATGTTGGCGGCAGATTTAGTCTCAATTAGATTAGTTACTAAGCTGATATTGGTGATAGATTTAGTCTCAATTAGATAGTTACTAAGCTGATGTTGGTGGCAGATTTAGTCTCAATTAGATTAGTTACTAAGCTGATGTTGGTGGCAGATTTAGTCTCAATTAGATTAGTTACTAAGCTGATGTTGGTGGCAGATTTAGTCTCAATTAGATTAGTTACTAAGCTGATATTAGAAGTGTAGATTTTGCCTCATTTTAATTACTAAGCTGATGTTGGTGACAGACTTTGCCTTGATTAGCTGATCTCATTTCTTTGGGAGATTGTGTTCATCATGTGCTGAGGTATATTTGATGACCTTAGAAACTATGTTCAGCCTGCATGAGTTGCGTGCCTCAAGACATTCTCTGTGACCAGCTGTAAGAATGTGCAGAACACAGATGATAGTCACCACTGAGACAAGCACATGAAGCGTTGTTATCAACAAAGCATTGTGCATCATTTGGTAATATAAAGAAATATTTCTGACAAATAACATGTTTTCAAATCCCAGCACTCCCTTCTGTATTTTGAGTTTCTGTTTTGCCCACTAGTTCAGTCTAGAGCATTAAAACAATTTCCCTCAGTTTGATGACATCAGACAAATCAGTTATGTTAACATAAGACCAAAACATGTGCATCGTATTTTATTTATTGTACATGACATGAATGTCAAAGGAATATGATGACATCTTGGTGAATTTACTTACTAACATAACCTCTCATTTCAAACAAGCTGTATCAAGCAGTCACATTTGAACAATAATGAACAAAATCTGATATTTTCACATAAACACTTTACAACATAATAAACATGATGTAAAAGTTACAGATTTTTCCACCTGAATTTATCTATAATTTAACTTTCCTTTTAAAATAAAAAAAAAAATGCAAGATATTTATGTCACGTTTGACAGATTACACATACGCGGAACCTTTTCACAAGTCAGTAAGACACACTCACAAACATACGCCAGTCTCATTTATCATACGTCAGTCTCATTTATCACACGCTTCCTCACAAATCTCCTTGGCAAACCGCAGCAGTCTTCGTTCACTGATTTCTTCCCCGTCCTCCTCGTAGATTTCCTTAGCTTTCTGTAACCAATAATCCTGACTTCTGCCAAAGTAATCCAAGATTCCTTCACCGTCCCGTCGACTTGGGGCATCATCAAATGTTATCTCCATGCTCTCGTCAGAATCTGCAACAATCAACATCAAAACTAAGAACATAGCAAAACATACAACCAACGTATTTCATAGCAATCATAAATCAACCTTTATTGTGTCACTTCCAAGGTCATTACAAGGAGGTGGCATGATAGTCTTAGTCATTTTTGGTGCGCTGATCTTGATGCCAGTGTTATGCTGCCAATTGCTGTTCCCTTTTATCTTTCTCAAATTAGAGCTTTTACTGAGTTCATAAAACCACATACATAAATGTATTTCTTTTAACCCTAGATTACAATACCTATCTGTGAGTCCAATCTGTATGTAATGCTCGTAAAAATTATGATCACTAAATATTACATAAAATATTACATTAGTATTAGTAACAAATTATTAGTACAAAAGTATTAGTAGAAAATAATATTTTCTTTGAACTTTTGCTACAAGGCTGTTTGCATAAGGAGAGACGTGGGAATCTGATGTAATCATTTACTGGTTTAGGTTCTATTTTTGACCTGAAACCCTGGAGGTTTCTATACACACCTGTCGTACCCATATGTTCGGCCCCCTCTTGGCATCATTCGCTGCATATCCTGTGTTTGTTTGATGTCTTGCCAACAACCGAAGAGATTTCCCATGGCATAAGAAAACAACATTTCTTGAAAATTGGCCAAATTTCTATTTTAAAAAAAACCGCCCCATTTTGATAATACAGTCGTACTTTTTACAAAGCTCATGTTGGTGTTTGATTCAACATCAAGGAAGACAAATCCACACTGTGGTCAAAGGAAGCAATTTTTTTTGTTGGGGGAGGAGGGGGGAGAACGTTTGTCTGTGGCAAACTTTCAAATAGCTTAGTGGACTACAAAGGACAAGAGATAAGGTTCGATCCCAATCGACGGTTTCCAGTTCACCCAGCCTGTAATGGGTACTGGATTTTTTTCTTGGAAAGTAAAGCGGCACAGGCGCAATACCGACCACATTACCCCAAAAATCATGTGCCGACAGAATCAAAATCTGGAGAGCACGAGCATACCTGAAGATTAGTACAGATGAAGAGCATCCATTGCACCACGTGCTCATAACAGGGAAAGGTAGGTGCCAGGCTAAAAAGAGGCAAATCATGGGTTGGCCAAGCAGAAGATGTCATCAAACAGGTCTGTGGGCTTACCAATATCAGCGTTGGTGAGGAGTGGATACCAGCGCCTACGTCATTCAAGGGGACTTTTTCGTGTATTGTCACACTCGACCGGAAAAGTAGGGAACAGAACCCGGTCGTGGTTAATGCTGAGGTCAACGGTCTCATCTGCAATAACACCGATGAGAAAGATGCAGTCATCTATACAGACGGATCTGTAAGACGACACCAAAGAAGTGCATGGGCATTTACAGCATGCTCGGCAGGCAGAATAGTCTGCGAAGACAGTGGTGTATACGTCATGAGCACGAGTAGTATGACAATGGAGGTGATGGCATTGACCAAGGCATTCAAATGGTTAGAGTCACAAGACTACACCCACGCATGTATACTGAGTGATTCGATGAGCATGATAAAAAAAGTGGAGGCGGGCTATGTACGCATGCAATGGGTAGAGTCGTTGCAGAAATCCAAAATACATACGGTCACCTTTGTCTATGTCCCTGGACATGCGGGAGTATGGGGAAATGAATTGTGGACAGGTTGGCTAGCTGTGCTGTCGTTGAGGATGGGCAACTAATGGATCGGGCGGACATCATCAATGCCCTCCGAGATGTGGGAAGAGCACAGGACTTCAACAAACACAGATCCATGTCACTTCTTCGGATGATGGAAACGGGAGTTAAGATGGGTACAATCAGAAATGAGAAACTTAGTGGCCGTGTAAGAAGACTTATCAACCAACACAGAACTGGAGTCGTCAGTCGCTGGACACTGCGGGAATTGCTGAGGAGGGGATCTGAGCACCTATGGACATGTTCGGAGTGCAATGATGATCACCCGCAAATAACTCAATAACTCATGTGCCGAAGGTCTGTAAAATTTATGGTCACTAACACCATATTCCTTATACGCCACTTGGCGTGATGGGAGTACTTTACCTTTTTTTTTTTAATATACACACTTACACATGCAAACACAGCATGTTCAATGGAAAACCAAATAAACAGAAAATTAACTACAAACACTGAAATTAGATTCACTTAATGAGGTTCTAAGTGTGGACAAAGAATTATTCCCCAAAAGAAAAACTCCACTCTAGAGAAGTTTTGTTACCTTCATCCTCGCTGCCTTCTTCCTCTTTCTGGTCTGTTTCCACATCAGCTGTTGCTCCTTTCTTAGAGCTTTTATCTGCTTCATCTTCAGAGTCTGACTCCTGCCAAACCTGCAGCTTACGATCCTCAGCTATAAGGACAGACCACTCACTCAACTTGTGAATGTCCAGTGAGTAAAAGTCATTGAGAGTTATCTGCTTGTCCCCTTCCTCATAGATTCCTCCATACAAAAAGAGTGTTCCATCTCTTATCTGCACAGAACCAGAGATATTCATGAAACAACAACATGATGTATTATATTGTTCACAAACAGCAGCACACAAGGTAAAGAGAGTAAACTAGATGCATTAACAAAAGTGTCCCTGTATAATTCTATTTCCTGGTGTGCTCAATCCCTGTAGAAGATGTGCCTCTCTGGTGAAACACACTTCACAGCTACACCTTTGTTATTTAAGTTTTGTTTGGACAAACCATATAAAGAAGATAACAGGTGGACAAGTTGACAGCTTGTCATACTCTAGACTAGGAGAACATGGGTTCAAATCATGATAGGGTAAAAAAAAGGGGGGGGGGTGTGATTGTGGTAGTGTTTGAAAACCACCTTGTGGTGGCTATACTGGACAAGCAGCCTTTATTCTCTAGTCTTATAAATCATCCAGGAGACCCCAGAAACAGAATAATGTAACACAACAGCTGACAATTGTTGATGTGAGGCAAGAAGTAAATGTATAGACTACAGTGAAGGGCATGAAGCAAGAAGATTAGATCCTAGCTAGATACTATAACAGAATGACTGTAGAGCAGAGGGGAATTTATCTTGCAAAAACATCTGGTATGAGAATGGAGACTCGGGCAGTTACTGCTGCTGGCCTCAAGTGGGTTTCATTGAGACGACTGAATGAGACAACTACTGTGACAGGCTTTCAGAGCCACAAGTGGGTTTCATTGAGATGACTGAATGAGACAACTACTGTGACAGGCTTTCAGGGCCACAAGAGGGTTTCACTGAGACGATTGAATGAGACAGCTATTGCTGTAGGCTCTCAGTCAAAGCCTCAAACCATGCCTTTGATGTGAGTCGATGGCACATATAACAGCCTCAAACTGAAAAGATCTCATGCAAACATATCACCCTAATCAAGCAGAGGTTTTAGACTGATGTGGCTTATAGCTAAATTCTTTTACTAGTGATGATACTGTGGTGAAGACTAACCAAAGTCTACACAAAGCAGCTCACATGTCTGTGATAGTTGTCTAATTAGCTTACATTGATGTGGCTTATAGCTGAATTCTATTAGAATTATTATGCTTTATTCTTATTATGCTTCTTTTCATCACTTTGAAAAAGATTATGTAGTGGTACTAGTCTTGTCAGAGCCTAAGATGGAAAGAAAAAAAAGCAACTTGAAGAAAGGAAAGAAATTATTAGTGCCTAAGATGGAAAGAAAAAAAGCAACTTGAAGAAAGGAAAGAAATGATTAGTGCCTAAGATGGAAAGAAAAAAAGCAGCTTCAAGAAAGGAAAGAAACGATTAGTGCCTAAGATGGAAAGAAAAAAAGCAGCTTCAAGAAAGGAAAGAAATGATTAGTGCCTAAGATGGAAAGAAAAAAAGCAACTTGAAGAAAGGAAAGAAATGATTAGTGCCTAAGACGGAAAGAAAAAAAAGCAACTTGAAGAAAGGAAAGAAATGATTAGTGCCTAAGATGGAAAGAAAAAAAAGCAGCTTCAAGAAAGGAAAGAAATGATTAGTGCCTAAGATGGAAAGAAAAAGCAGCTTCAAGAAAGAAAAGAAATGATTAGTGCCTAAGATGGAAAGAAAAAAGCAACTTGAAGAAAGGAAAGAAATGATTAGTGCCTAAGACGGAAAGAAAAAAAGCAACTTGAAGAAAGGAAAGAAATGATTAGTGCCTAAGACGGAAAGAAAAAAAGCAGCTTCAAGAAAGGAAAGAAATGATTAGTGCCTAAGATGGAAAGAAAAAAAACAACTACAAGAAAGGAAAGAAATCTCTCTCTCTCTCTGCGATCAGGACTCAATCAGAGTAGGACTCCAGACTCCCACACGAAGACAGCTGTCTGTTTAAGCCTGTTAGATCTACTCCGCTTGAATACCTGTTAAAACGTTACACTGTGTTCTGCGCCAGTGGCCCAGTGCATCCGATTTCAGCCAGCATTTTGTTCAGGTTTGCTTTCCTTAGCCTTTGATTGTCCCCAATCTTCCTGCAAGGCAGCGGATGATCTTTTCTGTAGGGGGATTCTGCCCTTAGATGGTCGGCCCTCCCAGGTTTACGAGCACCATCTGCCCGAGTCACTAGAGGTGACTAACACAGACACACGACTTGGAATATGAGGAAACTGCAACAAGGAACACTTTTCATGCATAGCCTTCAATTGTTCCTGCCGCCTATCCCCATATACCAGTAATTCACATCCTCTTGAAAATGATGATCATCGTAGCACTTGATGATGTTAGGCCATCGTTGTTGACTCCAATTCTGAACATATAGACACACAGTTAGTCATCAAATTATCCCCGTAGCACATCAAACAGCAGACCGTAAGATTAGCGCACGTCCGGTCTAGGGAACCATTATGATGACGTAGCACACAACAATGCCGAACACAATCTCGCTGCCTTTAGATTTCTGATTACTCTAGTGTAAGCAGCCTACGACGAACAAAACACAAAGCAAATTCCCCAAAGAGACAAAATTTTCGGCTGATGAAGTAGTTTACATTAATGAGTAACATGGAAATAACTTGCGTCAAGGAATTCCAACAACTGTCATGAACAGCACCAATGTGATGTAAAGCGCAGATCAAGTCTAGACGGTGGAAGGTCTCATTCACAACACTTGATTTGTCAAAAACAGACTGTTGTCGGCCTACGACCTCACTTTAGCAGCACAGTTGTATTATGTATATCATCATTTTGACTTAAACGCAGAAAAGTGCAACGGAGAACAGAAATTAATCAGACCCTGGATGCACTTTCTGCAGCGATCAAGAGGACGTGGACTAGATCTGCCATTTTGGAGACAGAAGTCAAAGGAAAGAAATGATTAGTGCCTAAGATGGAAAGAAAAAAAGCAACTTGAAGAAAGGAAAGAAATGAATAGTGTAAGAAGACACTTCAATGTTGGTGAGAATGAAAGTAAAGAGGTCACTAGCTCATGTATGAAAGTTCAATGTTAAAAATGATGATTTGGTGTACTCACTGCTAATGCTGTGTTCATACGCTTTGAGGGCCACACCTGGTCAACCTCCATGTTGCTATCCCCAACCTCAGCAGCATCACTTTCAGCTGTCATCTTTGGCTGAGCAATTCTCACAGTAAACACATTGTCATCAGCTGTTGCTGCCTCAGAACCTGCAGCTCCAATCTCCAGAACATTCTCCACTGCCTCCTGTATCACATCCATCTCATCCTCCTCACCACCGTCACTATCATCCTTCACATCTTCTTCATTGTCAGTTTTCTTTTTTCGTCTTTTTTTTCTATCACCCTCAATGGATTTTTTGCCCCTAAAAGAATAGATAAAAAGTAGGTTGGTGTTATAATGAGAAGATAAGTAATGAACAATTACCATGTGATTCCCAGTCAAAACATGTATGTACATTGTTGTTCATGTCAGACCTGCAGTCCCATATCTTATCAACTCTCCTAGGTCACTTACCTTCCATATGATACATTTTTCCCGTATTTAATGTGTATTCTGTGTTGTATTTTTATTAAATAGGACCCATACTCTCAATTAAAAAAGGAAAAGACCATTTTTTTGGTGTGAAATTCCACATTTTGTTTCTTCTTAAAGTTATTATGCACAGAAATTTTCTCAAAACTGTACATCAACTAATTCTAGAAGTGATGAAAAACCAAGGGATATTTTTTTCTACAATCAGGAAATTACAGACAAAAGGACTCGCATTTTAATGCATTTAAGTGGAGATATATGATTCTTCTTTCTTCTACCTTTTTAGCTCCCAGTGGAGCATAGGTCTTCAACAAACACTTTCCAAGTCGTTCTGTTTTTTTGCCATTCTTATAACATCATTCCATGTCTTCCCCATCATCTTCATCTCTGCTTCTATCTGTCTTCTCCAAGAATTCCTTGGTCTTTGTCTTTTCCCCTGGGAATTCCAAAAAAGGGCCTGTTGTGTAATACTCTCAGTTGGCTTCCATAGTATGTGTCCTATCCAGCGCCATCGTCTTCGCTGTATCTCTTTATCCACTGGTATTTGACTGGTACATTTCCATAATTCTATGTTAGTGATTTTGTCCTGCCATTTCCATCCTTTTATACTGCATAAGCATCCATTAATGAAAGTCTGTATCTTCGTGATTGTCAGTTTTGTTGTTCTCCATGTTTCACAGCCATATAATAGGACCAACTTAACATTTGAGTTGACAATTTTTATTTTTGTATTTAACCTAATTTCTTTGGATTTCCATGTTTCCCAGTGCAATGAAAGCTCTTCTTGCTTTTGATATCCTTATTTTGGTATCATTTTCTGTTCCTCCCTCTTTATCTATATTACTACCCAGTTATATGTAAGATTGTACATCTATAGCTTGTTTCATAAGTCGTGCCCAACTTTAAAAATCTATAGCTTTTTAACCGCTTATTGTAAGTTGTTCAAAATTTGCATGTAAAGTTATAATGATTAGAACCCAACAGGGAATTAATTTCATTAAAAAAAACATTTGGTTATTATTGTTGCTTATTTGATTTATATAAATTTATAACGACCCATTGATGTAGTCAAAACTTAATGTTTACAGTATTTTAAGTTAAAAATAGCAAGCAAAAATCCATACACGGTCAAATTGACGTGTTTGCACGCTTTTACCGTGGTTTTGTGACACAATTAGACACTTAAAAAACACGAGAAATTGTGTGTTCCATTTCCGTTCATTCATAGGTGCAGACGTGGAACGATAACATTTGTCATGAGTCTTAAATGAAATTCTGCAGTTTACAAAACATCGCAATAAAAATGTATGACTATTTTTGCAAAGAGGCTAAACGAGGAAGATTATTTCATTCTTTAGAAAACCCTGAGAATAGGACAAGACACATTTTGGATGTATCTAAACGGTCATTTAATCGCTGGATTCAAGCACATGACCATCAATGTTCAAAATATAAAAAATCACAAGGAAGAGCAAAAATGTTGGATAATTTCGACAGTGAACTTATTAGAAGTGAAATTCGCAAAATGTTGGGTATGAATGAAACTGTTACAATAAGAAAATTAAAAGTATCGCTGAAAAAGAACAACAGTATTGAAATATCAAAGTCTACATTATGGAGGAATATGAGAGCTGCAGGCTTTACATTCAGAAAGTATTCCAATGGACGAAACATCATCTGTGAGAAGCCACATATAGTAGTCATGAGAAGCAAGTACTTACGTGAAGTAAAAGAGGTGCGCAAGCAAGGTTATGATATTGTGTACTTGGATGAAACATGGATCAATGCTCACCACACTAACCAAGGGAATGGCAGTCATCAGATGGAAAGATTAAGAGATTAATACCTAGCAGAAAAGGACAGCGCTTGATAATTGCTCATGCAGGTAGTCGACAACATGGACTAATACAGAATGCAGAGCTCATTTTTCTTTCAAAATCCATAGACAATCGGGATTATCACTCTGAGATGAATGGTCACATATTTAGACATTGGATTGAAAATTCTGTTCTCCCATCACTAGATCGACCATCTTGCCTAATAATGGACAATGCAGCGTACCACAACATTGCTGCACTTGAAGATAAAGTCCCGACGTCATCCAGTACAAAAGATGCTATTAAGATATGGCTCACAAAGGAGCACATACAATTTAATAACATGTACTTAAAACCTGAATTACTATCTCTAGTAAAGCAAAAACAAAGGACAAAGATTTTTCAAATAGATAAGATTATCCAAGAGCACGGTCATATAAGTTTGAGGCTGCCACCTTACCATGCTCATTTAAATCCAATAGAACTAATCTGGGCAAAATTAAAAGGACAAGTGGCAGATGAAAATACAACATTCAAAATATGCGATGTAAAGACTCTTGCTAATCTCGCTTTATTAAATATAGACAAAGATTATTGGGCTAAATGTGAAGACCACGTCTTAAAACAGGAAGAGGAATATTGGAAAAATGATGGTTTGTGGAATGTTCAACCCCAAACAGTTATTAATCTTTTAGACTTGTCTGATTCAGAATGAAAGTATATAGCCCCCACAAAGTTGGCCCCTATATTACCTTAAATTAGTTCAACAAACGGTCCTTTTCAGGACCACACAACTATGAAAATTGGACATACAGGTATACCTTGATATTATCGTCCGTCCTCGAACTGAGAAGACAATAATTCTCCTGGTATTTCCCCATTACGGCCACACCTTTACCTAGTGAAAATTAATCACAGACCAGCAACTACGGTAATTTCTATTATTTAGGGGTTCACAATTTACAATTTTGACAAACATCAAAGAAATTTGCCGCTTTTAGAAAACTGCAGCTGCAAGATATTTGTTAAATATACATTTAAATGGTCTTTTGCATTCTAATAACATTTGGAAAATTTCAACAGTTTTTAACAAACGGTTACTGAGTAATAGCGTTTTGAAGTTGGGCACATGATTTGAAACGAGCTATAGTAGAGGTATTTCTCCTAGTTTTATTTGGTTATTGCCAACTGTATTAATTCTCATAATGTTGGTCAAGCGCTCTTAAATCACACAGCACTCTGTAGTCTGCTGACCTCAACTAGAACTTATGCTCGAATTGAACACCCTTGACCTCAACGCTTGTTGTGGCGTTGCAGCCACTTAGAATGCCGGTGGCATCTTGCCCCGGCAGTTCGTCTTGACCCCGTATCAGCCCACTTGATACAGGCCGGTCCCTGTTTCATACGAGTTGACCTATTCGTGGACTCGTTTAATCTTGAAGTTCGCCTTGCCTAGACACTGCACTGGCGCTGCACTGCCCTCTCGGTACTGGCACCTGTCATCTCAGCAAAGGGCTGTACTGCTGCTTCCCCCCCCCCCCCCCCCCCCCCCCCGATCAATGTGGTTGTATTACTCTGGTACTTCGCGCTGTTCGATGTGACGACTGCTTCTGCTTCACTGGCCTGTGCTTGGTGGCCCACCCAGTTTCGTTCTTCACTAGGCACAGACGTACACATACTGCATGCTAGGAAATAGTTAATGAACACCAGGTAACATATACACTCGAGGTTTATTTGCAAGAATTTCCACTTTGCATCACAAACACACCCACAGCATGTGTCTCAGAGGCCCTTCTCACATTGTATGGCAACCACAAGGCGCCCACATGCTCTGCCTCTGACTCCCCACATTAAATTCCAAATGACCCCTTCACTTGGGAGGCCACTGGTCGATGCTGCTGACTCTCCCACTGTTGTCTACTTGTGTCTTTGCCAGCACCCACGTTGGTTCGGAACCTACAACTACAATTTAATGTTGTGCTCATCAATGAGCCTGAACTAGCTCAAGTTGTCTCTCTTCCTGTCACCTACTTTGTTCGTTGCGTCTGGATGTCACAACTACATTACCTCATTGTATTCATCATTGAGCATGAGTTTGTGAAGCTGTCTAGCTCCCTGTCAAGTAAATTGTTCGTTGCTACTGTGTTTCACAACTACATTCTAAGCTCACACTCATCACTGAGCCTGAACTTCTACTAAAGCTGTCTAGCTCCCTGTCAAGTAAATTGTTCGTTGCTACTGTGTTTCACAACTACATTCTAAGCTCACACTCATCACTGAGCCTGAACTTCTACTAAAGTTGTCTCTCTTCCTGTCACCTACTTTGTTCGTTGCGTCTGGATGTCACAACTACATTACCTCATTGTATTCATCATTGAGCATGAGTTTGTGAAGCTGTCTAGCTCCCTGTCAAGTAAATTGTTCGTTGCTACTGTGTTTCACAACTACATTCTAAACTCACACTCATCACTGAGCCTGAACTTCTACTAAAGCTGTCTCTCTTCCTGCCACCTACTTTGTTCGTTGCTTCTGGATGCAGCAACTACACTATAACATAGTATTCATCATTGAGCATGAATTTGTGAAGCTGTCTAGCTCCCTGTCATGTAAATCGCTCGGTGTCTTAGAGTTTCATAACTCCTGACACTAACACAATTCTGTTTGCACGCAAATCTGCGAACTCCATAAATCCTTACACTAACACCACTCTGACTGCCCATGAATCTGTGAACTCTCTTTAGCTCACTAACCCTACACTGTTCGTTGGCTTAGAGTTTCATAACTCCTGATTCTAACACAATTCTAATGTCCATGAATCTGTGAACTCTATCTAGCTCACTAGCCCTATGCTGTTCGTTGGCTTTGAGTTTCATAACTCCTTATTCTAACACAATTCTGACTGTCCATGAATCTGCAGCACGGTCCGTGTTACTCGACCGCCGTACCCCAACTGACTAACTCTAACCCCTAATGGGCACCACAACTCACAATGCTCACGGTACGGTTTGCCAACAACAAAAAACCGTCCGCATTGAGCCCTCGTTTTATCTCGAATGACTTCCCAACCTATCATTCTTCCTCACTTCCCTCCTTTCGACCAATCATACCCTGTTTTACATTTCACCTTCACCCCTAATTGCGTCTTATTCTTTCCCGTGCTATTTGATGTTTCTCTATTCTCTTTATTACTAATCACCTTTCCCTGTGGACTCGCTGATTCTCTTTTTAGTTAACACCTTCTCACTCTCCCCTCAGCTTCTCCCATACACTCCCATTTGTCCCCCACCTTATACTCACTGCTTCATTATTTATATTAATCTTCAGTCCTAGCTGTTGTGATCTCTCATCAAGTATGCTCATTTTATCCTGCATCTGTTGATGGCTGTGTGATAGGAGAGCTATGTCATCAGCAAAGTCTAAATCATCAAATTGTTTGGTTAGTGACCACTGGATCCCATTTCTGTTGTTTGAGTTATTTTCATAACCCAATCTATGGCCAGTAGAAAGAGAAAAGGAGACAGAAGGCATCCCTGCCTTACTCCTGTTCTTATTTCAAATGTTTCTGTAAGCTGTCCTTTATGCACCACACTACATTTCGTTCCTTCATACATTGTTTTTATCAGGTTAATAAACTTTATGGGGATTCTGTAATGACTCAGCAACTTCCAAAGCATTCTTCTGTCTAAACTATAAAATGCCTTTTCGTAATCAATGAATCCAATATAAAGTGGGATTTTAGTTCTAAACTTTGTTCAACTATTATTCGTAGAGTAGCTATTTGATCAGCGCATTATCTGTTCTTCCTTAAACCCGCTTGTTCATCTCTCAAATGTTTCTCTATGGCCTCTTTTAGTCTCTCCAGAATGATTCTGCTTAATATTTTCCCTGGCACTGATAGTAGCATAATTCCTCTATAATTTGTGCACTCCTGTAAACTTCCTTTCTTTGGTAGTTTGATCATATAACCTTCTTTCCAGTCTTTAGGTATTTCTTCCCTCTCCCAAATTTTATATAATAGATTATGTAACATCTTGGTCGAGGTGTTCATATCTGCTTTGATGGCTTCCGAAGGAATTTCATCTGGTCATGTGGCTTTACCATTTTTTAATAGTTTGATGGCTTTCATTATTTCTTCTTTGCTTGGTTTTCCACAGTTAACGTGTAACTCTTCTTCTACTGGTAGTATATCGGGAGCATTGTTTGAGCGGGGTCTGTTCAAAAGTTCTTCAAAGTGCTCTTTCCATCTCTCCATTTGTTCCCTTATATTATTAAGCAGATTTCCTTTCTTATCTTTAATAAAAGCATTGATCTGTTTGTATTTTCCACTTAATTTCTTTGTGCTGTTGTACGGTTCTTTCATATTCCCTTTATTTGCTGCTTCTTCTGGCTCTTTAGCTAGTTCATCTACATATTTCCTCTTATCCCTTTTAATGCATCTTCTCACTTCTTTGTTCACCTCTGTGTAAGTTTCCTGTGTTTTGGCTTTATTACTTCTCATTTTGCTTTTATTTATGTCTGCTTTCTTGTTCTTTCTTTCTTTAATTTTGTCCAGGGTCTCTGCTGTCATCCATGCCTTATTCTGGCATTCTCTTTTCCCCAGTGTTTCTTCGCATGTCTCTTTCCATATACCTTTTACCCGTTTCCAATGATCTTCTATATTTATTGTATTTTCTAGATATATGATTAGTGCAAGGCGTATCTTTAGATATCGCTCCGGGTAGACGGGACTCGTACCCTTGGCTGGCAACCCGTCTAGAAGAAGGGAAACTTCAACCACAAAACCCTCCACTACCTTGTGGACTAGATTCTAGTTAGAATCGAAGGTTACGGGAGTACACCCAGAGTAAAAATCCGGAGGGAGGGACCCTAAGGCAGGAGACGGCATTAACCTTCTTTCTGGCATCCCCTGCACCTTCTTTCAATTCCGAATGTATGGGCTATGTCCCTCCTTCGGAAATCCTTGAAATGAAGTCGAGAGGGGGGATAGTGCGACTGAGTAAAGCACTATTTCCATATTCCGTGCCCAGGCAGAGTAGGCAAAGTGGAATGAGGAAGAAAGCACCAATGTGTAAACTTGGCACATGGAACGTAAGGACCCTGTGCCCAGGACTTGCTAAAGCAAACACACTGAAAGAAGGACAAATTAGAACAACAGCCCTCATAGATAAAGAACTAAATAGGCTACATGTTGATATTGCTGCCCTACAAGAAACAAGACTCTCAGACTGTGGCTCTGTAAAGGAAGAAAATGATACTTTTTTCTGGCGGGGTCTAAGTGTCGAAAAGCCACGTCTACATGGAGTAGACTTCGCTGTACATAACAAACATATAAACTCCATAACCACACCATAAGGAGTGTCCGAACGTTCGATGATACTTCAGCTGCATACAAAGAGTGGATTAATAAATATCATTAGTGCCTATGCACCAACGTTGGCTGCATCAGACGAAGAGAAAGACAACTTCTACTAACAACTTCAAATGATCATCGACTCACTTCCAAAAGAAGAGCTATTATATATACTTGGTGATTTCAACGCACGCACAGGATCTGATCAACAATCTTGGCCAACATGCCTAGGTCATCACGGCATTGGAAAAATCTACGAAAATGGCCAGAGACTCCTAGAATTCTGTTCAGATAATCATCTATGCGTAACTAATACCTACTTTAATGTAAAACACAAACATAAAGTAACACGGTGTCATGCTAGAAGTAGTCACTGGCACCAACTAGACCTAGTTCTTACACGTAGGCAGTCTTTAAATAACATCAGAATAACATGAACATATCACAGCACAGACTGCAATACAGACCACACTCTCGTCATCAGTAAGATCAAAGCTAGAAGTTGTACCTACAAATCAAGAGAGACTACAACAGCCAAGATAACACCACAGCGACTAAAATCTCATCAAACAAAGATATTTTTAGATTAAAGTTGAAGAACTTGTAGAAGGAGCAGAAGATTCATCAAGTGTGGATGACAACTGGTACTCTCTGAAAACACACATCTATAATTGTGCTCTATCTACCTATGGCCAAAAACGGTTCTCAAAGAACGACTGGGTCGAAGAAAATGTAGCAAGACTAGACCCATTAATAGCTAATAAGAAAAAGGCACTACTGAACTTCAAAAATAACCCCAATCAATCACCAAGGATCAGCTTAAACATGCACAAGCCACTCTACAACACGAAGCAAGAAGATGCGCAAATGAATACTGGAACAATCTATGCTTTGAAATACAGAATGCCTCAGACAGGGGCGGCTCAAAAACCATGCATGACAATATAAAAAAGGCCCTTGGACCAAAAATAACCAAATTAGCCCCCTAAAATCCAAGTTTGGAGAACCTATTACTGACAAGGGACAACAAATGGAAAGATGGGTTGACCACTACTCCAATCTATACAATGACAGACCAGCAAGCACTGTACTAGCACAATCAATACCCAAATATCCTACAATGTCTGAGCTGGATGTTGAGCCTACTATGAACGAACTTGCTGACGCTATAAATGCCCTCTCAAGAGGAAAAGCTGCAGGAAATGACAACATTCCCACAGATGTACTAAAGGAAAACTTAAACGAACAACTTCCACATCTTTACAAACTGCTAATCAAATGCTGGAGACAAGGAGAAATACCTCATGATATGAGAAATGCGAAGATCATAACACTGTACAAAAACAAAGGAGACAGGGGTGACTGCAATAATTACAGAGGCATTTCTCTCCTTAGCACAGCCGGCAAGGCTTTTACTAGAGTCATACTTAAACGCCTGCATAGACTTGCAGAACGTGTTCTTCCCGAGTCTGAATGCGGCTTCAGAGCCAGGAGATCAACCATAGACATGATTTTCACACTCAGACAACCGCAAGAAAAATGTTGAGAACAAAATATGCCGCTCTATATTGCCTTTGTGGATCTGACAAATGCCTTCGACTCAGTAAACAGAGATGGTCTCTACAAGGTGTTAGAAGGCATAGGCTGCCCTCCTAAATTACTTAGGCTGATAATTTCCTTCCACAAAGACATGAATGGTAAAATCTACTTTGATGAGAGTTCATCAGAGAATTTCAAAGTCAACAAAGGAGTGAAACAGGGATGTGTCCTCGCCCCACCCTTTTGGTACATTTTTTGCTGCCCTCCTAAATTACGCCTTCGAAAACAGCTCAGGAGATATCTACATTCGCACAAGATCAGATGGCTCACTGTTCAACTTAGCACGACTAAAAGCAAAAACCAAAACAAATGTTGCCCTACTTAAAGAATTTTTATTTGCTGACGATGCAGCCCTAGTCACTCATAGTGAAGCCACCCTACAATTGCTGATCAACAACCTGGACAAAGCATGTGACCTTTTTTCACTGTCAATTAATGTTCAGAAGACAGTAATATTAAGTCAAGGCGACATCAAACCTCTATCAATTACTCTAAAAGATTGTCCACAAGAATCAGTAAAGAAATTTACATATCTTGGATCCACAATTACACAAACCATCTCTCTTGATGAAGAAATAAACAGCCGAATTGGCAAGGCAGCTACGACCTTTGATGGAATATTAGAAATAATAGGAAACATAACAGCAGGGGAGACCACCAGAAGAGCAAAAAGCCACAAATTATATCGCTCCTTGATGTTGAAAGGCAAGTAAGGAAGGAAAGAAGAAGACAACACTGAAATAGGAAGAAATAATGCCAACTATGTGACCACTGGGCCCTAACCACAGCGAAGGGAGAGAACAATGAAATAGGAAGAAATAATGCCAACTATGTGACCACTGGGCCCTAACCACAGCGAAGGGAGAGAACAATGAAATAGGAAGAAATAATGCCAACTATGTGACCACTGGGCCCTAACCACAGCGAAGGGAGAGAACAATGAAATAGGAAGAAATAATGCCAACTATGTGACCACTGGGCCCTAACCACAGCGTAGGGAGAGAACAATGGAGCCACTGTCACTTGCCACATGTGTTATATGAGGTGATTAAGTAGGTTTGGAATCACCACAAGTGCTGCCAAGTAGGACGTGCATGCAGTAACCTTGTTAACAGAATTTACCAAGATATCAGGATATGCACGCAGTATCTTTGTTAACAGAATTTACCAAGATATCTTGTGCTGCCAAGTAGGACGTGCATGCAGTAGCCTTGTTAACAGAATTTACCAAGATATCTTGTGCTGCCAAGTAGATGTGCATGCAGTAACCTTGTTAACAGAATTTACCAAGATATCTTGTGCTGCCAAGTAGGACATGCATGCAGTAACCTTGTTAACAGAATTACCAAGATATCTTGTGCTGCCAAGTAGGACGTGCATGCAGTAGCCTTGTTAACAGAATTTACCAAGATATCTTGTGCTGCCAAGTAGATGTGCATGCAGTAACCTTGTTAACAGAATTTACCAAGATATCTTGTGCTGCCAAGTAGGACATGCATGCAGTAACCTTGTTAACAGAATTTACCAAGATATCTTGTGCTGCCAAGTAGGACATGCATGCAGTAACCTTGTTAACAGAATTTACCAAGATATTTTGTGCTGCCAGGTAGGACATGCATGCAGTAACCTTGTTAACAGAATTTACCAAGATATGCATGCAGTATCTTTGTTAACAGAATTTACCAAGATATTTTGTGCTGACAAGTAGGACATGCATGCAGTAACCTTGTTAATAGAATTTACCAAGGTATTTTGTGGTGGAGCAGATACAACTGACAAATGATATCACAAATGTGGGACGCTGTAACTTTAATTTTATTCTGGTAAATAAATAAAACAAAGAAATCACTCACCTTGGCCAAGTAAAACAAAGAAATGACTCAAATCAGTTGATAAACAAAACAAAGAAATCACTCACCTTGGTTGATAAACTTCTTCTTTCCTTCCTCATTTGCCTTTCAGTGTCGAGGGGAGATATAATTTGTGGTCTTTTGCTACTCTGTTCGTCTCTGCTGCTGTTATGTTTACTAGTGCTTCTAATATTCCATCAATCCATCTTTTCATGGTCAACCCTTGGGTCTGGTATTTCCACAACGTTTATTGAAGGCTCATTATGCTATGTTTTGATCACTCTGCCTTGTCGCATGGCCAAACCATCTCATCTGTTGTTTCTTTATATATTGTATAGCGGCTGTTATTCCTAGCTTTTTCTCAGTTCATTTCTGATCTTGTCTCTCAGGCTGTTTCCTGTCATTCGTCTAACATATTTCATCTCAGTAGAGGTTATTTTTCTTATTGTTCTTGCATCTAGGGTCCAGGACTGGCATTGGTAGCACAACATTGGGATGAAGATTGTATTATAAAGTGCCTGTTTTGTACGTTTGGTTAATAAACAAAACAAGGAAATCACTTACCTTGGTTAATAAAAACAAAGAAATCACTTACCTCAGTTGAACGGAAAACCATTTATATTTCTCAAGATCAAGGGACCATAACTCATTGAAGAATACTCCCTCCAAGTCTTCTTCATCCTCCTCTGTTGAGAAAAGCTCATTGTCAGTCACTGACTGCTTCACAGAACTTACAGTGGTAGAGAACATTCACAGTTAGTCACCGACTGCTTCACAGAACTTACAGTGGTAGAGAACATTCACAGTTAGTCACCGACTGCTTCACAGAACTTACAGTGGTAAAGAACATTCACAGTTAGTCACCGACTGCTTCACAGAACTTACAGTGGTAGAGAACATTCACAGTTAGTCACCGACTGCTTCACAGAACTTACAGTGGTAGAGAACATTCACAGTTAGTCACCGACTGCTTCACAGAACTTACAGTGGTAGAGAACATTCACAGTTAGTCACTAACTGCTTCACAGAACTTACAGTGGTAGAGAACATTCACAGTTAGTCACCGACTGCTTCACAGAACTTACAGTGGTAAAGAACATTCACAGTTAGTCACCGACTGCTTCACAGAACTTACAGTGGTAGAGAACATTCACAGTTAGTCACTAACTGCTTCACAGAACTTACAGTGGTAGAGAACATTCACAGTTAGTCACCGACTGCTTCACAGAACTTACAGTGGTAGAGAACATTCACAGTTAGTCACCGACTGCTTCACAGAACTTACAGTGGTAGAGAACATTCACAGTTAGTCACTGACTGCTTCACAGAACTTACAGTGGTAGAGAACATTCACAACTGAAACATAGAACTTTCAACTTTCATTCTACAATTATTGTTCTACTATGTCATGAGAGTGGCCAGCACTTGAGTTAAGACTGAAATTTAAAATGTGATTTTTTCATGAGCTAAAAAATGTAAACTGGAGCAATCAAGGGAGGTAACAAAAATAGTTGTCGTTAAAGCTATTCTAATCGTGCCATTTATGCTCACTCCTGGCACACAGGTCAGTACACCCCATCGATTATTGCCATCACTTCCAGACTTCAAAGGTTTTATTTTGACTTTGTGATCTCTGTTTCAGCTCTATGTTTTCCTGTGGGTTCCTGGTGAGAGCTTGTCTAGTAAAACTTGCAATTGGCTTCCAAGGGGTTAAGGCAAAGAAATGCAAATGAATGCATAAAAATGTGAAGCTGCAGTAAAGCTGAATGTGAGGTAGAATTGAAAAAAAAAAAATTAATAAATGGTATGGTAAAAGCTTTACGTGACAGATAGACGACACAGATTTGAATGACGTTTTGGCTCAATAGGCCATCAGCAGGAACAAACAAACAACACGCACACACAGATATGTAAGTAAATAAAACTAATCCTACATAGCTAACTAGTAATGAAACATCAAAACAAAATACTCAAAACTGGTTTAAGAAAAGATAAATTTCTTCCCTGTGTTGTGGACTGTGGTCAGAATGGGAAAGAGAGAATCACACGGGTGTAGCTGTAATTATACCCTGCTGGTCAAGACCGTGTAAAGGGTTCTAAAAATATGCGAGTGGGGGAAACGCTGTCTAGGTTAGCTCGAATACAAAGACTAACTGAATATCTATCTATGTATGTATATATACCCATACATATGAACACATACATGCATATGCACACCCATACGGGGACAATAATATATGTGTTTAAATGTGTGCATAGTGTCCACATAACCAGAAGAGTACACACCGAGGTCAGTATGCAAACACAAAGGAGAAAGAATAGAATAGAAGAATAGCAGGTACTCAAAAGGCGGAAAGAGTGAGATGTCTGAGAGTGGGGTACAATAAAAACATATGAAGGGCAAGTAGCACAGGAAAAAGGTTTATAGGAGACAATGAAGTGTCTCAGTGGGGACTAGTGGAGAACTATGAATAGCATGGGATAGTGGATAGACTAAAGTGCCCAAACATGGGCAGCAGAGAAGGCTATGCAATAGGGAAGGAGCAACTATGTGTATGAGTGAGATACATTCATGCCTCGTGGGGTCAGCGAACCAAACTGGACTATGGGGTGAGTCTCCAACGCAAACCGGCTGCCGTCACCCAAGGTGACAAAGGACAATACCAGTGATACATATGTTGTCTTTGCCCTTGTGGTCTGAGGAGTTGAAATGGGAAGACACCAGAGTACCAGTATTCTGTTGAACATCTTGTAAATGTTCACAAAATCTTTCCGCTAATCATCTCCCAGACCTGCCAATATAAGTCATGTGGCATCGTTGGCATAAATGATGTTATGGGACACACATGTGAAGCCATGCTTGATCTCGAACCGTCCATTAGGGAATTAGACAGAGTCAGTGGGGAGCACCTAGGCACAGGTGATACAGTTACGTCCACAAGGGGCCGTACCCAAGTGTTGATAGCCGGAGTGAGGGAGATGGCTCCTAACCAGAATATCTCCCAAATTCTTGTTGCGTTTGAAGGCGATCATAGGGGGATCACTAAAAAGTAGTCGAGTATTGGGATCAGAGAGGAGAATGGAACGGTAGCGGCTGAGTATCTTCACAGCAGCTAAGTTGTGAGGATGATAGGTGAGGGTGAGTATAGTTCTCTCAGAGGTGGGGCGGTTGGAAGGAGTGAGTGCCTCGGGATGAGAGATAAGGAGGACCCACTTGAAGGCAGATTGGAGGATCGAATCTGGATAAAGCCAGCAGCTAAAGAAACCTAACATAAGGTGAGCCAGTTGGAGGAAATCTTGGTCATCCTGGCAATGCGACGGAGGCACAATAACTGTGAGAACGGAATAGAATCACAACAAGAAGGTGAATGTGACAAAGTATAGAGAAGATAACAATGGGCGTCTATAGGTTTATAGAAAACCGAGGTGTGGAGGCCAGAAGTAACCAAGGAAACAATAAGATCTTGAAGGTAACAAAGGAATTGGATATACAAGATGGGATCTTGATAGCTTTGTGATAGAGGTAACAAAAATAGTTGCCGTTAAAGCTATTCTAATCGTGCCTTTTATGCTCACTCCTGGCACAAATGTACGCCCCATCGATCGTTGCCATCACTACCAGAAATGTTTCAATGGATGTTCTATCTGTCATTCAGAGAATGTGCATTTAAAGCTACATATGATATCAAAAGACCATAATGATTTATGTTACAAAAGATGCACATAGCCATATAAATAATAAAACACAATGATAGCCAGGTCATTCTCTCATGAGAATGGTAAACATACAAATCTCCCATAAAATTGATAATGTAAACCTAACAACCTCCCTACATGGAGTGGTAAACCTAACAAACCTCTCTACACAGAACGGTAAACCTAACAAACCTCCCTACAAGTATGGTAACCTAACAAACCTCCCTACAAGTACAGTAAACACACAAACCTCATCGTAAACTCCACCAAACAGAAATGCTTTGTTGCCCGCTGCAAGTGCTGCTGTCATTCCTGATCTTGGTGAAGGGCGCACTCCACTCTGTTTAACTGACTGCCATTTCCATTTACTAACACTGTCACAAGTGCTGCCCTCTCTCTTTTCTAAGCAGGGACATTAAAAAAGAAAACAACTATGGAAGAACTAAACACAAGTAGAGTCAAAATAATGATCACAATATTTGCCAAATATCTCACTTGCATGCACACCACAAGTAAAATGTTAGCATTTTGCCTGTTTTTCATTCTGGGATTGGTATACTTCAAATTAATAATGAGTGAATGGTGGTATCAGAGGTATGAACTCTGCAGTCTGGTACCAGAGATGACGTCAACTTTGATTAGCAGCTAGGGACAAGCAACTCCATGTGATTGTGGATGGTCTCATCACAACAGGCCTGTACTCCATTTCAGACATCAGGAGTGTCTTGACTTACCAAAAGCTCTGGATTGGTTTTAACTGCTCAAGGTTTCCACCTGTCTGGAAATTCGCCTGCTTTTTCCATTTCCAGGACTGCTGCTGTGGATTGGTGTTCACATCTGGACTAGTTTCCCCAGACAGCAATCGAAGCTGCCTATCTTCTATGAGGTCTGATATGGCTTCAAAACATTATTTAATTGTCTGGTGTTTACACTTTTCTTCAACTGAAGACTTTCGTTAATTTATACGCAGTTCATGGCTAAATGGAACAAATATGAAGTTCAGGGGATGGGTCTCTAGTTCAAACATATATATATATATATATTAAGATTCATTTAAAAGATGACACATTTACAAATAATGACAATCATATCTGTCTGTAAAAAAAAAAAAAAGTAAAGTACCCCCGTGACGCCTATAGGGAATATGGTGTTAGTGCCCATAAATTTTACAGACCTTCGGCTCATGATTTTTGGGGTAGTGTGGTCGGTATTACGCCCGTGCCGCTTTACTTTCCAGAAAAAAATCCGGAACCCATTAAAGGCTGGGTGAACCGGAAGCCGTCAGTTGGGATCGAACCCTACCTCTTGTCTTTTGTAGTCCAGTTCACTAGCCACTGAGCTATCGTGGCTCCCATATCTGTCTGTGTGCATGCATAATTTATTAAAAAGAAAATATAAAAAAGGCACTCACTCTCTTGTGCCAGCACAAACATGTCTGTGTGTGTGCTGCCTCTATCCACATCTTTCTTGAGCTTTTCTTTGCTGTAGCCGCCATAGACAATGATCTTACCCACATCTGGTAAAGGTAGCAACACGCAGCCTGACCTAAACATACCAGATCATCGCAAGATGAATGCACAATGGCATGTATCGATATGGAAATGCATTGACTTTAAGCTCTTAGTTTATATATTTGACTTCATTTAAAGCCTTTTCACAATTTTTGTATGATCATCAGTTCTTGATGCAGTCTTATCAACTCATCAAGATCTTATCAACTCTTGAAGTGATCTTATCAACTCTTGAAGTGATCTTATCAGCTCTTGATGTGATCTTATCAGCTCTTGATGTGGTCTTATCAATTATTGATGTGGTCTTATCAGCTCTTGAAGTGATCTTATCAGCTCTTGAAGTGATCTTATCAGCTCTTGACATGGTCTTATCAACTCTTGACGTGGTCTTATCAACTCTTGAAGTGATCTTATCAACTCTTGACATTGTATTATCAGCTCTTGACGTGGTCTTATAAACATTTGACATGGTCTTGTCAGCTCTTGACATGATCTTATCAGCTCTTGATATGGTCTTATCAGTTCTTTATGTGGTCTTATCAGCTCTTGACAGTCCTACATAAAAGAATAATGAACAAAGCCAATCAAAGACAAAGCTACAAATGTTCCCTGATATCTCTCCAATTGATATACTCAGTTGAGAAACTCATGACCTCTCAGCACTTATGATCATATCTGATGATCTGTTGACTAAATTAAACTAAACTATGACCTCAATTTCCTACCTGGGTGATGGTCCTGTACCAGATGGAGTCAAGAGTGCCCAGAAAGGCAGACTGGAAAATGTATCAACATTACACCAGTGTACTGACTAAAGATCTAAATACAGACAGAGACATCAACAAAATAGTTGATGAATTCAGTAGACTAATAATACAAGCTGCCAGTGAAACAATACCCAGAGGGGCACGGAAACACTACAAACCATACTGGAATAGTGAACTAGAGCAACTGCACAATGACATGGAAACATCTCGAAAACAAGCAGAAAATAACCCTGCCAGGAACACCACAATAACTATCAGCATGCTAAAGCCAAATTTCAATGGGCTAAACTACAAGCCAGACGGAGAAGTTGGAAAGAGAAAACAGAGTACATGAATCTAGAACGAGACACAAGAAAAGTGTGGAAGCTTGTAAAACAGCTGAATGATGAGGGTACAGAAGGGAACACAAAAATTACACTGAAGAAGGATGGAAACATTCTAACAGGTAAACATGCAGCAAATCACTTTGCAGACTCCTTTGCAAATGACAACAATATTGAAATTAGCCTAGAGAAACGTCAAGAGACCCGTCTAAAACAACAAAATGCAAGACAAGAAGAGACTGCACATGAAGTCATGGAAATACCCATTACACAAAGAGAGCTAGAGCTGGCAATATCCAAATTAAAAATGAAAAAGTCACCAGGTAGTGATGGAGTGTCTAATGAAATGATTAAGAACTTGGGAACTGCAGCTAAAGCAAAACTACTGCAGATCTACAACATTTGCTGGATCACAGGTAAAGTGCCACAGGCATGGAGAGAAGCAATTATGATACCATTACTAAAGCCAGGAAAAGATGGTTCAATGACATCCAGCTATAGACCAATCAGCCTTACAAGCTGTTTGTGTAAAACAATGGAACGTATAATCAATCTCAGACTGCAGTGGTACCTGGAAAGTGAAAATCTCCTTGTCCCACAACAAGCAGGCTTTAGACAGTGTTACTCTACCGAAGATCAGGCAACCTATCTTCCCAGGAAATTGAGGATGCGTTTCAAGAAAAGAAACTGGTACTAGCAGCATGGATAGACCTAAAGAAAGCATTTGATAAGGTATGGAAGGAAGGGCTTTTGAAGAAACTGAGAAATTATGGAGTAAATGGCAGGATGTACAAATGGGTCAAAGCATACCTGCATAACAGGAGAGCCAGAGTGCAACTGGATGGTCTTAAGAGTAAGAAGGTCTTACTGCGCCAGGGCGTTCCACAGGGAGGGGTACTATCTCCAACTCTTGAAGTGATCTTATCAACTCTTGAAGTGATCTTATCAGCTCTTGATGTGATCTTATCAGCTCTTGATGTGGTCTTATCAATTATTGATGTGGTCTTATCAGCTCTTGAAGTGATCTTATCAGCTCTTGAAGTGATCTTATCAGCTCTTGACATGGTCTTATCAACTCTTGACGTGGTCTTATCAACTCTTGAAGTGATCTTATCAACTCTTGACATTGTATTATCAGCTCTTGACGTGGTCTTATAAACATTTGACATGGTCTTGTCAGCTCTTGACATGATCTTATCAGCTCTTGATATGGTCTTATCAGTTCTTTATGTGGTCTTATCAGCTCTTGACAGTCCTACATAAAAGAATTAATGAACAAAGCCAATCAAAGACAAAGCTACAAATGTTCCCTGATATCTCTCCAATTGATATACTCAGTTGAGAAACTCATGACCTCTCAGCACTTATGATCATATCTGATGATCTGTTGACTAAATTAAACTAAACTATGACCTCAATTTCCTACCTGGTGATGGTCCTGTACCAGATGGAGTCAAGAGTGCCCATGTGTATGATTCCAAATCAAAACAGTACAGATCATTGAAATATTTATAGTCCCTGAAAGAGAATTGTGCAAAATAGAACAACGAACATGCATATGCTCAAACATTAAGTTTTCTAAGAATTCATAAAAAGTGATGCTAAAGATCACAAAACAGAACAATGAACGTGTATATGCTCATGCGTTAAGTTCTCTCAGAGTTTATAAAAAGTGATGCAATACTTTTGTTTAGCTCCGGATTGTCTTGTGGAATCTAATGCACATGGAGAGGTCAGCAGCAAGTATTTATTGTGGCACATATGGAGAGGTCAAGCTGAGCAACAAGTTATTTTTGTGATTCGCTGTTAGCCTTGAGAAAGTGTATTGGCAAGTTGCAAGTTGACAGGTGTCACTGCAATGTGTGGCCACCTACAGCATGGTTTACAGACGTCACTGCAATGTGTGGCCACCTACAGCATGGTTGACAGACATCACTGCAATGTGTGGCCACCTAGAGTGTGGTTGACAGACGTCACTGCAATGTGTGGCCACCTAGAGTGTGGTTGACAGACAGCTCTGACCTTCTTCCTTTGATAACAATGGTTAACACCACAACCATCACCGACTGCCATTTCACATTCTCTAAGTAGCTATCAATGTTTGTCTTGCTCACATTCTCTAAGTAGCTATCAATGTTTGTCTTGCTCTCATTCTTTAAGTGGCTATCAATGTTTGTCTTGCTCTCATTCTCTAAGTAGCTATCAATGTTTGTCTTCCTCTCATTCTCTAAGTAGCTATCAATGTTTGTCTTCCTCTCATTCTCTAAGTAGCTATCAATGTTTGTCTTCCTCTCATTCTCTAAGTAGCTATCAATGTTTGTCTTGCTCTCATTCTCTAAGTAGCTATCAATGTTTGTCTTGCTCTCATTCTTTAAGTGGCTATCAATGTTTGTCTTGCTCACATTCTCTAAGTAGCTATCAATGTTTGTCTTCCTCTCATTCTCTAAGTAGCTATCAATGTTTGTCTTGCTCTCATTCTCTAAGTAGCTATCAATGTTTGTCTTGCTCTCATTCTCTAAGTAGCTATCAATGTTTGTCTTCCTCTCATTCTCTAAGTAGCTATCAATGTTTGTCTTCCTCTCATTCTCTAAGTAGCTATCAATGTTTGTCTTGCTCTCATTCTCTAAGTAGCTATTAATGTTTGTCTTCCTCTCATTCTCTAAGTAGCTATCAATGTTTGTCTTGCTCTCATTCTCTAAGTGGCTATTAATGTTTGTCTTGCTCTCATTCTCTAAGTAGCTATCAATGTTTGTCTTGCTCTCATTCTCTAAGTGGCTATCAATGTTTGTCTTGCTCTCATTCTCTAAGTAGCTATCAATGTTTGTCTTGCTCTCATTCTCTAAGTAGCTATCAATGTTTGTCTTCCTCTCATTCTCTAAGTGGCTATCAATGTTTGTCTTCCTCTCATTCTCTAAGTGGCTATCAATGTTTGTCTTGCTCTCATTCTCTAAGTAGCTATCAATGTTTGTCTTCCTCTCATTCTCTAAGTAGCTATTAATGTTTGTCTTGCTCTCATTCTCTAAGTGGCTATCAATGTTTGTCTTCCTCTCATTCTTTTATCACGAAACAAAAAAATTTTTACCGGATCTAATTTCTATTCTTAAATTTTAGAAATCCACCAAACACAAACATCTGTTTTTATGACAATCATTGTCTTCTATTCACCTGTTATTATCATGGAATCCACCAAACACAAACATCTGTTTCCTGACAGCAACCATCCTGTGACCACTCCTCGCTGATGGACCGCCAGGTGCTCTACAAACAAAAATAAACAAATGTCATAAGTTCAAAAAATGAGTTGCTGCTCTTCAAAATAAAACGAAGACACTAAACGTTACAAACATTTATTTACAAGATAGTCACAATTATCAAATAAATGTTTTATCATAGACAGAAGAAGAATTATCAACAAGTTTTCTACAACTAGAAGAAGAAGAAGAAGAATTATCAACAAGTTTTCTACAAATATAAATAAAAAATAGAAAATAAAAAATACTAATAATTACAAATTAACCCTTAATTACAATACCTACCTGTGGCAAGCTTCGTTACATTCAGTAGTACAAAATACTACCACTTAATTGTAACATTAGGAGCACTAAAAATAGTCTTTTCTTTGAACTTTTGGCATACAAATGTGTGTTTACCAATTAGACACATGCAGAACTTGGATTTCCTGTCTCAGGTTCATCTATGACTCAAAATTGACTATGTGGACCGGACGTGTTATTTGTCTAGTCAGATGATCGCCATAAGTTCATCAGTAAGTTTGGCTACCTTAAAGCGTTATTCACTAAGTTCATCAGTAAGTTTGGCTACCTTAAAGCGTTATTCACTAAGTTCATCAGTAAGTTTGGCTACCTTAAAGCGTTATTCACTAAGTTCATCAGTAAGTTTGGCTACCTTAAAGCGTTATTCACTAAGTTCATCAGTAAGTTTGGCTACCTTAAAGCGTTATTCATTAAGTTCATCAGTAAGTCTGGCTACCTTAAAGCGTTATTCACTAAGTTTCTCACTACGGTATTGTAATCTAGGGTTAACCAAAATATTTGTAGAACCCAAGTATCAAACAAGGCAACAAAAAACTGTTGGTGGAGTGGTCACCACAGACAATGACTGAAACAACAAGAAAGTGCACCGGCTTGTGATCAATGTTTGCATAAAGAACATGCTACCCGAGGTAGTCTTCTGTGACAAGTTGTCAGTGATCAGTGCATTCCGAATGAGAATTGTAGAAGATAATTTGTAGAAGATAATTTGTAGAAGATAATTTGTAGACAATCTAAATTAATCAGACTTACTTGACCTGTTCCCACTTCTTGTCGCGCAGGTGAAGCAACCACAGATCTTTGTAGTGGTAAAACTGGTTCTGTGTGTGGCTGGAGAACTCCCCTCCAAACACCCACATCTGGCCACCCTGATGAGACACAACTACTGCCTGTGGAGCAGTTCATGAATTAATTGTGGAGCAGTTATACATTCAGAGATTCATGAATTAATTGGGAAGCAGTTATACATTCAGGAATTAATTGTGGAGCAGTTATACTTTCAGGAATTAATTGTGAAGCAGTAATACATTCAGGAATTAATTGTGAAGCAGTTATACATTCAGGAATTAATTGTGAAGCAGTTATACATTCAGGAATTAATTGTGAAGCAGTAATACATTCATGAATTAATTGTGAAGCAGTTATACATTCAGGAATTAATTGTGAAGCAGTTATACATTCATGAATTAATTGTGAAGCAGTTATACATTCATGAATTAATTGTGGAGCAGTTATACATTCAGGAATTAATTGTGAAGCAGTTATACATTCATGAATTAATTGTGAAGCAGTTATACATTCATGAATTAATTGTGGAGCAGTTATACATTCAGGAATTAATTGTGAAGCAGTTATACATTCATGAATTAATTGTGCAGCAGTTATGAATTCATGAAATGATTGTGGAGCAGTTATACATTCAGAGATTCATGAATTAATTGTGGAGCAGTTACATGTTCAGTAATTAATTGTATTTTAATTTGTCATTAATTTTTGTCGCAATTGTCTGTCAAAGAGAAAGATTTGTCTCCATATGAAATTAGTTGCTGCCAGGAGACCAAGAATAAATATCCCACAACCTGTCTGCCACCAAGTCTCCCACAACATGTCTGCTACAACTTGTCTGCCAAGTCTCTCACAACCTGTCTGCCAAGTCTCCCACAACTTGTCTACCAAGTCTCCCACAACTTGTCTGCCAAGTCTCCCACAACATGTCTGCCAAGTCTCCCACAACCTGTCTGCCAAGTCTCTCACAACTTGTCTGCCAAGTCTCCCACAACCTGTCTGCCAAGTCTCCCACAACTTGTCTGCCAAGTCTCTCTAACTTGTAACCAGGTTTCATTTCTCAGGTCTCTGTATAGGTATCTTGTTTGCAGGATGTTAGAGTCTATAGCAAAAAAGGGATCAACAATTCTTATATTTTGTGTGTGTAGAGTATATGAGCACATGTGAACTTGTCTGATGTGCAACAAGTGGATGACCCATCGACTAGACCATTCCATGCAGTGATGTTTGATAGAAGAAAGTTTAAAGATGATTCCATGCAGTGATGTTTGATAGAATAAAGTTTAAAGATGATTCCATGCAGTGATGTTTGATAGAAGAAAGTTTAAAGATTCCATGCAGTGATGTTTGATAGAAGAAAGTTTAAAGATGATTCCATGCAGTGATGTTTGATAGAATAAAGTTTAAAGATGATTCCATGCAGTGATGTTTGATAGAATAAAGTTTAAAGATGATTCCATGCAGTGATGTTTGATAGAAGAAAGTTTCAAATCTCAAGGATAGTTAACTGAAGCATCATGATGATGTGCTTGGTAAAAGGTTGACTTGTAGAAAATGGAGATCACTAGGAAGCAGTCCACACTTGTTCACCAAGAGAAGACCACTATGATTAAATGGTTGGTTTGTCAAACAAATGGTTCAGTCTTTGCTTTACAGGCCAATCAGCCCATTGTAAAAACAAGAGACCTGACTCACAATGATGTGTTTGAGTGAATTGTAATGAAAGATCCAGACAGAACTGGAAAAGATTTGTTTGTGATAACTGATTTAATAATTGAACTAATTTGTTGAAAAAATGCAATCCACAAAGAATGCTGAAACTATGGTGATACACCACAAAGTGTGGTGGACAAGAATGATGAAACTGACAATTTTTTATAAAGCGTGATCCTTTTTTAGATTGAGAGAAAACAACACTTTGAAGACAAATGTCAAAGAAGAATTCTGTGTGTACAATGAAGTGAATTCAAGACTAATATAGAGATAAGAGAAATGGCCATGCAACCAACGATCTCATCTACAATTAGGAAGAGAAGATGAACATATGTCGGACATGTGCTGAGAAGAGACAACAAGAGAATTCCAAATTAGGCACTTATATGTGAAACATCAGCATACAGAAAAATAGGAAGACCTAGAGAGACACTGAAAAGAACACTGATAAGAGAAGCAAAGTTAACAGACATAGACTCATTAGATAAGATCAAACATCTCGCCCAGAAAAGAGGTTGGTGGTGAAAAGGATCCAGATCCTTTTATCTGACTTGTGACCACACCAACAAAAATAATGAAAAAACAAAAGAACAAAATAATCGAATGAGTTTGCTGATCTGTGTGGCCCACAACAAAATAATCGAATGAGTTGCTGATCTGTGTGGCCCACAACAAAATATATTTACCTGATGAGCACTTCGAGGGGGTGGAGCATTTGGCACAGAGATGTTCATCCATTCATTTCTCTTGATCTGATAGGTAAATAAATCGTTGTACACGTACATCTGTGGAAGTAAAACAATATCTGCTGGCTCACATGACACAACAATGTCAACAGAAAACTTTTAACAAAGTTGCTGATGTCATAGACAATGTCACCACAAACCAACATGAATGAATAACACAAATTTGTCCAATAATTGAAAGGAAAAGTGATTTGCAGAAATGTCCTAGCACAGAGTGCCCAGACATGACTACATTAGCTGAGATAGGAACCTTCATGTGGATGTGCTTGAGTAGTCTCTGAAATTAATAAAGACAAGCAGTGCGAGTTTTACTCTTTGTAGGTTCTACCAAACTTATATGTTGGTGAATTTTAGTTTTATCTTTTCAACAACATTATTTGTAGGTTCTATACAACTGGACAGTTTTACTCCTGGTAGGTTCTAACCACTCAGGCTCCCAAGAATAGAGCAGTGAAAGAAAGCAAAAATAATGGACTCAGCCGTAATAGCAAAAAGACAGAAGTAATGGTAACAACAAAGAAAAATACATCACCTCAGTGCAAAATAAAAACAAGTGGAACAATATTAAAACAGGTAAATTAATTAAAATATTTGGGAACAATGTTAACCTCAGATGGTAGGTGTACAACAGAGGTGAGATGCAGAATGGCTCAGGCAAAAGCAACTTTCCAAAAAATAAGGAAGATACTATGCAATCCATTTTTTGACAATAGAAACAAGAAAAAGAGTTCTTAAATGTTATGTAGAACCAGTTTTATCATATGGATGCAAATCATGGACAATAGGACAACAGACAAGAAAATCACAGGAGGCTGTAGAAATGTTGTTTTACAAAATAATGTTGAGAATACCATGGACAGCTAAAAAGATTAATGAAAACGTTCTGAAAGAAGCCAAAGCAAAAAGAGAGCTAATTTCCAATATTAGGAAGAAATAATCATCATTTTTGGCCATGTAATTAGAAGAGAACAGCTGGAATATATTGTAACAACTGGGAAAATTGAGGGACAAAGAGATAGAGGGAAGTAAAGAGAAAAGATGTCAGACAGCTTAAGAGAATGGCTTGGCAGAAGGTCAACAACAGAAATGATAAATAACTGTCGTGATCCAAGGTTGTGGAGAGACACGATCACCTACGCCAGCAGGCTTGGTACTTGATGATGATGAGGTTCTACCAAACTGGACAGTTTTATTCCTGGTAGGTTCTACCAAAATGGACAGTTTTACTCCTGGTAGGTTCTATCAAACTGGACAGTTTTACTCCTGGTAGGTTCTACCAAACTGGACAGTTTTACTCCTGGTAGGTTCTACCAAATTGGACAGTTTTACTCCTGGTAGATTCTACCAAGCTGGACAGGTTTTCTCAGGTTAGGGGTCAGACATGAAACATTAGACCTGAGGTTGGGGCTGCAGCTAGTAAGCCACATATGAGACAAGCCTTGTATGAGACAGGGAGTCATGATAGCTCAGTGGTTAGTGAACTTGACTACAAAGGACAAGAGGTAGGGTTTGACCCCAACCGATGGCTTCCTGGTTCACCCAGCCTTTAATGGGTACCAGATTTTTTTGTGGGAAAGTAAGGCGGCATGGGTGTAATACCAACCACATTACCCCAAAAATCATGTGCCGAAGGTCTGTAAAATGTATGGTCACTAACACCATATTTCCCTATACGCCACTTGGCGTGACGGGGGCTCTTTACTTTACTTACTTACATGTATGAAACAAGCCAAATATGTATAAAGAACTATGCATTGTGAAACTATCAAAAGAATGTCCACGTCAAGAACTTTGACTGAAAGATGGCCATAAGACTTTGTTATTGCCCTATAAGTGGCATTAGTACACAGTTGAGGACAAGAATAACAAGAAACTAGAACACACTCAGATTTACATTACATAAACACAGATGACCTCAATTTTCTGGCACATGTATCACCTGAAACCTCATTGAATTTGGACACAATTACAAGAGGAAAGATTAAATGACCATAACCCTTGATCTAGTTCACATGAAGCACCAACTTAGGTCACAGGGGACATTAGCAGCACTGTGTGACATTTCCTGTCATTTGAACATCTGGATATTAGCGGTGGCTGCAGCATTTCCTGCCATTTTGAGAAATGATCGCCGTTCTCTGCTCCCCCAGCTATGGCTTCCAAGTGTCAGAGCTGGTGTCAGGCACACGAGTCCATGTCGATGCAGAGATAAGTAGATATGTCAGCACAAACACCAAGTCCATGTTGACACAGAGAAAGGTAGAAATGTTGCAAAAAGCTAACTGAGGTGTCTTGGGGTGACATACAAAGATAAGAGTATCAGCTGTGTACGATATCAAAAAGTTTTAGAAATTCTGAAGGTGCATAATTTGTGGGTCAGTCAAACAAAACTTATAACCTTTAACAGTTGATAACCTGTAACAGTTGATAATCTGTAACAATTGATAATCTGTAACAGTTGATAATCTGTAACAGTTGATAATCTGTAACAATTGATAATCTGTAACAATTGATAACCTGTAACAATTGATAATCAATAATCCATAACAGTTGATAATCTGTAACAGTTGATAATCTGTAACAGTTGATAATCTGTAACAATTGATAACCTGTAACAATTGATAATCAATAATCCATAACAGTTGATAATCCATAATTAATAATCCATAACATTTGATAATCCATAACAGTTGATAATCCATAACAAGTGATAATCCATAACAAGTGATAATCTATAACAGTTGATAATCCATAATTAATAATCCCTAACAGTTAATAATCCATAACAGTTGTTAATCTGTAAGAATTTTAAAATCAAGAGTGTTGAAAAATTGGTGGTATTTAAAATGAGAATACATTTATTTAAAATGTAAAGTTAAACAATTGACCTTGTTTCCTGTGAAGTATTCTCCTCCAAACAGCAAAAGTTCTTCCCTGTCTGGATGAGCCACTAGAGTTGCGTTGCATCTATCGAAGGTCAGACACAAATAAAGAAAATAAACAGCAAAGCTTCTTGATAATTGAAAGAAGTATGATGAATTATCAAATGGGAAGATTGTGCCTCCAAGAAGTCGGCTGGCTACAGCTTCAACCATTTTCTGAATACAACAAAACAGCAAGCACATTAAACAGTCGCTAATTAATTGTCGAGCATCAACATATAACAACAGCAACATTCACTTTACAACATACATTAACTAACCAACTTCCACTCCTGTGGTTGTTATGATACTGAACTCGGTGTAGTTGAATTGCTCTTTCTCAAACAAGCAATATTCCATGAATGTTTATTTTGCTTCGTCTCCACTCGTCTATAATATCTTCTATGGCTCAAAATGTACATCTTAAAGGTAATGAATGTCTTTGCTGTTGCCAAGGTGTCATATTGTCTTTAACATAAGATTCTCATTACAAGTGTCATTTTCAAGAATAGCACTTCAGGTTCCCCCCATGCCTTGCTAGGTTTATGGGGAATATGGTATTAGTGACAATATTTTCTATGACCACTGCACATATTTGGGTGATGTGATTGATATCACACCAGGCCACATTTACCTCCCAGAAAAATCTGTGGGTTCTATTTTTAGAGATTAAGTCAACACAGGGGTCTTGTTGGTATAAACAAATAATTCGCCACTTCTGGGGATTGAACCTTAACCCTTTTCATCAGGAGATGAGAGGTAACCACTCAGGCTCCCATGAATAGCGCATCACAGATATACAAGGAACAATAGAACAGGTCAACTATGTATTCCTGACAATGTGAAGCAACAAATCTATGTTCATGAAAATGAAAGTCCATCAATGTTATATAGAGCCAATCTTGACCTATAGAAGTAAAGCATGGACAATAAATCAACAAACAAAAAAGAATACTAAAGATCAAAGAAGTGTTTTCTCAGAGGAATATTGAGTGTTGCCTGGGCAGCCAAAAATAATTTCTGAGTGAGACCAGCAGACATGACATGGTGGATCCCCAGCAGACACGGGATCCCAGCAAACAGAAGGAGGCAATCAACCTTCCTTGGACATAAAGAGAAAGGCAGCAAGCTGCAGACAAAAAACAGGGAAAGACAGAGAGAAGAAGTTGGTGAACTTTGGATCATGCCAGAGTCACCAGCAAAACTGACAAAAATACAAAGAGGAGATTGTGGAAGATGTGGTTATACCAACCAGTGGAAGATGTGTTTATTTATACCAACCAGTGGAAGATGTGATTACCTATACCAACCAGTGGAAGATGTGATTATCTATACCAACCAGTGGAAGATGTCATTATCTATACCAACCAGTGGAAGATGTGATTATCTATACCAACCAGTGGAGATGTGATTATCTATACCAACCAGCGGAAGATGTAATTATCTATACCAACCAGTGGAAGATGTGTTTATTTATACCAACCAGTGGAAGATGTGATTACCTATACCAACCAGTGGAAGATGTGATTATCTATACCAACCAGTGGAAGATTAATTATCTATACCAAGCAGTGGAAGATGTCATTATCTATACCAAGCAGTGGAAGATGTCATTATCTATACCAACCAGTGGAAGATGTGTTTATCTATACCAACCAGTGGAAGATGTGGTTATCTATACCAACCAGTGGAAGATGTGATTATCTATACCAACCAGTGGAAGATTAATTATCTATACCAACCAGTGGAAGATTAATTATCTATACCAACCAGTGGAAGATGTCATTATCTATACCAACCAGTAGAAGATGTGGTTATACCAACCAGTGGAAGATGTGATTATCTATACCAACCAGTGGGAGATGTGATTATCTATACCAACCAGTGGAAGATGTCATTATCTATACCAACCAGTAGAAGATGTGATTATCTATACCAACCAGTGGGAGATGTGATTATCTATACCAACCAGCGGAAGATGTCATTATCTATACCAACCAGTGGAAGATGTAATTATCTATACCAACCAGTGGAGATGTGATTATCTATACCAACCAGCGGGAGATGTGATTATACCAACCAGTGGAAGATTGATTATCTATACCAACCATAGCAATATATGAGGAAATGAAAGCCAACATATATTAACATATGACAGTACAACTCCTTGCTGGACTACAAGTCACAACTAGATCTCTCAAAGTTTTATGAGAATCGTCATCATCATCATCGAGTGCCTTCTCCACAACGAAGGTTGGCTACCAACCAACCGAAGTTTATGAGAAACCAGAAATCAAATCAAAAAGTGTATCTTTTATTTCACCACAAAAACTCATTTCTATGAACTTACCGGGACGATGGTGAAGTGCATTTTTCTTCAATGACCTGCTCCTTTCTTCGATCTTGCTCTTGGAATTGTGCAATTAATCGCTCAATATCTTCCTGAAACAGCAAATTGGACAGTGAGATAAAATAGTAAACAAGAAGGTTAAAATGTTATGTGAATATAACTGCAGAAATTCACAGACAAGACAAGCTAGAATGTGACATAAGAAGTACAATCCTATCAGATAAAGAAAGTGACAAAAGCAGGCCAAGAAATATGTGATTTGGAGGAGTTACATTAGAGTATAAACAAGAAGTTATGTAGGTCAAGTCGAGAGACTAATTCAAGTCATCCCATTTGTGAAATGTTGAAAACTAGTGCTTCCACAAGATCTGACAACTGTTAATTACCCATATTTTCCTCAGCTATTTACCCATATTTTCCTCAGTAATTTACCAATAATTTACTAAGTTATTTACCCACTGTTTGCTCAATATTTACCCATGCATAATTCACCGCTGGAATTAGGGTACCGGGAGCGGGTAGCGGGAACCGTCCCGCTTTTTCCGGATTGTCCCACTTTTTCATCAAAAATTAATTGTCCCGCCTAAGGGTCTGGGGGACAGCAATTTGTCCCGCTTTTTAATCCAGCCAAATTTTTCACCTACAAATTTTAATATTTTAAATTATTTATTATTGGTTTGAGTTTTGTTACAAAATGAAGCTTCTTAGTCCGAAACGTCTATTTGTAGAGTCCTGCGCTATCGCTGTTTAATAATAAAGTTTGTAGATACAACTCATAAATACTCATTTGAGAATATCCAGCACAAAATTGTTAGTGCGGAAGGCGGTATTATTTAAAAATTTACAAAAGATGACGTCTTCGGCTTCGTCTTACTCTTAGGCGACTCTTAGCCGAGGCGCTGAGCCTTACTCTACCCATCTCACCGCTCACGTGATCTGTGCCTACGTGACAATCTGCATGCTTTTGTCCTTGTCGTATTTCTGTAGGCGCTAATAATTCATTCAACAACATCGGGCCATCCTCACCAGCAGCAAGAAGAAATTTTGGCTTCATTCTTTCTTTATGTGTTGGAGGCTGGAGGTTGCTTCCAGGAATCCAGTCTGTTGTTACCGGTGGTTGTGAAATATTAAATTTGTTCATTTTTAATTGAGCATTCTAATTTTGTGAATTCTTTTTTTTGGATTTATTTTTACTTGGAAATGCCGAAGAGAAAGTGTTTTTTCCAAGAAAACTATTGGGAAGAATGGTCTTTCATAAAACAAGGTAGAAGTGAGAATGAAGCAGAATGCAAAATATGTCAATGTTACATTTCTATCGCGCATGGTGGGAGAACTGACATAACAAAACATATAGGAAGTGTCAAACACAAATCTAGAATGTATTCTGCAAACACTTCACGTACTATGGACAATTATTTTTTGACTAAATCGTCAGAGCAAGGTAAATTAGTGGCAGTGGAAATCAAGGTAAATAATTTTTTATTAATTAAAAAAATTACTGGTACATGTATTAGAATTATAATGTAATAATAATTAGTCTATGTGTGTGCTATCTCTGACTTTTCCTATGGCTATTATGCTTTACATGATGTGTCCCGCTTTCGCGTCTAAAAAAGTACCATTTGTCCCGCTTTCTGCTTCGAAGGTTCTGGCAACCCTAGCTGGAATTAAAGTTAAACTCGAACTGACCAAGAAAGTTTTGCCGCCATATGTGGTCCCAAGAACAAACAACTCAGCCTGACTAAGTGATACTGAATCAACAAAGAAATACAAATACAATCCAAGCCCCTAAAACCTGCAATAGTCAGGCAAGGTGGAAAGTCACAAAGTGTGACAAAGTGCTTCGCAATAACATATACTCAATAGATTGTTTAATCATAATGAATGTTTGTTTCATTTACTATTTCAAAATTAATAATTTAATTAATAAATTAAAAAGTAATATTTAATACATTAAAATAAACAATAAATATTATTTATATATATTAGTTATAGTTATGTTATTAATATTTTTGGGGACGTTACTACTAACTTAACGGACGTTACTACGACTCTACGAGCAGAAATAATTTGGGGCACTGAACTCGGACCTTTTTTCTTCTATAGTATAAAAAAAAAGTAAAAATATATAACTAGACCTCTCCTTTCTCGGCGAGGTCTTTCTTGGAACGTTTGTCAGCTTTCTTTTCAAACTTGAGCTCAGTTTTTTCCTTGCCTTTGCCCTTCTTGTCCCTCTTGTTCTTCTTGCCCATGTTGACGTCACGACTCGGCGGCTGCAAGGGAAACCGAAAGTAGAACCGCCATGGGGGGACTCACTTCCGTTTCCATCAACATTGAAACCACGTGCTGTACAACAGCAGGATCGGGCCAAATGGGGACAGGCGAGCTCTCTTGTACATTCACTGCAGAACACTTGACTCCACAGTTACTGTACAAGTCCTAAAATTGTGTAGTTATAAATCTCTGCTAAGTTTTGTTATAGGGAAAATCTGGCGTAAACCCCAGGCTAATAAGTGTATCATTATGTGCCATACCGGTAGACGTCATGTGCTTCGATAATCTTCTATCCACAGTGCATCGTACAAAGCAATAACTACGGAAGCAAAAAGGGCAATATATGAATCAATTTTTCTACCAACTCTGTGCTACCAGTGCCAAAATTGGACTCTAGAACAATAAGAAAGATAACGACCACCGAAATGAAATGTGTCAGAAGAATAACAGGAAACAGCTTTAGGGACAGAGTAAGAAACGCCGACCTGAGGAAGAAACTCGAAATTGAACCAGTCATCGAATACATAAATAAACAACAGATAAATTGGTTCGGCCACATAACAAGACAAAAAGAACTAACAATGACTCAAAGAGTTATTGAGTTATTTGCGGGTCATCATCATTGCACTCCGAACATGTCCAATGACTCAAAGAGCCATAAACAAACGCTACGAAAACGCAAGATTAAGAGGAAGACCGAGAAAGAGATGGATAAAGGGAATACTGGAGTTACTAGGAGAGATAACATCAGAAAGGCCAACAGAAGAACAAAGAATCGCAGATTGTATCTCCCCTCGACGCCAACGATAATAGAGGAAGGATAGAGGAAGAAGAAGAAGAGGACAGTGCTTCGTAACAATTCTATTGTTGACTGTTTTCGGTGCCATGACACCAAGCTATCTAATATTTTCTCTCTTTGTTGTCCGCGATCTCTCTTTCCCTGTATTTTGACAGTTGTAACAAAGTATTCCCACTTTCCTCTTCGCATAATGTGACCAAAAAATGTCAATTGTTTCTTTCTGATGTTTTTTTGTTTATGAGCTCCATTTCTGTGTTGGCTTCTTTGAGAATTTCCTCGTTGGTCTTTTTAGCTTTCAACATTCTTCTGGAAAAACGATCTCTGTGGCCTTTAATTGTATCTTCATTTGTTTGTCTACTGTCCATGATTCATTTCCATTGGTCAAAATTGGCTCTATATAGTAGCGATTAATTCTCTTTCTCACTTCTATTGACATAGACATGTTGTACAAGACGTTTTTTTATTTTCTGAAATGTCATTTTGGTCTGATCTGGTTTGTATAAGTTTATCAGCCAGTTCATTTCTTGATACTCTAGAATTAGAAGCTCGGGCCTAACTGAACTGTCAGGTGCCATTCTCCTGTAGCAATCATTGAGCTTGGAAGCTCACAAAACACCGCGATACTTGCATGGACAAAACAAAACTACCAGCCTTCGATTTCAGCCTAATTTTGTATTGTTTCCTGAAGTAGTTCTCAGCTTATACTTCTCTCTGTTCGTACATTCTTCACTTTTGTAGAATCGGAGTCCCTCTTTTCTCCTTGATGCCACACTTCTTGTTAATTTCTTCTTCTGCGATCATAGCTCACTCAGGCTAGGATTCTGGACTCTCTTATGAAGGCTGCAGTCTTGTTGTGTATGGCGTCTTGTTGTATATGGCATCTTGTTGTATATGGCATCTTGTTGTGTATGGCGTCTTGTTGTATATGGCGTCTTATTGTATATGGCATCTTGTTGTATATGGCATCTTGTTGTATATGGCGTCTTGTTGTATATGGCGTCTTATTGTATATGGCATCTTGTTGTATATGGCATCTTGTTGTATATGGCGTCTTGTTGTATATGGCATCTTGTTGTATATGGCATCTTGTTGTATATGGCGTCTTATTGTAAATGGCATCTTGTTGTATATGGCGTCTTGTTGTATATGGCATCTTGTTGTATATGGCATCTTGTTGTATATGGCATCTTGTTGTATATGGCGTCTTGTTGTATATGGCATCTTGTTGTATATGGCATCTTGTTGTATATGGCATCTTGTTGTATATGGCGTCTTGTTGTATATGGCATCTTGTTGTATATGGCATCTTGTTGTATATGGCGTCTTATTGTATATGGCATCTTGTTGTATATGGCGTCTTGTTGTATATGGCGTCTTGTTGTATATGGCATCTTGTTGTATATGGCGTCTTGTTGTATGTGGCGTCTTGTTGTATATGGCGTCTTGTTGTATATGGCATCTTGTTGTATATGGCGTCTTGTTCTATATGGCGTCTTGTTGTATATGGCGTCTTGTTGTATATGGCATCTTGTTGTATATGGCGTCTTGTTGTATATGGCGTCTTGTTGTATATGGCGTCTTGTATATGGCGTCTTGTTGTATATTGCGTCTTGTTGTATATGGCATCTTGTTGTATATGGCGTCTTGTTGTATATGGCGTCTTGTTGTATATGGCATCTTGTTGTATATGGCGTCTTGTTGTATATGACATCTTGTTGTATATGGCGTCTTGTTGTATATGGCGTCTTGTTGTATATGGCGTCTTGTTGTATATGGCGTCTTGTTGTATATGGCATCTTGTTGTATATGGCGTCTTGTTGTATATGGCGTCTTTTTGTATATGGCGTCTTTTTGTATATGGCGTCACGGAAGATTTCTCCTAAATTTAGCGGTAGCTATCAAGGGCGTTAAGAAATATTTGTCCCCACTTACTCACGTCTATTGAATTCTAACGTTAACATGAAGAAATCTTATGGCAATATTTTTGTTTACTTCCGTGCCATGAATGAGTTTTTTCTTTTAATTTTAAACAAACTTAAATATTTTCAGTGATTATTTATTTTTTTAAAAAGTGTTTTTTATCACGATATTTATATGAGACGAATGATCCACTAAATCCAAGGCAGGGCGTTAGTAAAGAGATTAAATATGTGCGTGGTTTCCGTTAGAAAATAGTATTCATGCGGTCTAAGGTAAGGCTATATGCAGACATTGAATAACACAAGCAAACAAAAGGGCATTTCTCAACAAATGTTTGAGGGACAACGATATCTGATAAATAACAGTTTCAACTGAGCAACAAATCGTATACATAAGATGGAGATGAACGCATACAATCTGACCAGGGGGACGTGGGGTCCGCATGGAAGGACCAAGAATACACTGAGAAGAGAAATCGTGAAAACTCTATTTGACTTTGAAATGAGAAATCGTGAAAACTCTATTTGACTTTGAAATGAGAAATCGTGAAAACTCTATTTGACTTTGAAATGAGAAATCGTGAAAACTCTATTTGACTTTGAAATGAGAAATCGTGAAAACTCTATTTGACTTTGAAAAGAGAAATCGTGAAAACTCTATTTGACTTTGAAATGAGAAATCGTGAAAACCCTATTTGACTTTGAAATGAGAAATCGTGAAAACTCTATTTGACTTTGAAAAGAGAAATCGTGAAAACTCTATTTGACTTTGAAATGAGAAATCGTGAAAACTCTATTTGACTTTGAAAAGAGAAATCGTGAAAACTCTATTTGACTTTGAAATGAGAAATAATAAAAACTCTTGATGGAAAAGAAAAATCATAAATCTCTTAATGATATTAAAAGAAGAAATCACAAAAACTCTCATGAATCTATCTATCTATTGACCTTTCGAGCCGTAACCGGCCCATAGGGCGTAGACCAAGATACACCTTCTCCTATATGAATTTTTGTTCTAGCAGTTTTCTTTTAAAGATATTTTATCAAATCTCGCCATCTGTCTCTGTTCTGTGCAAGCAGTTCTATCTCATTGAGGGAGCCGATTACTCATGAATGGGGGGACCTTAATCTATGCTCCTAAAAGATGTCCGAATGGATGTGATATAACTGATTGACTTTATCTATTGATTGATTGATTGATTGATTGATATGATGCGATGACACAATTAAACGCCACGTTTTCCGTGGACTGTTATCTATGAAGCGAACCTCAAAAGCACAAGCAATATAAAAGTGAAATACTGGTCATCGTTTTGTTTTGGTGTTAAATAATAAAGGTTCATTTAACAACAGAGAGAGAATAAGAGAGAAGAGAAACTTCGGCACATCTGATTAATTTCGGTTCTCTGTTGCACTTATCTGCGTTAAAGTCAAAATGATGATATACTTAATACATCTGTGTCGCTAAAGCGAGGTCGTAGGCCGACAACAGTCCGTTTTTGACAAATCAAGTGTTGTGAATGAGACCTTCCACCGTCTAGACTTGATCTGCGCTTTACGTCACATTGGTGCTGTTCATGACCGTTGTTGGAATTCCTCGACGCAAGTTATTTCCATGTTACTCATTAATGTAAACTGCTTCATCAGCCGCAGTTTTGTCTCTTTGGGAATTTGCTTTGTGATTTGCTCGTCGTAGGCTGCTTACACTAGAATAATCAGAAATCTAAAGTGAGCGAAATTGTGTCTTCGACATTGTTGTGTGCTACGTCATCGTAATGGCTCCCTACACTGGCCGTGCGCTAATTTTACGGTCTGCTGTTTGATGTGCGACGGGGATAATTTGACGACTAACTGTGTGTCTATATGTTCGGAATTGGAATCAACAACGATGGCCTAACATCATCAAGTGCTACGACGATCATCATTTTCAAGAGGACGTGACTTACCGGTATATGGGGATAGGCGGCGGGAACAATTGAAGGCTATGCATGAAAAGTGTTCCTTGTTGCAGTTTCCTCATATTCCAAGTCGCATGTCTGTGTTAGTCACCTTTAGTGACTCGGGTAGATGGTGCTCGTCAACCTGGGAGGGCCGACCATCTAAGGGCAGAATCCCCCTACAGAAAAGATCATCTGCTGCCTTGTAGGAAGATTGGGGACAATCAAAGGCTAAGGAATGCAAACCTGAATAAAATGCTGGCTGAAATCGGATGCACTGGGCCACTGGCGCAGAACACAGTGCAACGTTTTAACGGGTGTTCAAGCGGAATGGATCTAACAGGCATAAACAGACAGCTGTCATCGTGTGAGAATCTGGAGTCCTACTCTGATTAAGTCCTGATCGCAGAGGGAGACACATCTTGGAGAATGGGTTGGAAGAGTTATGCTAACACCATGTCCAGTCAGTTTGCGGTTGAGTTGATCACATATATGTGGCTTGTCCAGTCAGTTGGCGGTCGAGTTGATCACAGATATGTGGCTTGTCCAGTCAGTTGGCGGTCGAGTTGATCACAGATATGTGGCTTGTCCAGTCTGTGGGTGGTCGAGTTGATCACAGATATGTGGCTTGTCCAGTCTGTGGGAGGTCGAGTTGATCACAGATATGTGACTTGTCCAGTCAGTTGGCGGTCGAGTTGATCACAGATATGTGGCTTATCTAGTCAGTTGACGGTCGAGTTGATCACGGATATGTGGCTTGTCCAGCAGCCTGTGGGCGGTCGAGTTGATCACAGATATGTGGCTTGTCCAGTCTGTGGGCGGTCGAGTTGATCACAGATATGTGGCTTGTCCAGTCTGTGGGCGGTCGAGTTGATCACAGATATGTGACTTGTCAAGTCTGTGGGCGGTCGAGTTGATCACAGATATGTGGCTTGTCCAGTCAGTTGACGGTCTAGTTGATCACAGATATGTGGCTTGTCCAGCCTGTCGGCGGTCGAGTTGATCACAGATATGTGGCTTGTCCAGCCTGTCAGCGGTCGAGTTGATCACAGATATGTGGCTTGTCCAGCCTGTGGGCGGTCGAGTTGATCACAGATATGTGGCTTGTCCAGCCTGTGGGCGGTCGAGTTGATCACAGATATGTGGCTTGTCCAGCCTGTGGGCGGTCGAGTTGATCACAGATATGTGGCTTGTCCAGCCTGTGGGCGGTCGAGTTGATCACAGATATGTGGCTTGTCCAGCCTGTGAAAGCGGAAAGGTTCGTTTGCCGGTCAGGTCATACAATGAGAGACACTACGGAGTTAGGGTTCTTATTTCTTCTTCTTATATATAAAACAAAGTAAAGTACCGCCGTCACGCCAAGTGGCGTATAGGGAAATATGGTGTTAGTGACCCTATATTTTACAGACCTTCAGCACATGATTTTTGGGGTGATGTGGTCGGCATTACGCCCGTGCTGCTTTACTTTCTCAGAAAAAAAATCCGGTACCCATTTAAGGCTGGGTGAACCCGGAAGCCGTCGGTCGGGATAGAACCCTACCCCTTGTCCTTTGTAGTCCAGTTCACTAACCACTGAGCTATCGCGGCTCCCTTTCTTATATAAAGTAAACTTAAAATGGTATTAAGGAGAGGCGAGACAAAGTACGACGTTTCGGCAAAAGTCTTCACCAGGCATATAACAACAAACAAACACACACAAGGCAAGTACTTATCAAAAGGGCCATGTGGAGAGATGTGTGTGTGCTGAAGTTTGTTCTTTCTCTCATTAGGCTCCGTTGCTAAATTCCATTTTATATTCTCTGGAGCTCAACTATGCGCGATAGTTAGTACATTCTACCCGATATCAAGTGTTATATAAGTGTAGGGAGGAGGCTGATTCTTGTGGTAATGCTGGTATAGTCCGTTCAGATTCGTTTGCCTAGACATTAATTTATTTTTTTCAAAAACTTATTGTTCATTTGCATTGATCTTTTGAAGTTAGGTTTAGAATACTAATGTCGCTATAAAAATATTTTTTTATCAAAGAAATGTGATCCAGTTTCAAAGATGCCTTATTTAACCTATATTAAAAAAAAGTTAATCGATATTATAAACACCGGCGGGATTATGTAGATGCATACATCTCACAGCTGATTCTTTAACATATAGGCATGACCTTCACGGCTGAATGCGCACCGTCCTAAAATAGTTATGTTTCCACTATAAATTTTTATAAAGAAATGTTACATATGAAATTTCCCGTTTAGCACAAAATGACATTTTAGCCGAAACCGGAAATTATGTGACGTCAAAATCACGGCCGTAGACTCGAGTTCGAGTCATAATTCAGAGGCAAATCTCAATATTTACAGAAAGGAGGCGGCACTATCCATATTATCTTCTGCAAGTCTATGTGAGAATGAATATAAAGGCAAAATATTTTACTGAGCATAACATTGCTATAAAGATTTATCAATACTTCTGCAGAGAGCGTAAAAAGGGACATCTTTATTGTTCTTTATCAAACCCTGAGAAGAGAACAATGCATATTTTAGGTTTGTGTAAACGTTCATTTGATCGAATAGTTAAAGGAAGCGGATATTTATTGCCAACAAATGCAAGAAAGCAAGGAAGGAAAGAAACGTTAGACAGTTTTGATAAGGACCTAGTAAAAAGAGAAATCTGTCGAATGTTTGATATGAACGAAGAAGTGACACTTAGAAAGTTGAAGCTTTGGCTGAAAACTAACAACGACATTGAAATATCAAAAACTTCATTATGGAAAATATTAAGAAGTGCAGGCTTCACCTTTAGAAAGTATGCTGGTGGAAAAAACATTATTTGTGAGAAGCCACATCTAGTAGCTCTTAGAAGCAAGTATTTACGTGAAGTGAAGGAAATGCGCGAAAATGATTATGATATTGTTTATTTAGATGAAACTTGGATCAACGCTCATCATACAAATGAAAAGGAATGGCAGTTAGCAGATGGAAGTATTAAAAGATCAGTACCAAGCAGTAAAGGGCAACGTTTGATAGTTGCACATGCAGGTAGCAGACATAATGGGTTGTTGCAGAATGCTCATCTCGTTTTCATTTCAAAATCCATAGACAATAGAGACTACCACTCCGAAATGAATGGGCACATATTTAAAGACTGGATCGAGAAAAGTATCCTTCCAATATTAGATCGACCTTCTTGTCTGATAATGGACAATGCTTCATACCATAACGTAGTTAACGTAGAAGATAGAATCCCAACATCATCAAGTACAAAAGATGCAATCAAAACGTGGCTCATAAAAGAACACATACAAGTTAACGACAGCTACTTGAAACCCGAATTGCTTAGCCTTGTAAAACAGACACAACGTACAAAGATATTTAAAATAGACAAGTTAATTCAAGAACATGGCCATAGATGTTTGAGACTACCTCCATATCATGCACACTTAAATCCTATAGAACTAGTTTGGGCAAAAGTTAAAGGACACGTAGCATATACAAATAAAACTTTCAAATTATGCGATTTTGAGACACTTACAAATCAGGCTCTATCAAATATAAATAAAGACTACTGGGTAAAATGTGAGGATCATGTGTTAGACAAGAAGAGGAATATTGGAAAAAGGATGGTTTGTTGTTTGTTCAGCCGAAAGCAGTAATCGACCTATTTGACTCGTCTGATTCTGAATGATCATTACTCTGATTAAGTCTACAGATAAATAGTTTGATTTGCAAAATTTCCTAGTTGATTTGTTAAACAGTTTATTGTTCAAGACCACCCAAGCAATCAAAAATATGTTATAAGCAAACCAACAACCATTACTTTGAATGGAAGCCTGCTTGAGTCAGTACAGAAGTTCAGCTATCTTGGATCCACTATTACAGCCACACTTTCCTTAGATGAGGAACTAAATGTACGTATTTGAAAGGCAGCGACAACATTTGGGAAACTCACACCAAGAGCATGGAACTATATCAAATTGACTCTACGAACAAAAGTTCTATATATAATTTAAAATTTGTATACTTGCCACCAAGTAAAATTTTATGGACACGCCTATGGGTCATCGTTGCACTAGATTACTGTAAAACATTTTGATTAGGGTCAAAATAATAGTTACATGGGCAAAGATCAAAGGAATTCGCCGCTTTAAGAAAACCGTTATAGCTAGACATCGAGTAACACATATGTTCTCGTGACATGGACATTTTAACACCGTATGCCAAAAATCATGTGAAATCATCAAGAACTTTTTGAATTATAAATCATAACATCTCGGCAAACGAATCTGAACGGACTATAGCAAGTGCTGGCCTCTACGTACACTCCTATAGGGCATGCTCACAGCTGCTTAAACAAGAACATACTATATTTATGTCATATCTCCATTTTCTTCTTTTCTTTTTCTCTTCCTGATTAGAAAGTCGGCTTTTGTGTGAAATACGTCAGGGTGTTTGTGTAGAAGAAGAAAGTTGGGAAAACGATACATTTCACTGGAGTGTATCGTGACTGCCAGTCACTAGAGAGTTGGCATTTCACTGGAGTGTATCGTGACTGCCAGTCACTAGAGAGTTGACATTTCACTGGAGTGTATCGTGACTGCCAGTCACTAGAGAGTTGACATTTCACTGGAGTGTATCGTGACTGCCAGTCACTAGAGAGTTGACATTTCACAGGAGTGTATCGTGACTGCCAGTCACTAGAGAGTTGGCATTTCACTGGAGTGTATCGTGACTGCCAGTCACTAGAGAGTTGACATTTCACTGGAGTGTATCGTGACTGCCAGTCACTAGAGAGTTGACATTTCACTGGAGTGTATCGTGACTGCCAGTCACTAGAGAGTTGACATTTCACTGGAGTGTATCGTGACTGCCAGTCACTAGAGAGTTGGCATTTCACTGGAGTGTATCGTGACTTCCGGTGTCATGGTGACTTCCGGTGTCATGGGGACTTCCGGTGTCATGGCGACTACGTGCTGTCGTTTTTATAATTTGGCTTTTGTTGATATATTTAAATGATTTACGCGACAGTCTAGTTGTGAAATTATGTGTTGCTATTCCCCGTTTGGTGTATGTTTTACTTATGACGGGTGGATGGACTCAGAACTTTATCGATGTTTAAGTGGAATATGATTATTCTTCCTTTGTGTCGTGTGTTCGCGGTTCGATAGGCAAGCACATGGTTCGACAACAATGGCGCCGGCCGGGTGTGTTCAACCCGTATGTGAAAAGTCGGTGACGGTGGATGGAGCGGAAGAATTAGAAATAATGAACGGCCCAGAAAGCGAAAACAGCAAAGTGTGTGGTGCACATGAGGCATATTCAGAACACGAAAGACGAATATGGCAGACCACCGTGAAAGAGATTGGAGCCTCATCACGTAACACTCCAAAGAAAGCCAAGGAGAGAAATTCTAACTACTGTTTTAAGAACGAACTAAAAATAGCCACATGGAATGTTAGAACCTTATACCAACAAGGAAAACTAGAAAATCTTATGATAGAAGCAGAGAGATTAAACATAGATATTTTAGGCATAAGCAGAAACAAGTTGGAAGGAAAGTGGATACATACAAGACGATAAATATACATTTATATACTCAGGTAACACAACAGAACACCAAAGAGGGGTAGGCATACTAATAAAACGATAACTACAAAAATATATAAATACTCACTTGACATACAATGATAGGATTATATTAATAAAAATGAAGGCAAAGCCATTTGACATAGCAATAATACAGACATACGCACCTACTCAAGACTATACAGATGAACAAATAGAAGCATACTATGAAGATCTAAATACAGTTATGAAGCAAGTGAAATCTTCAAACATCTTGATTGTAATGGGTGACATAAACGCAAAAGTAGAAAAGGCAGATATAAGACCATTATGACAATGACTGCACACACACAAAACTGAGAAGTGGAAACAGTCCTGTTTACTGGTATCTGAACTTTGCCACGCCCCAGAAGATTCACACCATTCGATTCTATCATCAAGCTAGCACTATGATTCGGGTAAAGAATGCCACTCTAAAGGCTTCCTCTGACAGTGGCGGTGTAGTGTTCCAGTCTAATGATATATCATATCCAAATGTTTCTATGAACACTATTGTAGTCACCACACAAACGCCAATGGCACACATTAAGACTGACTTCTCACCGACCATTTCGCAGGCTGGCAGTGAACTGACGGTGTGTGAGGCGCAAACATTTACAGACACCTATTGTCTGGACGGGTATTCTTGGTCGTTTTGTGCAGTGTGTAGTGGGTGTAGCAAAAGCTGCGACTTCATCATCGGTACGTGTCACGGCAAATGCTCACATGGGATCTATGGACACGATTGCTTCAGGTCTTGTCGCAGTGTCTGTCCTTTATGTGGGAAAAATCCGGAAAATGCCTGCAATGTAAACATCCTGGCTATACCTGTAATGACACTTGTCCCGATGGTAATTTTGGGCTACAGTTGCGAACAGACGTGTTCTGATGGCTGTGACATCATATGTGACCCGGAAAGTGCAGACTGCACGTGCAAGGACACGTACTACGGGTCAGACTGCACTCTCAAATGTCCAGACAACTGTTTCAACTACTCCTGTGAACAGTCAACCGGGAACTGTGCATGCAAGGGAAAGTTCTACGTGTCAGACTGCACTCTCAAATCTCAGGACAACTGTTTGAACGAAACCTGCGGACAGTTAATCGAAGCCTGCGTCTCGTATGTCGATGATTCACACGTTAAGAAGAGTCTGCAGACTAACCCAAGCATATGGACACCTCAATGTGTTTCTGTGCTAGTCATGGCTCATATCTTGGTGTGTTTCTGTGCTAGCCATGGCTCAAATCTTAGCTTGTGTGTGTGTGTGTGTGTGCTAGCCATGGCTCATATCTAGGTGTGTGTCATGTTAGTCATATCTCATATCTTGGTGTGTCCGTGTTAATCATGTCTTTAATCTTTATGTGCGTCTGAGTTTAGTAATATCTCATAACTTAGTGTGTATCTGTGTTAGTCATGTGTCATATCTTTGTGTGTGCATGTCTGGGTTAGGGATATCTCATATCTTTGTGTGTATGTTTATGTTAGTCATATCTCATATCTTTGTGCGTGCATGTCTGTGTTTGTCACATCTCATATTCTTGTGTGTGCATGGCTATGTAAGTCACATCTCATATCTTTGTGTGTGCATGCCTATGTTAGTCATATCTCATATCTTTATGTGCATGTCTATGTTAGTCATGTGTCATATATCTTGATGTGTGTCGGTGTTAGTCATGTCTCGTATCGCTGTGTACATGTCTGTGTTATTCACATCTCATATCTCTGTGTGTGCATGTCTGTGTTAGTCACCTCTAGTGACTCGGGCAGATGGTGCTCGTAAACCTGGGAGGGCAGACCATCTAAGGGCAGAATCCCCCTACAGAAAAGACAATCTGCTGCCTTGCAGGAAGACTGGGGACAATCAAAGGCTAAGGAAAGCGAACCTGAAAAAATGCTGGCTGAAATCGGATGCACTGGGCCACTGGCGCAGAACACAGTGCAGCGTATTAACGGGTGTTCAGTCAGAGTGGATCTGGCGGACTCTAAATGTGACGTTCTGTCTGTGGGGGCGATCAACACACTTAACCTGACAGCTGACTTCATGTGGGAGTCTGAAATCCTACTCTGACTGAGTCCTGATCGCAGAGAGAGAGAGAGAGAGAGAGAGAGAGAGAGAGAGAGAGACCATTATAGGAAATCATGGTTTAGGAAAACGAAACAACAGAGGAGAAAGATTAATTCAATTTTGCGAAGAAAACAGGCAGATAATATGTAACACCTACTTTGAGCAAGAGAAAGCTAAATTATACACACGGAAAAGCCCTGGAGATAGAAAGAGGAATGAAATAGATTATATAACGATAAAAGACAGATTCCGGAACAGCGTCAAGAAAGCCAAAACCTATCCAGCAGCAGATATTAAGTCAGATCACAATCCTGTAATGATTAAAATGAAAATCAAATTAAAGAGAAAGAAACAAAATACTAATTAAGCAATACCAATAGATACAACAGCTTTAAATCAGAAAGATGTAAAAGAAACTTATACTGTACAAGTAAAGAACACATATCAGAAGCTGCTAGAAGAAGGGATTGAGCAGTACAGAAGAGAAAATCCTGAAGAAAAAGTCACAACCAAATGGCAAAGCATAAAAAACAGCATACAAAAATCCTGCATCACCTTCCCCAAAAAGGAAAGTTAAAAAAAAAAAATGGATAACTGACAACATTTTAGAAAAAAATGGAAGAGAGAAGACAAGCGAAGAACACTGCCAGATACAAGGAAATTGATAATTAAATGCAAAAAATTAACAAAAAAGCAAAAGAAGACTGGCTCAACCAAAGATGTCTAGAAGTCGAAACTATGGAAAGTAACTTGAATATAAGAGGAATGCACACATAAATAAAAAGAATGACTAATAAAGACAAAAAAGCTGCAGGAAGCGGATGTATTGCAAACAAAGAGGGAAGAATGCTAACAGACAACAAAGATATAACCGATAGATGGCAGGAATACATAACAGAATTATTTCATGACGAAAGGGACAAAAAAAACCATTAATAAAATGTACATCCAGCTACAAAATCCTGAAATCTGAAGTAGAAAAAGCTATAAAAACAATGAAAAAGGGAAAAGCAGCAGGACCTGACAATATACAGATAGAGGTGATACAGGCACTAGAAGATTTCGGCATTGAAGTGATCACAGACATATGCAATGACATATACCATACAGGATGCATACCAAATGAACTAAAAACATCAACTTTCATTGCATTGCCTAAAAAGAATGGTGCAGTTGAATGCAGTGATTTTAGAACAATAAGCCTAATGAGCCAGGTAACCAAAATTTTACTAAAAGTTATACAAGGAAGGATTCAGAATAAAATTAATACTGAATTAGATGAGCAGAAATTCGGAATAAGGAAAAACAGTGGGACAAAAGAAGCCATATTCAGCATGAGAACATTGATTGAAAAGTACATAGAAGTAAACAAACCAATATATGCCTGCTTCATAGACTACACCAAATCATTTGATAGAATATACCATAATCAACTTATAGACTGCCTAAAAGATGTAAATCTGGATGACACAGACATGTGACTGATATTTAATTTGTATTGGGAGCAAACAGCAATAATAAAATATAACAAGGAGAACTCTACACCCGTTGATATAAAAAGAGGAGTAAGACAAGGATGCATCCTATCACCAAGCTTGTTCAATCTATACACTGAGCAAATCTTTAAAAAGATAAATAAAAGAATAGGTATGGCAAAAAGTAATTTTAATGCCATGAAAAATATATTAACATCAAAACAAATAACACCAGGGCTAAAACTAAGAATAGCAAAATGTTATATCTTCACAATATTCATGTATGGTGCAGAAACATGGATATTAGGCCAGAAAACAGAATTAAAAATTGAAGCTTTTGAAATGTCGATATATAGAAGGAAAGGTAGAATTGGATGGAAAGAAAAGAAAACAAACGAAGAAGTTTTAAAACAACTAAACATGAAAATAGAACTACTAAACACAATTAGAACACGACAAATAAAATTTTTGTCATGTTAAAAGACACAACAGCCTAATAAAAGTAATCTTGGACGGGAAAATACAAGGTAAAAGAGGCAGACCAAGACTAACATGGACGAGTAATATCAAAAGATGGACAAGTCAACCTATGACAATCTGCACCATCAAAGCAAGAAACAGAGTGGAATGCCGATCCATGGTAGCCAACCTTCGATGCGGAAACGGCATTCAATGATGATGATGATGTATCGTGACTGCCAGTCCCTTCCCTACCTCTCTATGATATTGCTACTGCAAAGCTGGGAAGTTAAATTCAAAACATGCAGTGGTTATATAATGTCGGATGTTTTGGGCGTAAAAAGACGAAATTTGCAGCTACCTATAAACGGTTGAGGTGTGTGTTGCCGTGCGGCTTAAACCACTGTCCCACTGGCTGAAAAGCGGACGTACGGTGTTCGAAACCGGCGGTAGACAGAAATGATGTTTTCTATCGGGGGTGAAATAACAATCCTGAATCTCACACGTCGTGGCAATTGCTTTGACAAAGCGGCCTTTATCCCTCTGGTTCTATCGTGAGGCCCCCGACATACACCAGCAATGGTAATATGTGTCGTCAAGATAGTTTTTTTTTTTTTTTAAATAAACGGTTACGTCCATGAACACCTTTTTAGCGACAAAGTAGTTGGATAACGTGAGAGATCCTGTAGGACGTTCTTCATTGGCCGCTGGAGAAGCTGTAACTCTCTCATTCATGGCGCGGGAGTGAACTACTCGATCTGTTTTATCTCTTGATCCAACTACTGCGGGGGATCCAGTGTTTTGAAATGCAAACAGAACATGTGAGAGTCCGAAGAGAGTCTGAGAGTAAAGGGAGATAACAGTGTAAGTCAAGAAGCAAGTCATCGACTACACCTCAAGGGCGTAGCGTAAAGGTGCTGAGAATAGAAGTAAGCTGGGAGTTGGCGGCGGGCAGGAGAAAAACTAGTTAAACCATCTACTGGTATTGCTTCTCGACTAGTACCACCCCCCCCCCCCCAAAAAAAAATAAAAATAAATTGTTACAAATAGGAATAGTATTGCTCGTTTTACTGTAATATATCCGCTATTGCAGCATTATCGACACCGTTTTATAAGTGACATTTTTATATGAAGGACAAAGAGAACACGCGACCTACCAAGACGGCACGCTTCCCAAAAGAACAAGTTTAAAAAGGAAGTAGGGAGAAGTGTCCATGGAAGACCTGGCGGGAATCAGTCAGTAAAAGTTACACAGCCAACCTTAGAGAGAGTTACCTGAGGACTGACACAAGAACGAAGAAAACAAACTTGTTAGCGTGGTTCATAAATCGATGTTTATTATGATTTCTGTACACCTAATACATAGTTTGCTGGCGTAAAGACATTCAGTGATGTACTCAAGTATCAATGCTGGGCTTTGTGGGAGAGGCTTGATGTGTGTGTTTTGATTCATTTCTGTCTGCATCGACTGACGGAACTGAACTACATGCAGTCTAGATGTGTATAATTACTAATAAAATTATATAGCTTGGATGTATTAATTATACATTAAATTAATTCATCATCATCGAGGGCCATCTCCGCATAGAAGGTTGGCTACCATGGAGCGCCATTCTGCTCTGTCTCTTGCTTTGATGATGCAGGTTGTCATAGGCTGGTCTGTCCATCTTTTGATATTACTCGTCCATGTTAGTCTTGGTCTGCCTCTTTTACTTTGTACTTTCCCCTCCAGGATTACTTTTGGTAGGCTGTTGTGTCTTTTAACATGGTCCAAAAATCGCATTTGTCTTGTTTGAATTGTGTTTAGTAGTTCTCTTTTCATTTTTAGTTGTTTTAAGACTTCATCGTTTATTTTCTTTTCATTCCATCCAATTCTACATATTCTTCTATATATCCACATTTCAAAGGCTTTAATTCTCTGTTCTGTTTTCTGGTCTAATGTCCATGTTTCTGCACCATATAGGAATGTTGAGAAGACATTTGCTATTCTTAGTTTTAGCCCTGGTGTTATTTGTTTTGATGTTAGTATGTTCTTCATGACATTAAAATTACTTTTTGTCATTCCTATTCTTTTGTGTATTTTAGTTTTACATTTTAAATTAATTAAAATGGTAAAATACCTGTAATTTTATAGATTTTATCGTAGAGGAATTTCTTTGATAATTTTCACTTTACAAAAATCCCCATATATTTTTCACGTGTTTACAGTAAGTATTGACTAAACGACTACAGCACCTCATTTAGGAAATAAATATTTGAACACTTTGCAAAATTAAAACAATATAATTTGCATTTCTTAACAGCTAGAATGTTGAACATTTTTAGCAGTAACAGGGATAATTAAATAACGAGGAAGTAATGCGAATTGTTGAAGTGTTTGGCATTTACCTCGTAAAAGGCTTGGATAGTCCAATAGGTTTTGGTGAGAAAAGTACCCGGATGACTTCTTGTTTTCAAGGGATCTACCGAAGCGATTTCTAGAGGGAGCATGATTGATCCACATCTCTTCTGCTGTTGTAGATAGCTTTTGGATCAGCAGAAACACAACTTTCTTCCACTGTTAGTGACATCATGGTCAGGAAAGAGGATCTATGTGACTGGTTTAAAGCCCTTCCCGCTCACAAGAGGATAGATTATATGTGTGGCTTGTTACATATGTGCCATCCCCTAGAGCTGCGCTTCATTGGCACTGTAGTCGAGGATTTGGCGAAAAAGGATTTCCATTATTTGCGTGATCAGGAGATTAAGGCAAATCAGCGCTCAGACCTGGCCAGCAATAACTCCAATAGTTTAAGTGATCAGAAATTACGGGCGAAAATGATCACCGCATTAGCTCTGATGAATTCGACAAACTTACCGTGTGCTGAAGTCATTTTTGAAATATTACAACAAATGGACAGCTTGTTAGGAGTTTTACATAACCATAATGCAGTTAGTGTAGATGATCTCATCTTGATGTTGACTATGGCTGTTCATCATCCTGCATTTACATTTTATCAGAAGGATAGACTCGGACAGGCCTTAGAAAGAGTTGAAGGACACCTCAGAGAAGTGTATGGGGTAAGACAACTTGCTGACTGAAGAATGGATGGTAGCAAGAGTAGATACTATGATACTAATCTTTCTTACACTCAAGTTGCAAATAAACACAATCACACAATTAAAACATTACTTTGGTAGTGCTTTTAAGTAAATCATGTATGATGGTTACAAATGAATAACCCAGACATTTTTAAAACTGACAGAATTTTGACCACTACACCACTTGTAGTCCCCAAACACCAAAAGTCAAACAAGTTTCTTACTCAATGAACAGTGAATTTGTTACAACTTTTAATCTAGCAACACAGTTATTTTGGCTTGAAATTGAGAATGTAATATGTGATTGATTATTAAGTTGAGAATGTAATATGTGATTGAGATTAAATTGAGAATGTAATATGTGATTGATTAAATTGAGAATGTAATATCATTATATGATTGATTAAATTGAGAGTGTAATATGTGATTGATTAAATTGAGAATGTAATATGTGATTGAGATTAAATTGAGAATGTAATATGTGATTGATTAAATTGAGAATGTAATATGTGGTTGATTAAATTGAGAATGTAATATGTGATTGAGATTAAATTGAGAATGTAATATGTGATTGATTAAATTGAGAATGTAATATGTGATTGATTAAATTGTAAATAAAAGTTGGAAGTGAGTCTCTTTTAATTAGAACAAATGTAAGAAACAAAAGTGTAGAGTGCATGTCCATCTAACAATCTATTGACCATAATAATTTATTAGTGACACCACGAAACTGTTAGATTGTTATTTTAAACCATGTTATGTCCAGTGCCCAATAGTGTAACACTTTGATTGTCCCAGTTCTCTACCGTTCACTGTTAACTTAACTGAGATCACACTCTAGGGAACAAATTATATGATATTCTGGCTATTGGTGTTTCAGAAAACTGACAGAGAGAATAAAGTTCCTCGATCATCCACCTAGTGTATGTTACAAGCATCATTAATAAAGCATGTAACTATAGTCTGCTTCTGCCCACCTAAAAGTAAAAATCACCCACTAGTGGGCGGTAGCGTCTAGGCTGAAGAGCACTGTGTTAGCTTGTCACTAATGAAACATGTGTTCACACCTTTTTATAAGGTCTTTATGAAAGTTCTCAATATGATTTCATTCGCTCCGCCCACCTCTTTTGTTTGTCTTTGTCACTCCAATTCAGAAATTTTTCTTGCTTTCTTGAATTTCAAATTAATAATTTCATAGTGGTGACTTGACCTCCATAAATTATTGACATCTAAATCATTTCATAGAGGTGACTTGACCTCCGTAAATTATTGACATCTAAATTATTTGATAGAGGTGACTTGACCTCTGTAAATTATTGACATCTAAATTATTTGATAGAGGTAGCTTGACCTCCGTAAATTGTTGACAGTCATCTAAATTATTTGATAGAGGTAGCTTGACCTCCGTAAATTGTTGACATCTAAATCATTTCATAGAGGTGACTTGACCTCTGTAAATTATTGACATCTAAATTATTTGATAGAGGTGACTTGACCTCTATAAATTATTGACATCTAAATTATTTGATAGAGGTGACTTGACCTCTATAAATTATTGACAGTCATCTAAATTATTTGATAGAGGTGACTTGACCTCTGTAAATTATTGACATCTAAATTATTTGATAGAGGTGACTTGACCTCCGTAAATTATTGACATCTAAATTATTTGAAAGAGGTGACTTGACCTCTATAAATTATTGACATCTAAATTATTTGATAGAGGTGACTTGACCTCTATAAATTATTGACAGTCATCTAAATTATTTGATAGAGGTAGCTTGACCTCCGTAAATTGTTGACAGTCATCTAAATTATTTGATAGAGGTAGCTTGACCTCCGTAAATTGTTGACAGTCATCTAAATTATTTGATAGAGGTAGCTTGACCTCCGTAAATTGTTGACAGTCATCTAAATTATTTGATAGAGGTAGCTTGACCTCCGTAAATTGTTGACAGTCATCTAAATTATTTGATAGAGGTGACTTGAACTCTGTAAATTGCAGACAGTCATTAGTAATAGGGGTGACTTTGTGACCATCATTAATTGCTGACAGCCAACTAAATTATTTGATATAGGTGAGTTGACCTCTGTTAATTACTGGCAGTCAACTAAATTGTTATCTAGAGGTGACATGACCTCCGTTAATTGCTGACAGTCATCTAAATTATTTTATAGAGGTGACATGACCTCCGTTAATTGCTGGCAGTCATTTAAATTATTTGATAGAGGTGACATGACCTCCGTTAATTGCTGGCAGCCTCTTAACTTAATGTGATAGGTGACTTGACCTCCTATAATTGCTGACAGGCAAATAAGTTATTATCTAGAGGTGACATAATCTCCATTAACTGTTGGCAGTGCTACAAGTCATTTACTTGAATGAGATTAACTGGGTCTTACAGATTCGACCTTATGGTCTTATCACAACCAATACATGATATTGCACTACTAGTTATAATGTACCAGCATTCTGTTATTTTTTAAACTCATCACTTTAAATTGTGCTAATGAAATCCTTTAAAAAAAAGTATAAATGAGAAAATATGACATCAATTTGAATGAAACTATCCATTTAATCTCCCGAAAGTGGCGTCAAATATTGTACAGAAAGGTTATTAGCAAAGTGATGTGTGAAAAATCAAGTATTTTAAATTGTTAACATACAAGCTGACACCCTTAACCTGCATTCAAGTCTACTGATTCAATCAGTTTGATCTGCTCTCTTGTTGCCATGATGGGGATGTTGCTATGATGGGGATGTTGCTATGATGGGGATGTGGCCATGATGGGGATGTGGCCATAATGGGGATGTTGCCATGATGGGGATGTTGCTATGATGGGGATGTTGCTATGATGGGGATGTTATCATGATATGAGATCAGTAGTTGTATGGTCAATACTCATGTTTGTGTTTGTCTGTGTTTGACAGATTAGTCTGTGATCTGAACTTACACAAGACATCCCATCTTTGACAGACTAGTCTGTGATCTGAACTTGCACAAGACATCCTATCTTTGACAGACTAGTCTGTGATCTGAACTTGCACAAGACTATACATCTTTGACAGACTAGTCTGTGATCTGAACTTGCACAAGACTATACATCTTTGACAGACTAGTCTGTGATCTGGACTTACACAAGACATTCCATCTTAGACAGACTAGTCTGTGATCTGAACTTACACAAGATATTCCATCTTTGACAGATGAGTCTGTGATCTGACTTGCACAAGCAAGACATTCCATCTTTGACAGACTAGTCTGCACACACAATTGTACACCATGAAGACAAGTGATAGCATCAGACTATCTTTTAAGTGAAGGTTAATTCAGCCAGTTTGGTTTTGACTTTCTGGTGGTTATTGAGTTGAGCACAGATTGGTGAAGTTGCCATCATGACTAGTTGTCAAGTATTATCATAATAATTGAAAGGTCAAGTACCACATGTATAGCCAGCTATCACCAAGCTTGTTCAATCTATACACTGAGCAAAACTTTAAAAACATCTCAGAGATGCCATGCCTTAACATTAATCGAAAGATAATCAATAACTTAAGATATGCTGATGATACTGTTCTACTAGCAGAAAATCCTAAAGATCTACAACAATTGCTTAATGTGATAAACATAACAAGCAACAAATATGGACTAGATATAAATATCAAAAAGACTAAAACTATGATCATATACAAAGAAAATTCTCAAGACCTACAATTAAATATCACAGTTGAGGGAATACATCTGGAGACAGTCCAGAGCTACAACTACCTGGGACATATTATAACCAATGATTGAAAATGTAAAATTGAAATAAACAAAAGAATAGGTATGGCAAAAAGTAATTTTAATGCCATGAAAAATATCATCATCAAGTACCAGGCCTACTGGCGTAGGTGATCATGTCTCTCCACAATTTTCGATCTCGGCAGCTATTTATCATTTCTGTTGTTGACCTTCTGCCAAGCCATTCTCTTAAGCTGTCTGTTATTTTTTCTCTTTGCTTCCCTCTATCTCTTCGTCCCTCAGTTTTTCCTGTTGTTACAATATATTCCAGTTGTTCTCTTCTCATTACATGGTCAAAAAATGATGACTGTTTCTTCCTAATACTGGAAATTAGCTCTCTTTTTGCTTTGACCTCTCTCAGAACATTTTCATTACTCTTCTTAGCTGTCCATGGTACTCTCAACAATCTTCTGTAAAACCACATTTCTACAGACTCCAGTGATTTTCTTGTCTGTTGTCCTATTGTCCATGATTCGCATTCATATGTTAAGACTGGCTCCACATAACATTTAAGAACTCTTTTTCTTGTTTCTATTGTCAAAAATGGATTGCGTAGTATCTTCCTCATTTTTTGGAAAGCTGCTTTTGCCTGAGCCATTCTGCATCTCACCTCTTTTGTACATCTTCTGTCTGAGGTTAACAAAGTTCCCAAATATTTAAATTAATTTACCTGTTTTAATATTGTTCCACTTGTCTTTATTTTGCACTGAGGTGATGTCTTTTTCTTTGTTGTTACCATTACCTCTGTCTTTTTGCTATTAAGGCTGAGTCCTTTATTTTTGCTTTCTTTCACTATAATGTCCAACATTTCTTGTAACTCATTTTCACTCTTAGCGATTAAGACTGTGTCATCAGCATACCTTAGATTATTTATATTATGACCTCCAATTGTTATTCCAGGCATGTCCCTGATGGATCTTAAAATAATCTCACTATAAATATTAAACAAATCTGGTGACAGCACACAACCTTTTCTAACACCTTGTTTTATTTGTTGAAACATTCCCAATTGGTTTCCAGTTCTTATGGCAGCTGTTTGTTGCCAGTACATGTTCTTTATTATTCTTAGATCTTTGCTGTCTACGTTTATGCTTTCTAAAATTTGATTAATTCTTGGTGCTTTACTTTGTCAAATGCCTTGGTGTAATCTATGAAACGTAGGTATAGATCTATTTTCACCTCTATGGCTCTTTCTACTAAAGATCTTATGATATAAATGGCATTGCTTGTTCCTTTATCTCTAACAAAACCACAGTGTTCATCGGTAATTTCTGGACTGATTTTGTTTTGCACTCTTCGCATGATGATTCTTAGTAATATCTTAGTCATATGACTCATAAGGCTTATTGTGCGATAATCATCGCATTCAATCGCACCCGATTTCTTCCACAAGGCATCTTCCACTTCTTCTCTGAGTATTTCTGGTCCTTCTCCATTATCCTTAATATTTACTTACGTTCGTTCATCATTATAAAGATCTTTAATGTATTCTGTCCATCGTTCCCTTATGTTTTCTTGATCAATCAACAGTTCTCCTTTCTTTGATCTTAGACATCCATTTTTGATTTGTGTTTTTCTTCCTGTTAATTCAATTTGTTTGTATATAGCTTTAGCATTTTTTTTTTTGCTGCATTTCAATCTCTTTGCATCTCTCTTTTAGCCATGCTTCTTTTGCTTCATTGCATTTTACTACAATTTCTTTATTTAATCTCTTATACTCATCTTTATTTTCTTTATTTCTTCTTCTTGTATCCATTAGCTGCAAAATGTTGTCTGTCATCCATTTATTTCTTGCATTTGTCCTCACTGGTGGTATGAACTCTTTTGATGTTTTTGCGTGGATTCTTTTAGCATTTCCCACTGTTCATTAATGCTTTGTATCTTCTCTATTGCATTGTACCGGTTCTGAATTGTGATTTTATATTTGTCTTGCAGCTTCTTGTCTGATTTTAGTAAATCTAAATTTAACTTGATGTTAACTGAGGCTCGTTTTGTTGTTTTTAATTTTACTCTAAGCTTTCCCACAACTGGTACATGATCACTATTGCAATCTGCCCCTGGTCTAGTTTTCATACACACCAGACTGTTTCTAAATCTATTGCTTATCATTATATAATCAATTTGATTACGTGCCTTGTCCCCTGGGCTTTTCCATGTCCACAGACGTCTTGGATGTTGCTTAAACCAGGTGTTTCCTATCATCATGTTGTGTGTTCTTGCCCAGTCAATAAGTTTGTCACCTCTTTCATTCCTCTCGCCTAAGCCATAATGACCAACTACTTCCTCAACTCTTTCCTTTCCTTCTTTTGCATTAAAATCCCCTAGAACTATCGTATTTTCATGTGGTTTGCATTTATGAAGTGCCTCGTTTAACTCATTGTAAAATTTATCAATTGTTTCCTCTAGACTGTCTGCTGTTGGTGCATAAACTTGTATAAGATTTATGTCTATTGGCTTTCCATTCAATTTCACTAAAAGGACTCCAGATATTGGGTAAAAGCCTTTCACTGTTTTTGCTCTTTCTGCATCCAAGATGATACCTACTCCTCTTTGGTGTTCAGTACCTCCAGAATAGATTATTTTATGTTTATCAGAATACATCTCCCCTGGTCCGGTGTATCTCATTTCACAAAATCCCAGTAATTGTAAACCCATTCTTTTCATTTCATGTATGATGTTTTCTAGTTTACCCTTCTGCATGAGTGTTCTCACATTCCAAGTACCTATCTTTAGAGTTTGTTTTATCTTTATTTTGCTTACAGTAGCTTGATGACGATCGGGTATCACCTGTAGCACATGATGTCCCCTACCGAACGAGGGTTTTCCATTGAAATCCCCCTAAACATTGTTGTCGTTATTTCTATTGTTATGGCGATTCATGATTGTACAAAAAAAATTACGACGATGGTTTTCTGTTGCCTTCCGTCGGTTTGTTTACGATTGGCTCCACTAGCCTTTGATTAAAAAGTCTCACCCACAAGGCAGTGGGTTTGTTTTACTTCGGGGTACCCTCCCTTAGCCTTTTACTCTCCCGAGCTTACATGCAAGGCAGCCACAGGTTGTACTGTTTACTGCATACAGTAGCATGTAAAATTACCTGACCTGACCAACAAAAATATATACTAACAACAAAACAAATATCAGCAGGGCTGAAACTAAGAATGGCAAAATGTTATATCTTCTCAGTATTCCTGTATGGTGCTGGTGCAGAGACATGGACACTAGACAAGAAAACAGAGCAGAAAATTGAAGCCTTTGAAATGTGGATGTTTAGAAGAATAGGTAGAATTGGATGGAAAGAAAAGAAAACAAACGATGAAGTTTTAAAACAACTAAAAATAAAAAGAGAACTACTAAATACAATTAAGACAAGACAAATGAAATTTTTGGGGCATGTTAAAAGACACAGCAGCCTAATAAACAAAGTAATATTGGAAGGGAAAATACAAGGTAAAAGAGGCAGACCAAGACTAACATGGACGAGTGACATCAAAAGATGTACAAGTCAATCTATGACAGCCTGCACCATCAAAGCAAGAAACAGAGTAGAATGGCAATCCATGCTAGCCAACCTTAGTTGCGGAGAGGGCACTCGATGATGATGATGATGAATGATGATAGACAGTTATAACATTGGAACAGACTAGTCTCATTTGGGGACCAATATACAGAAGTGTGTTCTACAGACATGTTCCAATTGGTGATAATCAGAAACCTGTCATCTAGACATGTCCCAATTGATGATAAACAGAACATTATTCTCTAGATATGTCTCAATTGGTGATAAACAGAAACTTGTCCTCTAGACATGTCCCAATTGGTGATAAACAGAACATTGTTCTCTAGACATGACCCAATTGGTGATAAACAGAACATTGTTCTCTAGACATGTCCCAATTGGTGATAAACAGAACATTGTTCTCTAGATATGTCCCAATTGGTGATAAACAGAAACTTGTCCTCTAGACATGTCCCATTTGGTGATTAACAGAAACTTGTCCTCCAGTACTGCCTGCTGCTTCATGAAAGGAGCAGTTTGTGTACACAGTCATTGCTGACTTTATTGTATCTCTGGGAGCTTAGGACATATCACCAGAAATTGATGTAACTATGTGAGAACTTTTGAAGAAGAATGAAGGTAGAATACTGCAAAGGTAGTATTTGATCATATAATGGTAGAATACTGCAAAGGTAGTATTTGATTATATAATGGTAGAATACTGCAAAGGTAGTATTTGATCATAAAATGGTAGAATACTGCTGTAGTATTTGATCATATAATGGTAGAATATTTCTGTAATATTTGATCATTTAAAGGTAGAATACTGCAGTAATCTGTGATCATAAAAGGGTAGAATAGTAGTCTCCGTCAGTCATAGTTGACTATAGATTTTTCAGTGCTCGTAGCAATGTTATTTTACTTTTCTTTCGCTGTGTATTCTCATTTTCTATGAACCTGTCTGCTTTTTGTTTGAGTTGGAGCTTTAGAGTGTGTTTCCAAAGATTGTGGTCTGCAGTTAAGTCTTCCCAGGCTGTAGGGTTTATATTCAGAGTCTTCATGTCACGTTTACACACAAATTGAAGTTTTTGGCGCCCCCTAGTTCTTTTGCCATCTGCTAGTCCATAAAGTATATCTTTTGGTATGCGGCCATCATTCATATGGTTTACGTGGCCAAGTCAGCATAACCTACATTGTTTGAGCAGCATGTAGATGTTCGGGAGGCCTGTGCGAGTCAGGATCTCCATGTTTGTAACTTTATTCTTCCAGGTGATACCAAGTATACAGTGCAAACATCGCATATGAAATCCATATAGCCTTCTCTCTTGCTTTGTATCAGTTGACCAACATTCACTGCCATACAGGAGGATACTAATGATGCAGGCATTTTAAACTGAGACCTTTGTTTTAATTGTCAGTTTGCTGTATTGCCATACATGACTAGAAAGACAGGCAAAGCTGGTAGCAGCTTCTTGTGCAACCTTTACCAATGTGGGTGTCAATTTTTGTATCTAAAGCTAGTTTTTAAGTGGGTACCAGATTTTTTCTGGGAAAGTAAAAGGGTACGGGCGTAATACCAACTATATTACCCTGAAAATCATGTGCTGAAGGTCTGTAAAATTTATGGTCACTAACACCATATTCCCTATACACCACTTGGCGGGACGGGGCTAAATAAAAAAAAATAAGCTAGTTTGTCATTGATGACGGACCCCAGGTAGCTATGCTGCTGCACGACATTGAGTTTGTAGTTGATAAAGATTGCAGGTGTTGCTTCATCGTCCTGACCGAGTACATTAATGTTCTGCCAACTTATTGTTAGACCGAAGTCTCTGCAGGCATGCGAAAAGCGATGTATCATGCTCTGGAGTTCTTCCTGACTTTGCGTGACAAGTGCAGCATCGTCAGCACAGGTCTCTAATAGTGATATGTCTGATTGTGGACCTTGCCATTAATCTTGCGAGATTGAACAACCAACCATCAGATCTAGTATGAAGATAGACTCCTTCGTTCACATTTGAGAAAGCATGTTTCAATAGAACAGCGAAGAAGATTCCAAATAGGGTCAGAGCAAAAAAACTTGAGTGCTAAGACACAGATTCAAGTCTCGTACATTACCTTTATGTAAGATTGTTTGTCTAGTAGAGGTGTTTCTCCTATTATTATTTGGTTATTGCCAACTGCATTAATTCTCATAATTTTGGTCTTATCTTTATTTATTTTCAGCTCCAGCTGTTGTGAGCTCTCATCAAGTATGCTCATTTTATCTTGCATCTGTTGATAATTATATGATAGGAGAGCTATGTCATCAGCAAAGTCTAAATCATTAAGTTGCTTGGTCAGTGACCACTGCATTCCATTTCTATTGTTCTGAGTTATTTTCATAATCCAATTTATGGCCAGTATAAAGAGAAATGGAGATAGGAGGCATCCCTGCATTACTTCTGTTCTTATTTCAAATGCTTCTGTAAGCTGTCCTTCATGCACCACACTACATTTCATTCCTTCATACATTTTTCTTATCAGGTTAATAAATAAACATTATAGGGATTCCATAATGACTCAGCAACTTCCTAAGCATTCCTCTGTATAAACTTTCAAATGCCTCTTCGTAATCTATAAATCCGATATCAAGTGGGGACTGTAGTTCTAAACACTTATAGTAGCATAATTCCCCTATAATTTGTGCATTCCTGTAAACTTACCTTCTTTGGTAGTTTGATCATATAACCTTCTTCCCAGTCTTTAGGTATTTCTTTCCTCTCCCAAATTTTATCAAATAGATTATGTAACATCTTGGTAGAGGTGTTAATGTCTGCTTTGATGGCTTCCGAAGGAATTTTATCTGGTCTTGTGGCTTTACCTTTTTTTAATAGTTTGTTGGCTTTCATTATTTCTTCTTCCGGTAACTCTTCTTCTGCTGGTAGTATATGTGGAGGGTTATTTTGGCCGGGTCTGTTCAAGAGTTCTTCAAAGTGCTCCTTCTATCTCTTCATTTGTTCCCTTAAATTACTAAGCGGATTTCCTAACTTATCTTTAATAAAGGCATTGATCTGTTTGTATGTTCTGCTTAATTTCTGTATGCTGTTGTACAGTTCTTTCATATTTCCTTTATTTGCCGCTTTCTCTGCCTCTTTAGCTGGTTCATCTATATAATTACTCTTATCTCTTTGAATGCATCTTCTCACTTCTTTGTTCACCTCTGTGTAATTTTCCTTATTCTTGGCTTTAATACTTCTCATTTTGCTTTTATTTATGTCTGCTTTCTTATTCTTTCTTTCTTTAATTTTCACCAGGGTCTCTGCTGTCACCCATCCTTATTCTAGCATTCTCTTTTCCCCAGGATTTCTTCACATGTCTCCTTGCATATATCCTTTATTTGTTTCCAATGATCTTCTATATTTATTGTGTTTTCTAGTTATTGGAGGACTTGGTATTTGTTTGATACTGTGATTGCAAATTTATCTTTAATTCCTTGTTCTTTAAGAAACTCTGCATTGAAATGCTGTCTATCCTTTATGTTGTAGTATATCTTTTCAGTTTAAAAGTTTGGCTAGTAGAAGATGATGATCTGAAGCCACATCTGCCCCTCTATATACTTTTACATCATGTAAGGATGACTTAAACTTCTTATTAATACATATATGGTAAATTTGATTCTCTGTTCTATGATCTGGTGACACCCATGTAGCTGTATGTATTCTTTTATGTTGGAATATTGTTCCTCATTTGATTAAGAGCACATAAGTTCATGAATATCTCTCCATTCTCATTCATTTCTCTAAGTCCGTGTTTTCCCATGATCTCTTTGAAGCTTCTGTTGTCCGATCCTACTTTTGCATTTAGATCTCCCATCAAGATTATAATGTCCTTGCCTCATCTTTCATCCATCTGACATTGCAACTGTTTATAGAATTCATCTTTAACTAAATCTTCGTTATCATTGGTTGGTGCGTAACATTGGATAATGTGTATTTTTAGTTTGTTTTTTGTTTTAAATGTTGCTCTTATTAGTCTTGACCCTACTGTTTACCATTCTATTAGTGTCTTCTGTGCTTCCCTTGATAACATTATAGCTACCCCATCACTGTGTTGTGCTCCAGGTTCCTGGTGTCCTGATGATAAAATCATCTCTCCTGTGTTTAGTTTTATCCTTTCTGTTCCTAACCATCTTGTTTTGCACATTCTTAGAATATCTGTCTTGTAATTTGCCATTTCTGCTGCTACTTGTGCTGCTTTTCCTTGTTCATTTAGAGTGCGTACATTCCAGGTGCCAATTCTGGAGAATTTTGTGATAGACAAAAGTTGAGTCGGCGACCTGGACTCCTTGCAGCTTTCTCCGGATTGTGTCAAACATCTCTTAGACAGAGAGCCTTTATCTTTCCTGGATGGCGGATTTACTTTTATTCTTTTCTTTGACTTGTCCATGTTTGTGAAGTTTTTACGGCCTTTTTTTTTTACAGTACAGGATAGCCAGTCCCATGCTCAACCTCCTTAGTCACCTCTTAAGTAAATGCATGGTAGGGAACAGCGCTACAATTCTTTACTCCCTTTCCAGGCCCCGACACCACAGGCAGAGTGCATTCTTTGCTTGATCTATTTGCTGACTCACCTCTTGTACTTGCATGAGTGGCTTCTCTTAGCCTGAATGCTCTGGGAAATGCTCCAATAAACTTTAGGCTTTAAAATATGTATTTTATGAGCAACTCGAAGCTAGAAATATCATCAGTTGATATTGATCAATGATAATTATAACACACCAGAGCTCCACAGTCTTGGTATATTATGATTTTCTCATTTTGCAGTAAAAAAAAAAAGTATTTCCTTTCAATGAAATCATTGAATATACATAAAAATATACAAGCAAACTCAGTTATTTTCTGTATCTTGTACTAATACAATTATGAATACCATATTCGTTTTTTTTATTTTGTTGAATTCAGTTGTGATTTAGCTAATGATGATGTCTATTTCCAGGATGATGATGATGATAAGGATTTGATTCTTCAGTCACAGACGCCAGAAACCACCATCCAGCCTAACTCATTAAATAATAGCCAGTCTCCAATACCTCAGCCAGAGAAAGGTCTCAAGTGATTCTGTGTTCAGTTTAGATTGAATTAATTCATTATTGATTGATTTTAAAAAAACATATTTGATTATTGATTGCTCTTTTAGTGTCTTAGCTTTGTCTATGTTCAAATTGGAAGATCTTTCATTGAAATATCAGATTGTGACTTGGCTTACACCTTGCAGCTCCTTATGGTGCACAGGGCCACAACCACACTCTGCCAACAGAGCCAGTTCTGTGCTATCTTCTACAACTATCTATCTATCTATCTTTCGTTCGCCTGAAGCATTGTCTATATCTGCAATGTCGTTTCCTGTATAAATGTTACTGTCTTTTGTAATTCTTGCAGTGGCCCATATAGTTTTGTCTGTAGTGTTGTATCTATGGGCCAATGGATTTTCCTCAGTCTACTATATTCAGTGCAGTCTTGAAGTATGTGTTCAGCAGTCTGGGGCGCCTGTCCACATGTACAAGTAGTTGAGGTGCCGATCTTGAATTTTGTATACATGTGACTATGGAGTCGATTGTGTCCTGTTCTGAGACGTATAATGATAACTTGTTCATATCTATTCATATTATAAAAGGCATCCTGATTTGGGGCTTGTGGTCCTCTGATTGATTTGATTATCTGTTTCTTATGATGGTATGTAACAGGTGTATCTAGTTGTGTGCCTGTTGAACCTTCCTTTGCCAACTGATCTGCTTTCTCATTTCCTGGTATTCCACAGTGAGATGGGATCCACTGCAGGGCAACCCTGTGGTGCTTGCAGAGTTCAGTCAATAAGGTCTGCAGATGTGGTAATTTTCTGGATTGTAGTGCCTGGAGTACTGATCTTGCATCTGTCAAAAACACTACAGGCTGCGGGCTAAGATTAATGTTCAGCAGTTTTTCTATTGCTAACTTTATTGCTTGTATTTCTGCATCATAATTGTGACAATATTTCCCTGTTGCTATTTTATTCATATCCCTAGTGTTATTTGGGTATTCTATATATGCACCTGCTCCCCCATTTTTTACTGCATTCTGTGCTGATCCATCTGTATACACACGAATCCATAGGTCTTGTGGGTATTCTTCATCCAGGAAACTGAGAGTTATTGTTTTTCGCTGTAGACTATTCTGTTCCTCTTTATCAACTATTCCTTTCACTTCTGTCCGTATTTGAACTGATAATCCAGATTCCTCTGTCCAGGGAGTCTGTTCTGGTATGGGCAGTAGGGGGTTAACAGCTCTTGGCATGTCTGGTGTTTGTCTACTAATACGCTTGGCTTGGTGGATAAAACTGCTTCTCTTAAGTCGTCCCAATGCAAGATTTTGGAATCGGTCCTTCATTGGATGTCTCGGCATGCAAGCAAATTTTTCTGCCTGTATCAGCACCTTTGTGTCCCTCCGTTCTCTCAGTGCTGGTATCCTCCACAATTTCTCCATCTCTAATATTGGTGTTGATTTCATTGCTCCTGTGATGACCCTAAGTGCCTGGTTTTGTACTTTATCCAGTTCTTGAAGTGTGGTGTTTGATGCTGAACACCATGCAGATGATCCATATTCTAAATGTGGGCGTATACTCTGTTGGTAAACTTTACTGAGTATTTTCCCACTCGCACCCCACGTAGTTCCACACAGCTTTCTTAGAATAGCCAATTTTCTCCTTGCTTTTTGGGTTGCCTTATTTATCTGCTGTTTCCAAGATAGTTTGTTATCAAATGTAACTCCGAGATACGTAGCCTGTATGTCTTCTTTCACAGGCTCATTGTTTATATAGATGGCTCCTGCTTTTTGTTTTGGGGAAAGAGTGAAAAGTGTAGTACTGCATTTGTCTGTATTGATGCTGATACACCATCTATTTGTCCATGAATTCAGTGCATTCATAGCTCTTTGTAACAATTTGGAGGCCACTGTTGCATACTCCTCTGTGCACCACATTACCAAGTCATCTGCATACATTGCCACTTTGATACCATGTGGTAGTTCAGTAACTAGGTCATTGATGTAGATCAGAAAAAGTGTTGGAGATAGTACCCCTCCCTGTGGAACGCCCTGGCGCAGTAAGACCTTCTTACTCTTAAGACCATCCAGTTGCACTCTGGCTCTCCTGTTATGCAGGTATGCTTTGACCCATTTGTACATCCTGCCATTTACTCCATAATTTCTCAGTTTCTTCAAAAGCCCTTCCTTCCATACCTTATCAAATGCTTTCTTTAGGTCTATCCATGCTGCTAGTACCAGTTTCTTTTCTTGAAACCCATCCTCAATTTCCTGGGAAAGATAGGTTGCCTGATCTTCGGTAGAGTAACACTGTCTAAAGCCTGCTTGTTGTGGGACAAGGAGATTTTCACTTTCCAGGTACCACTGCAGTCTGAGATTGATTATACGTTCCATTGTTTTACACAAACAGCTTGTAAGGCTGATTGGTCTATAGCTGGATGTCATTGAACCATCTTTTCCTGGCTTTAGTAATGGTATCATAATTGCTTCTCTCCATGCCTGTGGCACTTTACCTGTGATCCAGCAAATGTTGTAGATCTGCAGTAGTTTTGCTTTAGCTGCAGTTCCCAAGTTCTTAATCATTTCATTAGACACTCCATCACTACCTGGTGACTTTTTCATTTTTAATTTGGATATTGCCAGCTCTAGCTCTCTTTGTGTAATGGGTATTTCCATGACTTCATGTGCAGTCTCTTCTTGTCTTGCATTTTGTTGTTTTAGACGGGTCTCTTGACGTTTCTCTAGGCTAATTTCAATATTGTTGTCATTTGCAAAGGAGTCTGCAAAGTGATTTGCTGCATGTTTACCTGTTAGAATGTTTCCATCCTTCTTCAGTGTAATTTTTGTGTTCCCTTCTGTACCCTCATCATTCAGCTGTTTTACAAGCTTCCACACTTTTCTTGTGTCTCGTTCTAGATTCATGTACTCTGTTTTCTCTTTCCAACTTCTCCGTCTGGCTTGTAGTTTAGCCCATTGAAATTTGGCTTTAGCATGCTGATAGTTATTGTGGTGTTCCTGGCAGGGGTTATTTTCTGCTTGTTTTCGAGATGTTTCCATGTCATTGTGCAGTTGCTCTAGTTCACTATTCCAGTATGGTTTGTAGTGTTTCCGTGCCCCTCTGGGTATTGTTTCACTGGCAGCTTGTATTATTAGTCTACTGAATTCATCAACTATTTTGTTGATGTCTCTGTCTGTATTTAGATCTTTAGTCAGTACACTGGTGTAATGTTGATACATTTTCCAGTCTGCCTTTTTGTAATTCCATCTGGAGAGAGTGCTGCTCTCCCTGACGGCCTCATTTTGCACCACTAAAAAGACAGGTCGGTGGTCGCTGCCTCCAAGTTGTTTCCCAACAATACGTGTGATATTCCAATCCAGGTCTGGTGAATGGAAAGTGAGGTCTGGTGTAGATGTGGTATGCCATGATCTGGAATAGAATGTTGGTGGATCTGTTGCCTGGTTTAATAGTATAAGCCCATTGTCATCCTGCCAATTTTCAAGTTCTTCACCTCTCTTGTCCATATCTTCATAGCCCCAGCTCTGTGAATGGCTGTTAAAGTCTCCACATACAATTATTCTTTCTTTTAATGTAATTGTGTCTAGTGCTAGTGGGCGGTCACTCGGACAGTAGTAGTTTAGTAGATGGAAGTCTGTATTTCCTGTCCTGAGGTGCAGTATTTGATATTCCGCCCCATCCATATACACTTCAATCTGACATGCATTAATGTTGTTCCTTACAAGAGTCAGTATTCCGCCCTTTTGTCTGTTTTTCCTGTCAGATCGGTAGCACTGGTATCCCCTAATCTTCAAGGCTATGTCGTTGTTTAGATGGGTTTCCTGCAAACAGCATATGCTTACTTGTTCTTCATGCAGGATATTTTCTAATTCTATCTTTTTACTGTACCCATCTCTTTTGCTGTTGATGCCTTCAGCATTCCAGTGCATTATTTTGAGTGGTCTTATTTTGGGTTGGCCAGTAACTCTATTCTCTCGCCCCCTGACTCCACAGAGCGATTGAGAAGGACATCCAGTAATATAGGTTGGGCCCTTTCGAGGCTGAGGGCCCGGCGCTGCACCTGCCTGAGTGTCCATCACAGGGCGAGTGCCATATCGATTTGCAGTTATAGGCATGCTTCCCATTGGCGTGAGTGCGTGGCATCCTGATTTTTGTAGTGCGCCTTTTGGCTGGTTGCCTCCGACTTCAGCACTTAAAATTGCTAGAGCAGACTGTGGTCTTGCACGGGTGTAGGAAGGCCTGGCCAGTCTTGGTTTTCAGTCCCTGGTGACTGTTAAGCCCCATCCCCACGACAAGGAGCTGGCCTTGATGGGGCTTCTACAACTGAACCCACATCCATCCTGCAGCCATTGCTTCTGTCTTGACGGTTCTTCTCCAGGTCTGCATGGACCTTCCAACATTCCTAATTCCTTGGGGATTCCAGTACATTGGTTATCTTGCTATATTGTTAGTGGTCTTTTCAATGTGTGGCCAGTGCATCCCCATTTCCTTTTCTTGATCTCCATTCCTATTGGTATCTGGAATTGTCCTTTAAATTATTTCTGTTCTTTTCTGTTTTGTTTTATTCCATCCCGGTCCATTGCATTCTGTTCTGCCTGATATGAGCAAGAGTTATCCCATTGTTTGTCTCTTTCAGTCTTATCCTGGTTTCATTGCTAAATTTGTCAGTCTCCCCTGGCTTATCTTCTGTGAGAGCTTGGTAGTGCTGCAAGCCCACATTATCTATTTAAAAAAATTATTTCTCCTCTTTATTCGTTGAAAATATTTGTGTGATTAAAAAAAATAAATGTCACATTTGTACAGCCTCATTTAGCTATTTATTGTTTCAGTTTCCATAACCATTTTGTGTGATCGAGGTGGTCTGTTTAACTATGTCAGAGGCAAAGAAAAGATCTTATTTCAGAAAAACTTGTGATCAAATAATTGGAGTCACCACTGCATGCTCTCTGTGGTCTTAGTGTATCACTCTTGACAGCTTCAATGTCTGTCACACGTTTGGGGGGGGGGGGGGGGAGACAATGCTAAACATTATCTTTTTCCTGAAATCCACTAACTGCTGCACACTGTTGTTGGAGAGTTTGCTGCACAGTTACTCCAAGCTTTGATTTCCTGGCAAGCATTCAGGAGATCACACACACACCATAGATACAGTTTCTCCAAGCTTTGATTTCCTGGCAAGCATTCAGGAGATCACACACACCATAGACACAGTTTCTCCAAGCACTGATTTCCTGGCAAGCATTCAGGAGATCACACACACCATCGACACAGTTTCTCCAAGCACTGATTTCCTGGCAAGCATTCAGGAGATCACACACACACCATAGACACAGTTTCTCCAAGCTTTGATTTCCTGGCAAGCATTCAGGAGATCACACACACCATAGACACAGTTTCTCCAAGCTTTGATTTCCTGGCAAGCATTCAGGAGATCACACACTCCATAGACACAGTTTCTCCAAGCTTTGATTTCCTGGCAAGCATTCAGATCACACACACCATAGACACAGTTTCTCCAAGCTTTGATTTCCTGGCAAGCATTCAGGAGATCACACACACCACAGACACAGTTACTCCAAGCTTTGATTTCCTGGCAAGCATTCAGGAGATCACACACACCACAGACACAGTTACTCCAAGCTTTGATTTCCTGGCAAGCATTCAGGAGATCACACACACCACAGACACAGTTTCTCCAAGCATTGATTTCCTGGCAAGCATTCAGGAGATCACACACACCATAGGCATAGTTTCTCCAAACACTGATTTCCTGGCAAGCATTCAGGAGATCACACACACCATAGACACAGTTTCTCCAAGCTTTGATTTCCTGGCAAGCATTCAGATCACACACACCATAGACACAGTTTCTCCAAGCTTTGATTTCCTGGCAAGCATTCAGGAGATCACACACACCATTTCAGGAGATCACACACACCATAGACACAGTTTCTCCAAGCTTTGATTTCCTGGCACACATTCAGGAGATCACACACACCATAGACACAGTTTCTCCAAGCTTTGATTTCCTGGCAAGCATTCAGATCACACACACCATAGACACAGTTTCTTCAAGCTTTGATTTCCTGGCAAGCATTCAGGAGATCACACACACCATAGACACAGTTTCTCCAAGCTTTGATTTCCTGGCAAGCATTCAGATCACACACACCATAGACACAGTTTCTCCAAGCTTTGATTTCCTGGCAAGCATTCAGATCACACACACCATAGACCCAGTTTCTTCAAGCTTTGATTTCCTGGCAAGCATTCAGGAGATCACACACACCATAGACACAGTTTCTCCAAGCTTTGATTTCCTGGCAAGCATTCAGGAGATCACACACACCATAGACACAGTTTCTCCAAGCTTTGATTTCCTGGCAAGCATTCAGGAGATCACACACACCATAGACACAGTTTCTCCAAGCTTTGATTTCCTGGCAAGCATTCAGATCACACACACCATAGATACAGTTTCTCCAAGCATTGATTTCCTGGCAAGCATTCAGGAGATCACACACACCATAGGCACAGTTTCTCCAAGCTTTGATTTCCTGGCAAGCATTCAGGAGATCACACACACCATAGACACAGTTTCTCCAAGCTTTGATTTCCTGGCAAGCATTCAGGAGATCACACACACCACAGACACAGTTACTCCAAGCTTTGATTTCCTGGCAAGCATTCAGGAGATCACACACACCATAGACACAGTTTCTCCAAGCTTTGATTTCCTGGCAAGCATTCAGGAAATCACACACACCATAGGCACAGTTTCTCCAAGCACTGATTTCCTGGCAAGCATTCAGGAGATCACACACACCATAGGCACAGTTTCTCCAAGCTTTGATTTCCTGGCAAGCATTCAGGAGATCACACACACCATAGACACAGTTTCTCCAAGCTTTGATTTCCTGGCAAGCATTCAGATCACACACACCATAGACACAGTTTCTCCAAGCTTTGATTTCCTGGCAAGCATTCAGGAGATCACACACACACCATAGACACAGTTTCTCCAAGCTTTGATTTCCTGGCAAGCATTCAGGAGATCACACACACCATAGACACAGTTTCTCCAAGCTTTGATTTCCTGGCAAGCATTCAGATCACACACACCATAGACACAGTTTCTCCAAGCTTTGATTTCCTGGCAAGCATTCAGATCACACACACCATAGACCCAGTTTCTTCAAGCTTTGATTTCCTGGCAAGCATTCAGGAGATCACACACACCATAGACACAGTTTCTCACTGATGAAGTTGTAGTAGAGCAGTGTACTAGCCTAGTGAAAGCAAGAGACTGGGTTTGATCCTTATTGGCACTTTAGATTCAATCAGCCTTAAATGGTTGGGAAGGAAAGGCTGCACCAGTGAAGTGCACTATTAGCCCAACATTTTGCCAGTAGTTGGAAAATAAGGCTCCTAGTAGCAACACTATGTTCTCCACACTTTTGTCTTTGCCAGCAGAGCACTATTGTCATAATCATTATCACCATATCTCCTCTACAATTTTCTACTCATCATTTACCCATGTCAAACTATGTGACTTGATCTATTCCAGTGAAAGTTGTAGAAATCAAAGTCATCAGTGCCGTGCCATCACAAATTAAGAAAGGTGGTGCCGAGTACAGGATACATGTAAGACCTCACTTTCCTTGTTTAAGATCTAAGTGTCATGTTTTCTTTGTTGAAATGTGAACTTTGTTTTTACATTGAAGTTGTAGTACTTCCCTGTGTTGTGATGGGTGGGGCGTTCGCAAACAAAATGTCTGCTGAGATTGGTTGCTGAAAGATATGGCAACGGTAGAGTAATTGATGACATAACAAACATATATAAATGTGGAAAGTAAAATATTAGACATAGAGGCTGACACCAAAGTCAAAGCCATGCATTTACATGAAAATTAAGCTGGGTTGCATCTCCAAAAACCAATATAACAGAGACCAAGGTCAAGGCCATACATGGGCGATTGAAATTTAAAAATGTTACCAGACAGCATGGACAGGTTGTCTAAAAAAAATATATCTTTAAATGTGTAGGAGGCACAGGCAACAAATAATTATACTATTATTAGATGCTTGGGTGGTTAGACAATGACAGAGGCCGGAAATGGTCATAATATAAATAGAGAATCTCAATCTCGAGAAACAGACAGACATTAGACACTGAAATAAGAGGGAGCACAGATATACGAAAAAAGGCACTACGATACACAGAACGGGACCCTCACTCTCAACCACACTGAGAGAAAGGCAGAGAACTAGTTTAGCTAGATAAAAATAGCCGAGCAAGATCCTGACTAGAACAAGTGAATTATCTTAACAAATTGAAGGGTTCCCATGGGACCTGAGCAGAAATAATTAAGACATAATCTGTGAGGTATTATACAAATTCTTGGATTGTGTGATTTACCACCGCCAAGTAATTTTGACATGACAGTATCCTAGAATGAAGAGATGCTGTGTATATTCATGAAACATGTATCTAATGTGGAACCATCCAACTGTAACTATTTTGAAAATAAACACTTGTTGGTGTGATGGTGCACCTCTAGCCTTTGTTATTTATCCAAGTTAATAGGATGAGAATTAACTTAAGAAATGAGTCAAAGAGAGAAAGAGATGGCCTAACAATATTAACGGTATGAGAAGGAGAATAAACACAACGTGAAGTCATAAAACAACGCATCAAGTTAAGATAGAGACAAATCTATTCAAAAAGGATATTCAAAATCTATTCAAAGAAGTACAACTGATAAGAAAGGGAATAAACCATCTCCTGACACATAGACAACTGTCTCTGGCAAGCAGTCAATGAAGTAGATTGGTTGTGTTGAAAGATATGGCAGTGGTAGAGTAAATCATGACATAACAAACATAGACATCTTGTCTCTGGCAAGCAGTCAATGAAGTAGATTGGTTGTGTTGAAAGATATGGCAGTGGTAGAGTAAATCATGACATAACAAACATAGACATCTTGTCTCTGGCAAGCAGTCAATGAAGTAGATTGGTTGTGCTGAAAGATATGACAGTGGTAGAGTAAATCATGACATAACAAACATAGACATCTGTCTCCTGCAAATAGTCAGTGAAGTAAAGAAGTAACATGATTTGACATAGACCTGAAGGTTTCACATTTTCTTGAAGATCCTGGATCGGATGATCATCAGAAGAAAATATTAACTTTGAGAAAGAAAACAATCTAGAAAGAGAAATAAGAAATACAAATAGGGATGAACTTGGAATATTCTAGCAAAATCTCCACTTTTTAGTTTGTTGATAACACCTTTCTTATATGCAAGTCTTCTATCACTGGTTGAAAAACACTTTTTTTTTTCAATTTATTTGATAATTAACTAAGTTTGCATGTAGAATTGCATGTATGTAGCATTGCATTCAGTAAAAAGTTGTATTGACATTTCTTTGATGACAATAAATAATTTATGTTTGTATATAGAGTTACCTGTATGTAGAGTTGCATTCAGTAAAAAGTTGTATTATTGAGGCTTGAGGCCAGGCATAAATATAATTAAATTATTCACTACTTACTGAACTACTGAAGTAAACTATGTGTGTGTAGATGCTGTAAATCATTCTCAGACATTATTTGTGGTAGGGAAATTGAATAAATATTATTGTTAGTTTATTGAAGGAATAATCAAGAAAATATGTTTGATGTTTCAGACAACTTGGTCAAATGAAGAAGTGACAGAAGTTTTATTGAAGTTTAAGCAACTACAAGAACTACATCATAAAGTATGTATCTGTCTCACCTTAAGTTACCTTCATAATTAATGAGCATTCTGAGAGAAAGTAAATCTTTTCATCATCATGTGCCATACTGGATGGTGTAGGCGATCATGTCCTTCCACAATATTCTAATCTACAGTACATCGTATGAGTTCTGTTGTTGACTGTTTTTCATGCCATGACACCAAGCTATCCAGTATTTTCTCTCTTTGTCGCCCGCCATCTCTCTTTCCTTTTATTTTGCCAGTTGTAACCAAGTATTCCAGCTTTCCTCTTCTTTCCTGATGTGCCCAAAAAATGTTGATTGTTTCTTTCTGATGTTTTTAGGAGTTCCCTTTTTGTGTTGGCCTCTTTGAGAATTTCTTCATTGGTCTTTTTAGCTGTCCAGGAAACTTGCAACATTCTTCTGAGAAATCCCATCTCTGTGGCCTCTAATCGTATTTTCATTTGTTTGTCCACTGTCCATGATTCGCTTCCATAGGTCAGAATTGGTTCTATATAGCACCGATGAACTCTCTTTGTCACTTCTATTGACATATATTTGTTGCATATGATATTTTTCATTTTCTGAAATGCTATTTTGGCCTGAATTATTCTGCTTTTTATTTCTGTGATGCATCTTCCATCTAATGTTATTATTGTGCCCAAGTATTTGACGCATCTTTTCTTACTGGCCCAAAGTATTTAGCTCAAATTTTGAGAGTTTATTCCTTCAGTGTTACCAGCCAATGTTGAGTTTGATTTTTCAAATTTTAATCAGGGATCATAATCCACATATGAGATCTCTATATATAGATATTTAAGATAACTTGTGCGATGGTTTGATACATTAACAATTCATTCCTTTTTTTTTATATAAAATAATTTTTTTCTCATAAATATTTATAAATTTTATTGGTACGATAAATAATGTTGGACAATCTGATATTCTGTAAATAGCATTTATCTAAGTGGAACTTTTGCTTGTCAGGTCGGGTAATTTTACCTGCTACTGTATGCAGTAAATAGTACAACCTATGGCTGCCCTGCTGCCTTGCAGGTAAGCTCGGGAGAGTAAAAGGCTAAAGGAGGGTACCCCGAAGTAAAACAACCCCACTGCCTTGTGAGTGAGACTTTTTAGTCAAAGGCTAGCGGAGCCAACCATAAACAAACCGACGGAAGGCAACAGAAAACCACCGTCGTAACTTCTTTGTACAATCATGAATCGTCATAACAATAGAAATAACGACAACGTTTAGGGGGATTCCAATGGAAAACCCCCGTTCGGTAGGGGACATCATGTGCTACAGGTGATACCCAATCGTCATCAAGCTACTGTAAGCAAAATAAAGATAAAACAAACTCTAAAGATAGGTACTTGGAATGTGAGAACACTCATGCAGAAGTGTAAAATGGGAAAACATCATACATGAAATGAAAATAATGGGTTTACAATTACTGGGACTTTGCGAAATGAGATACACCGGATCAGGGGAGAGGTATTCTGATAAAAATAAAATAATCTATTCTGGAGGTACTGAACACCAAAGAGGAGTAGGTATCATCTTGGATGCAGAAAGAGCAAGAACAGTGAAAGGCTTTTACCCAATATCTGGAGTCCTTTTAGTGAAATTGAATAGACATAAATCTTATACAAGTTTATGCACCAACAGCAGACAGTCTAGAGGAAACAATTGATAAATTTTACAATGAGTTAAACGAGGCACTTCATAAATGCAAACCACATGAAAATACGATAGTTCTAGGGGATTTTAATGCAAAAGAAGGAAAGGAAAGAGTTGAGGAAGTAGTTGGTCATTATGGCTTAGGCGAGAGGAATGAAAGAGGTGACAAACTTATTGACTGGGCAAGAACACACAACATGATGATAGGAAACACCTGGTTTAAGCAACATCCAAGACGTCTGTGGACATGGAAAAGCCCAGGGGACAAGGCACGTAATCAAATTGACTATATAATGATAAGCAATAGATTTAGAAACAGTCTGGTGTGTGTGAAAACTAGACCAGGGGCAGATTGCAATAGTGAACATGTACCAGTTATGGGAAAGCTTAGAGTAAAATTAAAAACAACAAAACGAGCCTCAGTTAACATCAAGTTAAATTTAGATTTACTAAAATCAGACAAGAAACTGCAAGATAAATATAAAATCACAATTCAGAGCTGGTACAATGCATTAGAGAAGATACAAGGCATTGATGAATAGTGGAAAATGCTAAAAGAATCAATGCAACAAACATCAAAAGAGTTCATACCACCAGTGAGGACAAATTCAAGAAAGAAATGGATGACAGATGACATTTTGCAAGAAAAAGAAGTAAAGAAAATAAAGATGAGTATAAGAGATTAAATAAAGAAATTGTAATAAAATGCAATGAAGCAAAAGAAGCATGGCTAAAAGAGAGATGCAAAGAGATTGAAATGCAACAAAAAGGAAATGCTGAAGCTATATGCAAACAAATTGAGGAATTAACAGGAAGAAAAATGCCATTTTTACATATTTTTATTTGGTATGGAAACAATTTTTAAAAAAAATGATATATCTATTTATTTGTTCATTGACAATTAGGTTTTTCCCAAATGATTTCCTCAATATTTATTTCAGTTTTAAGACTTTTTTGTGGGAGTAATCTTTCCTCTCTTTTGAATCAATATTTGTATTTGATTTATTCCTGGTTCCCATGTTTTATTTTTGTACGGGAATAATCTGTTCTTTTTTTAAATATTTCATCTGTTCACTGTTTTTCTAAAAGGATTTTATCAATGCTGCTTGCATTCGCCCAATGACTAAAGAAATACACCTCTTTGTCATCCTCTCCTTAATAGGGCGCTAAGTGGGCGTGTACACGTTGTGTTGTGGTTTGCTGTAAATCTGTGATATTTGTGCCTTTCAGCCCAACACATCTGACTTCAGCATGTTATTTGTGTATGTGATTGTTCTTCCTCTTTGATCTCCACTCGCTTGGCCAGACTTGACAGATTAGTCTGGTTTTAGAGGTACCACGAAGAGGTGGAGTAGGGTCTGGAGGGTTCTGATACACTAGTCCTGGCACAAGCTATCATCTGTGTTTCACTGATAGCTTTAAGCTCTGGTACTGTGAGATAACAGACAGCTTAAGAGAATGGCTTGGCAGAAGGTCAACAACAGAAATGATAAATAGCTGCCGAGATCGAAAGTTGTGGAGAGACATGATCACCTACGTCAGTAGGCCTGGTACTTGATGATGATGATGATGACTGTGAGATACCTTGCCTCTGATTTTATCAACAAATGTTTCAATAATTTTTGTATAGGAATAACCTTAGTTTAAAAAAAATCATTTGAATAGCTAGATAGGTCATGACTGTAGGAATCCAAAAATACCTCATTTAAACCTGTACATGAATTATAAAAAAAAAGTTATGAATTTTGTAATGATTTGTTATGATAAAGAGTGCTTATTAATACAACTATAACTGTGATAACATAATCAAAGAAAAGCATCTAGGTCACGCTCTCTTCATAAAAGTCAACATATGACACATATTACATAAGATGGCGGGGAAGATGTATGATTTTTTATAATTGCATCATAGACAGAATTGTGGAAGTTAACTCTACAATTATGTCAATAAAAAATCCCATTTTCCCTCTTACCACAGTGACATTTCAAGCCGCGATAGCTCAGTGGTTAGTGAACAGGACTACAAAGGACAAGGGGTAGGGTTCGATCCCAACCGACGGCTTCCGGGTTTACCCAGCCTTAAATGGGTACCGGATTTTTTTTCTGGGAAAGTAAAGCGGCATGGGCGTAATACCGACCACATTACCCCAAAAATTATATGCCGAAGGTCTGCAAAATTTATGGCCACTAACACCATATTCCCTATACACCGCCACTTGGCGTGACGGGGGTACTTTACTTTTTTTTTTTTAACAGTGACATTTCACACATTGATGTCAAAAATAGACACTGAATGTAAATAAACATAATGTTTTACTCAATCTTAGCGGATTTATTAAAACTCAACAAATTCAGCATTGACACTAGATGGCAACAACACATTTTGAATGGAAAATCTTCAAAACTTAATTGTCAATTAAACTATTCCATTTTCCTGTTATCACTGTAAAGTTACTTATGATGATATGAACAGTACATTGATATTTCTATACTGGTTTCTTAAAAAAAAATAATGTCATGTCGTAAATGCCACAAATGTATAAAAAAAACTTACATGTAATGCATAGAGAAGGGTTGTAGCTGGAGAATTACTTTGTCAAAAATGTTAGAAGATATTCCCTCATGTCAAGGATTGCCCGACCTTCATTCTGATGTATAAATAGACGAATGCAATTTGGTTTCTTTTATTCAACTCCTTTATTCCCAGATGTGTGTACTGCAGTTGTTTGACCAAAGTTGCATTTCGCATAGGCTGAATGAAAGTAGCAAAATCGTGGCTGTATCAATCAAACAAAATCATGGCTGTATCAATCAAACAAAATCATGGCTGTATCAATCAAACAAAATCATGGCTGTATCAATCAAACAAAATCATGGCTGTATCAATCAAACAAAATCATTGCTGTATCAATCAAACAAAATCATGGCCGTATCGATCTAACAAAATCATGACTGTATCAATCAAACAAAATCATGGCTGTATCAATCAAACAAAATCATGGCCGTATCGATCAAACAAAATCATGGCCGTATCAATCAAACAAAATCATGGCCATATCGATCTAACAAAATGATGACTGTATCGATCTAACAAAATGATGACTGTATCGATCTAACAAAATGATGACTGTATCGATCTGACAAAATGATGACTGTATCGATCTAACAAAATGATGACTGTATCGATCAAACAAAATGATGACTGTATCGATCAAACAAAATCATGGCTGTATTGATCAAACAAAATCATGGCTGTATCGATCAAACTAAGGAACTACTACTCTCTTGTAAATAAAACAAAAGCTGCACATTGTGCAAGAGTTGATGGCCGTCAACCTTTTTTATCTTTATAGCAGATGTAGTAGGAGGCGATATAACAGGAATGTACTTTCATGATAAGCTCACTTGTTGACATATTTAAAGTTATTGTCTTGGAACTCCTAGCTTTTATGGCAGGTTGTAATGACTTTTTTGCTCACCTGGTTCCTGCTGGAGACATTGAAGTTGTCCATCCTAGTCTGGAGGGGGATGCTGTACTAAACCTGCATCAAAGTAACATGCAACAACATGGGACGAACAAATTAGTTTCTGTTGAACTTATTTCTATCTATCTATCTATTGACCATTTCTATCTATCTATCTATTGACCTTTCGAGCCATAACCGGCCCATAGGGCATAGACCCAGATACTCTTTCTCTTATCTAAATTTTTATTCTAGCAGTTTTCAATCCTTGTAAAGATCTTTTATCAAATCTCGCCATTTGTCTCTGTTCTGTGCAAGCAACTCTATCTCATTGAGGGAGCCGATTCCTGCTGCTCTTGCCTCTCTCATCAATGTTCTTCTCAGTGTCTGTTTGGGTTGACCTCTTTTCCTCTTACCTGTTGTTTCCCACATGAGGGCTTGCTTTGTATTCTGTCATCTGTTGGAATTAAGCATTTAATGACCTTAGTCTATTCATGATTGATCTCAAGCCCAATTTTCTGGCTATTGATGATAGTTCATTTGTGTTTTCCTGCATCGTTTTTATCAGACTGCTGATGTGGACTATGTCATCAGCAAAGTCGAGGTCCTCCAAATGGTCTCCTTGTATCCATCCGATGACTTTTTAACCAGTGCAGCATGTCTTCATTATGAAGTCCATAACAATTCCAACTTATTAAAAGAATTTATTTAGATATCTAAAATTGCTGTTCATGCAATATCATAGTTTCTGTTGAACTTATTTAGATATCTAAAATTAGTGTTCATGCAATATCATAGTTTCTGTTGAACTTATTTAGATATCTAAAATTGCTGTTCATGCAATATCATAGTTTCTGTTGAACTTATTTAGATATCTAAAATTGCTGTTCATGCAATATCATAGTTTCTGTTGAACTTATTTAGATATCTAAAATTGCTGTTCATGCAATATCATAGTTTCTGTGACAGATGTTGCTTCAATAATGTTTTCTCTTTCTTGTCACAGCTACTTAACAAATTTCCAGACGAGAAGAAAACACACACGTCTGTACCAGTCTTCCCAGGTAAGGGTTGTGTGTGCGGGTCCCTGAGGGATTTCGATTTTGTTGGAGTTCAGTGCAGTAGCAGATTGTGAAAGTGGAACGCATATTTTTGTGAATGTTATGAAGTGAAATATACCACAGTGACACCCCTCATCAATGAAAAATAGTGACACTTGTATGGTACAGCTTATAAGACAGGAAAGTGTTTCAACTGCTGAAATCTTTATCAGTAGACAGAGAGAAGAAAGCAATGAGTTAGATGAAGTAACGAGATGTAAGCTTGTCTGAGTTGTGTATTCAACTAAACCATTGGTTAGGCAAGGATTGAAATTGTAGTTTGAGTTAAACTGTAGGAAAATTGTTGGAGTTTGAATTAAACTGTAGGAAAATTGTTGGAGTTTGAGTTAAACTGTAGGAAAATTGTTAGAGTTTGAGTTAAACTGTAGGAAAATTGTTGGAGTTTGAGTTAAACTGTAGGAAAATTGTTGGAGTTTGAGTTAAACTGTAGGCAAATTGGAGGTGGGGAAAGTTAATGAGAAGACAGCACTCTTGAATGTAGGTTAGAAACACTGGGATAGGGACTTCTAGACTGGCAGCGGAAGTGTCTCATGTGGATCGTTGTGACCTAGTTTGTCCCAACTAAAGAGCATGCCATAAACAGTTGTGCACCTTGGCCGAGCAGCTCTGCTAAAACTGTTTAATGGGTGCTGAATTCAATAAGTCTTGGTGTTTAGCTCTGCACAAGTAAATTAATAATTGAAAAAAAATATTGAAGAATAGCACACCTACTGCAATCAATCGCAAATTCAATATCTTGAAAGCTACTACGACAGTCATGTGATTTTTAAAAAAAAAAAATCAATAAAATTCTTTCTTCACCCTGTGGGAACACAGTGGGCTGTATAATTCATTTATTATTATTTGTCTCCAGTCTAAACCACTGGAAACTACTGTTCATGCTGTTTCGTCCTAAATGTTTGTCTGCAACGCAAGTATTCAGCCCTACCCTATCCGGGAGATACTTGTCTTAACAGGAAAAAAAAAAATACACTATGTATTTCCGAGCTGTGATCGCAGCCTTATGCTATTAGTCATGAGAACACCTGCGTGAAAGACATTGCCTTCGAAGCTAATTTTATTAGTTAGCTGAGTGGCAGTGTTCCCTAGCGTTTGGCTTTTTGTGGCAAGGCGCTGTGCTACTGAGTACGGGTTTGATCCTTCTTTGGTCCATATTTTTTGTTGTTGATTATTTGTCAATTTTTCTGAGTGCTGTAAACATACTTCTTCCTCTGAATTGATTCGCTGATTATCGCCTCGGAAGTTTCCCTCTATAATAATATTCATTTATTATTATTTGTCTCCTACTAAAAGTAATCCTGGAGTGGAAAATACAAGGTAAAAGAGGCAGAGGCAGACCAAGACTAACATGGATGAGTAACATCAAAAGATGGACAAATCAGCCTATGACAACCTGCACCATCAAAGCAAGAGACAGAGCAGAATGGCGCTCCATGGTAGCCAACCTTCATTGTGGAGATGGCATTCGATGATGATGATGAGGACTGTTAGTCATATTCAACTGAAACGTATTATCATCGCTTACCTACACATGTGAAAGCTGGAAAACATCAAAAGAGATTGAGAGAAAACTAAACACTTTTGAAGACAAATGCCTAAAAAGTACAATCCGTGTACAATGGAATGAATTCAAGACTAATATTGAGATAAGAGAAATGTCCAGGCAACCAACAATGACATCTACAAATATAAAGAGAAGATGGACATATGTCAGACATGGGCTGAGAAGAGACAAGAGAATTCCAAAACAAGCTCTTCTATGGGAAACATCAAGATACCTATAAAGAAGAAGACCTGGAGAGACACTGAAAGGAACATTTATAAGAGAAGCAAAGTTAGCAGGAATAATTAATTAGATAAGATTGAACATCTCACCCAGAATACAGATGGGTGGCGAAAACACTACAGGCTCTATACGCCTTATGTGATGTTGAATGGCGCTGGAAGGATCAAGATCAAAGACCGCTAGGAGTCTTAAAGACAAGATGAGTGGACATGAACCCTTAATTACGATACCTATCTGTGGCTGGCATATTTACTATACTACAGTAAAAATTACTACCACTTAAATGTAACATTCGGTGCTCTAAAAATAGTATTTTTTTCTGAACTTTTGACATATAGCCATGTGTTCACACTAAGCGAGACATGAGGAATCAGAATTCCTGGTTCAGGTTGATTTATGACCTGAGTTTGACCTCATGGACAAGATGTGTTACAATGTCTATGGGTACGGTCGCAGTAAGTTTGTCAGTATTGGTCATGCTACCACATATTGTTAGTCGCTGCGTTTCCCGAGTTACAAAGAGTTGTTTGATGTCAGCCGACGACTGAGGAAATTTTCCTGCAACAAATTTCTTGAAAATCGGTGAATTTTTTTCACATTATATGAGATCGTACGTATCTCTGAAAATTGAAAAAAAAAAAAAAATTTAACAATGGAAATAAATCCAACACTCAGGGGTCACCAGAAGTGGTAATTAGGAAGATACACAGAAGAGGGGAGGGAGGGGGATGTTTGAACACTGTAAATTGTCAAATTTGGAAGAATTTGTGTTTTGATGCTGTCATTTTTTTTTTTACGATAGTATCATAATCTAGGGTTAATGGATTGTTTTTATAATTTTAGGAACTTATACACACAATGAGGAGTCCTTGGAAGATAGGATAACTTCCCTGAACACTTATTTCAGGTAGGAAATGTTTGAAGATACTTTATGTGAAATGTAATGGGCTGTTTGTGTAGTACAGCAAGTTGGGACCATCTTTTCATTTATGTTGACAGTGATTAAACATGGATTTTTTGTTACAACACTTTCTAATTTTCCTTTTCTTAAAGACACAAAGTCACAAACTTTTGGGCCTGTTGTTGTGGCTAATTCCTGTTTGGAAATTTGTCATCTTTCCAGGGGCTTCTGGTTAGTTCAGGTCCAGTGCCAGCCTTAAAAAAAACAATAATTATTCTAATATATATATATATATATTGTCTTTAATGTAATAATATAATGTAATGGCTTACTTTGAATAACAGTATTTAACAATGTGATCCTTGTAATAACTTGTTGCCCATTATTAAACATTAACTTGTATCCTGCATTGTGTAAACTGTTTCCTCTGTCATATAACTTTGTCATTATTCTTTTTTTTCTTCATTCACTGTATGATTACTTCTCTGTATCGTCTGCTCATGAAGGTGGAGTTTGTCTTGTGCTGTGGGTTACTGCCTTTCATCTTCGGCATGACTTTTTGATTAAACTGCAGCAGGCATCAACTCCCTTGCCAAGATTGAGCAGAACAGAGCCATGTGGCAAGAAATAATGCAGGTCCTGTGCAAGGACTGACAGTTGAAAGATCGTAAGACACAAGAGTCTAGAATTTCTGCCCTATGTGCTGTCTTTGGCTTGAAAGGACAATAGATAGATAGTTGACTTTTTGGTTCATGGTTTGCCTTCCGTCTTCCATCACTATGTACTTGGCCAGAATGGTTAACTGTTTTCAAGCACACCTTGGACAGAAGGTGGGTCTTGATTAGTTCTGGTTCACTGATCCTGTCATAAGCAATCAACTATGAGTCACCGACCACTTTCAGCACAGTCATCAATCTTCCAGTCTCTGGTCATCACCAAACATGCCTTCAGCCAGCCTTCCTAGTTCTCTCCATATAAAGCATGGTTTCTCTTTGTTTTCTTTGGCCACCCTTCCTAGTTCCTGTCATGTAAAACATGGTTTCTCTCTGTTTTCTTTGCTACCCTTCCTAGTTCTGTCCATATAAAGCATGGTTTCTCTTTGTTTTCTTTGCTACCCTTCCTAGTTCTGTCCATATAAAGCATGGTTTCTCTTTGTTTTCTTTGGCCACCCTTCCTAGTTCCTGTCATGTAAAACATGGTTTCTCTCTGTTTTCTTTGGCCACCCTTCCTAGTTCCTGCCATGTAAAACATGTTTTCTCTTTGTTTTCTTTGGCTACCCTTCCTAGTTCCTGCCATGTAAAACATGGTTTCTCTCTGTTTTCTTTGGCCACCCTTTCTAGTTCCTGCCATGTAAAACATGGTTTCTCTCTGTTTTCTTCATGCAGCAAATTGGCCAAGGCACCAGCACATATCCTAGACTGTGATATATTCACTGAGCCTCTGAGGAGTGGAACTCTAGTCTACCAACCCAAATCTTCCTCCACCCTACATACCACCACACCAACAACAGCATCATCATCTCAGACACAAGAGGTTTTTATTCAGACTAGTCCTTTGAGAGAAGGTAAGCGATTCTTTTAACTTATGTCTCTTTGTAGATTTGGACCAGTAAACAGATTTAGACAGCTTAGCTCCTACACTAGACCAGTAAACACACATAGACAATTTACTTAGCTCCTACACTAGACCGACTAAGCGAATGCTTCCAATAGAAACTTGGGTTAAACAAGGATGTATTTTATCGCCCTTGTTATTTGGAATTGTTATGGACTTATGAAGAAATGCTGCACTGGTAAAAAAAGTCATTGAATGGATACAAGGAGACTATTTGGAGAACCTTGACTTTGCTGATGACATAGTTCTCATCAGCAGTCAGATAAAAATGATGCAGGAAAACACAAATGAACTGTCATCAATAGCCAGCAAAATTGGGCTTGAGATCAATCATGAAAAGACTAAAGTCATGAAAAGTTTAATTCCAACAGACGACAGAATATACATGGAAAACAAACCAGTAGAAGAGATCAATCACTTTATCTATCTTGGAAGTCACATTGATCGAGAAGGGGATACAAGCAAGGAAATTAGAATCAGAATAGCTAAAGCAGCAATGTCTTTCAGAAGCCTTGAAAAGTTGTCACAAACACAAAACTTAGACTATTCAAATCAAATGTACTATCAACCCTTACGTATGCGTGTGAAAACTGGAAAACAACAAGCGATATAGAAACAAAGTTGAACGCATTCGAAAATAAATGTCTAAGGAAAATACTTGGTATAGTGTGGAACGAATTCAAAACAAACGAGGAAATTAGAGAAATCGCCGTCAATCAACCACTAATATCTTCAGTAATAAAAAAAGACGATGGTTATATGTTGGACATGTGATGAGAAGAGATAATAACCGAAAAGCAAAGCAAGCCCTCATATGGGAAACAACAGGTAAGAGAAAAAGAGGAAGACCCAGAGAGACACTGAGAAGACATTGATGAGATAGGCAAGAGCAGCAGGAATCGTCTCCCTCAATGAGATAGAGCTGCTTGCACAGAACAGAGACAAATGGGGAGATTTGATAAAAGATCTTTACAAGGATTGAAAACTGCAAGAATAAAAATTTAGATAAAAGAAGGAGTATCTGGGTCTATGCCCTATGGGCCGGCTACAGCTTGAAAGGTCAATAGATAGATAGATACACTAGACCAGTAAACACACTTGGACAACATATTTAGCTCCAATACTAGACCAGTAAACATATTTAAAAAAAAAGTAAAGAGACCCTGTCACGCCAAGTGGCGTATAGGGAATATGGTGTTAGTGACCATAAATTTCACAGACCTTCAGCGTATGATTTTTGGGGTAATGTGGTCGGTATTACGCCCGTGGCGCTTTACTTTCCCAGAAAAAAATCCGGTACCCATTTAAGGCTGGGTGAACCCGGAAGCCGTTGGTTGGGATCAAACCCTACCTCTTGTCCTTTTATAGTCCAGTTCACTAATCACTGATCTATCGCGGCTCCCTAGTAACCTCACTTAGACAACTTATATCACTGTAAAAATACATACAGTGTTCGGGCTTACTTGAGAGTCTATCTAATGAACAACATTTACCGACACCAAATCACAGACTCTCTTTGGAAAGACATTCACTTGGGTCATACTTTTGGGTGTTGATGTGATAATGTGAAGTGGATATGGGTCTCAACTGGAGGGCTTGGATTTGTTGGTGATGTTGTACTCCTTGCACATGAAAGACATGCCGCAGGAACTAAAAATAAAGTCTGCCAAAATGTCACTGTTATTGAAAAATGGTGTGGGTCACTGTTGTTGAAAAAATGGTGTGGTTCACTGTTGTTGAAAAATGGTGTGGTTCACTGTAATTGAAAAATGTTGTGATTGTCACTGTCGTTGGAAAATGTTGTGATTGTCACTGTCGTTGGAAAATGTTGTGATTGTCACTGTCGTTGGAAAATGTTGCGATTCTCACTGCCGTTGAAAAATGTTGTGATTGTCACTGTCGTTAAAAAATGTTGCGATTGTCACTGTTGTTGAAAAATGTTGCGATTGTCACTGTCGTTGAAAAATGTTGTGATTGTCACTGTCGTTGAAAAATGTTGCGATTGTCACTGTTGTTGAAAAATTTTGTGATTGTCACTGTTGTTGAAAAATGTTGCGATTGTTACTGTCGTTGAAAAAAGGTGTTGTTGCCACTGTTGTTTGATGCTGTAAATTTTACTAATTGTGGAGGAGAGGGGGGGTGGGTAGTGTCAAGTCTAAGAAATACATATAAAGCAAAGCTGCAGTAAAGCTGATTGTAATGAGAAAAAAGAAAAGAAAAAAAATGGCATGGTTTAAGCTGTGTGTAATAAATGGACGACACAAATTTGAACAACGTGTCTGCTCAATAAGCCTTCAGTAGGAACAAACAACTAACAGTTATGTAAGTAAATAAAATTAGCCCTACATAGCTAACTAATAATGGAGTATCTAAAATAAAATAATTACGAACTAGAATGAGAAATGAAAATGTCTTCCCTGTGTACTGTGCTGTGACCAGAAGGAGAATGAACGATAGTATGCACAGAGTACCCAATGTAGTTAATGTATGCTAATGGGAGGGTCAAAACACACAGGTGGAAGGCTTCTAAAAATATATGTGGGGGGGGATATTGTATAGGATACCTCAACTGTAATACGGCCGGCAATACAACTGTGTGAGAAAAAACAGACCTGTATCAGTGTATCCCAAATATATTTTTAGATATATATATATATATATATATATATATATATATATATATATATATATATATATATATATATATATAAATAACACCTGTGTGTTACCGGGGCCTCATTATAAGGGAAGTAAAGAATAGTGACACTGTGACCTTCCAGGCCTGTCGTAAGAGGCAACTAAGGAAATTGATTGATAACTTGACAAGCTGTCATTGTAAAAAGTATTGTTATGGAAACAGCGCCATATATTTTAGAGCAGTGATCTCTGCAATATGTGCCACTTTGGCACGCAAGGTTTCTGTTTTTGAGATTGTGGTTCTGCCCTATGTGCCGTCTTCGGCTCGAAAGGACAATATATATAAATAAATATCTTGGATCCACAGTTACGCAAACCATCTCTCTTGATGAAGAAATAAACTGTCGAATTGGTAAGGCAGCTACGACCTTCGGCAAACTCACAAAAAGGGCATGGAACAACACGAAACTAACTCAAAAGACTAAACTCTTAATATATCAAACATGTGTGCTTAGAACACTACTATATGGATCCGAAACCTGGACAACATACTCAAACCAGGAAAAAAGACTAAATGTCTTCCACATGCGATGTCTCCGCAAAATAATGCACATCAAATGGCAGGACAAAATAACCAACTTAACTGTCCTGCAACGTGCTAAGACCCTAACAATCATGTCGATGCTCAGAAGTCGAAGGCTAAGATGGCTGGGGCATGTCCAACGGATGGAAGAAAAACGCATTCCTAGGCAAATACTATATGGCGAGCTAAAACACGGAAAACGACAAATCGGCAGACCTAAACTACGATATAGAGATATCTGCAAATCATCTCTGAAAGACTTCTCCATCTGTGAAAACGACTGGCAACATCTGGCAAGTGATCGCACATCATGGAGAGCACGTATAAGGAACGGTATAACAACATTTGAGACTGTTCTAAGACAGGACTTAGAAGAGAAGAGACTCATGAAAAAGGATGGTAAACCCTGTGGACCAGCGAGCCTGACATGTTCATTATGTGACCGCGTGTGTTTGTCAAACATTGGTAGAATTAGCCACGAGAGAAGCTGTTCGGCAAAAACAATACCTCAAAAAAATACGCAATAGCCTCCACTAGACCGTCTGACAAGACGAAAAGGGCCATATATAGGGTGTTTATAAAGTCTCACTACACTTGGTATCTAGGTCAATTTGAAAAAAATGTTTATGACGTCATCACAATATGTGCTCAATGGTAAGTTCACTTGTTGCGACAGTTTTCTTAATGACTTGTCTGGACTTTTAAGGATTCTGTCTTGGATATCTAAACATATTTCATCATTCACAGCAGGCCTACCAGATCGTGGAGCATCTTCCACATTTCCAGTAGCAATAAACTTATTCAACAAATTTCATTGACAGTGGGAGCACATATTGTGATGACGTCATAAACATTTTTTTTTCAAATTGACCTAGATACCAAGTGTAGTGAGACTTTATAAATACCCTGTATATATATAGATCATTCTAGACAAATCTGGATTAATGCTAACAACAAGCGCAGACATAAAAGCCCGTTGGGCGGAACACTTCAAAGAAATTCTTAACCGTCCACTACCTCACAGTTTAATAGATTTTGAAGCTGAAACACCAGCAGCAGAATTAGATGTAAATTTAGATGACTTCACCTTGAGTGAAATAGAAACCACCTTAAAGCTAATGACCAATAACAAGGCTGCTGGAGAGGATAAGTTAACAGCTGAGATCCTCAAGGCAATTGATAGCCATAATTTAATACATCTCCAAAAAATGTTCAACATCATTTGGAAAACAGAGAAGACGCCTCATAAATGGAAAAAAGGAATCATTGTTAAGATCCCAAAAAAGGGCAATCTTAGAGATTGTAACAATTGGAGAGGCGTGACACTTTTGTCAGTTGCCTCAAAATTATTCTGTAAAATCATCCTAAATAGAATAAAGGATTCAATAGATACAGTAATGCGTGAAGAACAGGCTGGGTTTAGAAAAGGGAGAAGCTGTCTTGACCACATTTTCACTCTACGACTTATATTGGAGGAACACATTGAAAAGCAAAAACCTTTTGTACTTAACTTCATCGACTTCAAAAAAGCATTTGATAGTATTCATAGAGATTCTTTGTGGAAAATTCTGAAGCAATATGGCTTACCATCAAAAATCATAAATATTATCAAAGACATGTATGATGGTTACACATGTGCAGTTCGAACAGAGGAAGGACTGAGCGAATGTTTCCCAATAGAAACTGGGGTTAAACAAGGATGTATTTTATCGCCCTTGTTATTTGGAATTGTTATGGACTTCATAATGAAGAAATGCTGCACTGGTAATAAAGGCATCGAATGGATACAAGGAGACCATTTGGAGGACCTGGACTTTGCTGATGACATAGTTCTCATCAGCAATCAGATAAAAACGATGCAGGAAAACACAAATGAACTATCATCAATAGCCAGCAAAATTGGGCTTGAGGTCAATCATGAAAAGACTAAAGTCATGAAAAGTTTAATTCCAACAAGTGACAAAATATACATGGAAAACAAACCAGTAGAAGAGATCGATCACTTCATCTATCTTGGAAGTCACATTGATCGAGAAGGGGATACGAGCAAAGAAATTAGAATCAGACTGGCTAAAGCAGCAATGTCTTTCAGAAGCCTTGAAAAGTTGTGGAAATCAAAACTCATTAGCACAAACACAAAACTTAGGCTATTCAAATCAAATGTACTATCAACCCTTACGTATGCGTGTGAAAGCTGGAAAACAACAAGAGATATAGAAACAAAGTTGAACGCATTCGAAAATAAATGTCTAAGGAAAATACTTGGTATAGAATGGAACGAATTCAAAACAAACGAGGAAATTAGAGAAATCGCCAATCAACCACTAATATCTTCAGTAATAAAGAAAAGACGATGGTCATACGTTGGACATGTGATGAGAAGAGATAATAATCGAATAGCAAAGCAAGCCCTCATATGGGAAACAACAGGTAAAAGAAAAAGAGGAAGACCCAGGGAGACACTGAGAAGAACATTGATGAGAGAGGCAAGAGCAGCAGGAATCGGCTCCCTCAATGAGATAGAACTGCTTGCACAGAACAGAGACAGATGGCGAGATTTGATAAAATATCTTTAAAAGAAAACTGCTAGAACAAAAATTCATATAGGAGAAGGTGTATCTTGGTCTACGCCCTATGGGCCGGTTACGGCTCGAAAGGTCAATAGATTAGATATATATATATATATATATATATATATATATATATATATATATATATATACATACACACACACACATATTTACATGCATATATATATATATTTACATGCATATACACACACATGTACATACATACACGGCTACAACCATGCATGTGAGCATACAGCATACATACCTAGATACACAACTAGGTCTGTGTGCATACACAAAGCATAAAGAATATACCAGAAGAATATAGGGTACCCAAAAGGAGGAAAGAGTGAGATGTCTCAGAGTGGGATTCAGTAAGAACATGTAAAAGGTAAGGTACCGTTTAGTGCAGTTGCAGAGCGTATTGCCTTGCACACAAGTAAGCAGCCCAGACACAAGAGATATTTTACTATTTATAGAATTTTACTACAGTATCATAATATAGAGTTTAGTGCTCCGTGTACACCATAAGCTGTATTTTACATCCGGATCACGTTTCAATATTCCAATTGCTTACAATGAATGATGATATTGTATGACGAAGGACAGTTCAACTGTTTTCACTTTTGGTGCCGCTTAGCCTTATGTCTTTGGCGTGTGCTGTAGCTGCTATGATGGAGACTGCAGCTGCCTTTCTTTGTTTGGATACTTCACTGAGATGAGTTTTAATTCAGATAATTCCCCTGGCACGGGCAGTTGAGCAATTATGGATTTTAATTTATTTGCAGTGATACCGGGGCCTCCGACTAACCATAACCATGATCTAGAGTTAATGGCAGATGATGAAGAGATCTAACTTTTAGACATTGAATGAAAACAAGCCAAACAAAAAATGGATGGCTCTATTAGAATTTTTATCTTCAATATTACTAGTATAGAAATCATAAACAAATGTGTTATTAATGTTTTAATACATCTATTTCCTTTATATTTCAGATCAAAAGTACGAGTTTTCACCTTATCGTCAGCCATTGTAAGAAATATATTTGTTTCTTGTCTTGTATTCATATAACCAGACAGATTTGTTATTTTGATGTCTACTAATTATACAATCATGTGCTGTCAACTGGCTTTGTCCTATGTTTGGACTCTCTCCTTGTTTTAGTCTATTTTCATTTGTCTTTCATTCCTGTATACATTTGAAACCAAATAAATGATATACCCAATAAAATCTTAAACCAAAAAAAGGATGTACTCGGAATGATAAAACCAAATAAAGATTTACTCAAAATGGTAAACCACATAATGATATACTCAAAATGATATACCAATAAATGATATACTCAAAATTATAAACAAAATAAATGATGTATATAAATGTAGAAACAATGTATGTAACAGTGATAGTACAACATGATGAATGATACACAATGGATAAAGAATAAGTAGACCAAACAATCGTGGTCAGGTGTAGCTTGACCTCATGCTCAACACAACATGATATTTCACAACACAGAAACTGCAGCTCCAAATATTCACAACAGCACTTGTGTGGACACTTCACCTGATGACACAAGACGCCGTCTAGATCTTGTAAAAATATTTTTTCAGTTACACTTCACAAGTTCTGGATAAATATCTTAGTTGCATATAAAAGTCAGTCATTGACAAGTTTGACCATGGCCGTTTAAACATCTATATCATGAGTAGAAGTTCTGTGTATCTGGGCTACTACTGTTGTTATGTAACACTCTCCTAGGTTCAATAATTACATCCACATAACTTCTTGTACTTTGCATAAAAACAAACACACTATAATATGACTTTTGTGCATAACTTGTATCAACAACTGTTTATCTTCTTCTTCTTTTCTCTTTTCACAGATACCTAAAAGGTGTCATGGTTTATATCATTTGTTGTTCTTGAGCTGCTCGAACTGTCTGAATTAGTGATTTTCCTTTGTTGTTACATGTCTCTGTCACTGCATCTATCCATCTTCTTCTGGGTCTTCCTCTTGGTCTTTTTCCATGCATTCTCAAGAAGAACGCACTTGATGGTGATTGGTAAGGATTCATTCTGACCAGGTGGCCAAACTATTTAAGTTGTTGTTCTATATATTCTTGGCAGAGTTTAGTTCCTACCATTTTTCTTATGGTTTCATTTGGTATTCTATCTCTTCTTGTGTTGTTTGTTACTTTTCTCAAGCATTGAATCTCACATGTATTGATCTTTCTTAAATGGGATTTAGAAAGGGTCCATGTTTGACTTTCATAGCACAAAGTTGGTATGAAAATACTATTTATTATTTGTTGTTTAGCTGGCATAGAAATGTTTGGATGTCTTAGCGATGGTGAAAGTTGGTATGTGACAGCATTTGCTTTTTTTATTCTCATGTCAATTTCTCTGTCTAGTTTTCCATCTTCTGTGAACATTGTGCCTAAATACTTGAATTCCTCTACTTGTTTTATTTCTTTATCTTTGATCTTGATGTTTAATGGGTGTCTTAATTTGCTTATTCTTATAGCCTCAGTTTTTGCTTTGTTAATTTTCATACTGTAGTTTGTGCAGTTTTTATCTCTATCTATTGACCTTTCGAGCCGTAACCGGCCCATAGGGCGTAGACCAAGATACACCTTCTCCTATATGAATTTTTGTTCTAGCAGTTTTCTTTTAAAGATATTTTATCAAATCTCGCCATCTGTCTCTGTTCTGTGCAAGCAGTTCTATCTCATTGAGGGAGCCGATTCCTGCTGCTCTTGCCTCTCTCATCAATGTTCTTCTCAGTGTCTCCCTGGGTCTTCCTCTTTTTCTTTATCTAGAGATGTTAAATGCTGTCGTAGCAGGTTTTCATCCTCATATATTAGGCATTGGTCATCTGCGAAGAGTAGCTCGTTGATATTGGAGTTTTCTACCTCTATTCTATCTATCTATCTATCTATCTTTCGTTCGCTCGAAGTATTGTCTATATCTGCAATGTCGTTTCCTGTATGAATTTTACTGTCTTTTGTAATTCTTGCAGTGGCCCATATAGTTTTGTCTGTAGTGTTGTATCTATGGGCCAATGGATTTTCCTCAGTCTACTATATTCAGTGCAGTCTTGAAGTATGTGTTCAGCAGTCTGGGGCGCCTGTCCACATGTACAAGTAGTTGAGGTGCCGATCTTGAATTTTGTATACATGTGACTATGAGTCGATTGTGTCCTGTTCTTAAGCGTATAATGATAACTTGTTCATATCTATTCATATTATGAAAGGCATCCTGATTTGGGACTTGTGGTCCTCTGATTGATTTGATTATCTGTTTCTTATGATGGTATGTAACTGGTGTATCTAGTTGTGTGCCTGTTGAACCTTCCTTTGCCAACTGATCTGCTTTCTCATTTCCTGGTATTCCACAGTGAGACGGGATCCACTGCAGGGCAACCCTGTGGTGCTTGCAGAGTTCAGTCAATAAGGTCTGCAGATGTGGTAATTTTCTGGATTGTAGTGCCTGGAGTACTGATCTTGCATCTGTCAAAAACACTACAGGCTGTGGGCTAAGATTACTGTTCAGCAGTTTTTCTATTGCTAACTTTATTGCTTGTATTTCTGCATCATAATTGTGACAATATTTCCCTGTTGCTATTTTATTCATATCCCTAGTGTTATTTGGGTACTCTATATATGCACCTGCTCCCCCATTCTTTACTACATTCTGTGCTGATCCATCTGTGTACACACAGATCCATAGGTCTTGTGGGTATTCTTCATCCAGGAAACTGAGAGTTATTGTTTTTCGTTGTAGACTATTTTGTTCCTCTTTGTCAACTATTCCTTTCACTTCTGTCCGTATTTGAACTGATAATCCTGATTCATCTGTCCAGGGAGTCTGTTCTGGTATGGGCAGAAGGGGTTTAACAACTCTTGGCATGTCTGGTGTTTGTCTACTAATACGCTTGGCTTGGTGGATAAAGCTGCTTCTCTTAAGTCGTCCCAATGCAAGATTTTGGAATCTGTCCTTCATTGGATGTCTCAGCATGCATACAAATTTTTCTGCCTGTATCAGCACCTTTGTGTCTCTCAGTGCTGGTATCCTCCACAATTTCTCCATCTCCAATATTGGTGTTGATTTCATTGCTCCTGTGATGACCCTAAGTGCCTGGTTTTGTACTTTATCCAGTTCTTGCAATGTGGTGTTTGATGCTGAGCACCATGCGGATGATCCATATTCTAAATGTGGGCGTATACTCTGTTGGTAAACTTTACTGAGTATTTTCCCACTCGCACCCCATGTGGTTCCACACAACTTTCTTAGAATAGCCAATTTCCTCCTTGCTTTTTGGGTTGCCTTATTTATCTGCTGTTTCCAAGATAGTTTGTTATTAAATGTAACTCCGAGATATGTAGCTTGTATGTCTTCTTTCACAGGCTCATTGTTTATGTAGATGGCTCCTGCTTTTTGTTTTGGGGAGAGTGTGAAAAGTGTAGTACTGCATTTGTCTGTATTGATGCTGATACACCATCTATTTGTCCATGAATTCAGTGCATTCATAGCTCTTTGTAGCAATTTGGAGGCCACTGTTGCATACTCCTCTGTGCACCACATTACCAAGTCATCTGCATACATTGCCACTTTGATGCCATGTGGTAGTTCAGTAACTAGGTCATTGATGTAGATCAGAAAAGGTGTTGGAGATAGTACCCCTCCTTGTGGAACGCCCTGGCGCAATAAGACCTTCTTACTCTTAAGACCATCCAGTTACACTCTGGCTCTCCTGTTATGCAGGTATGCTTTGACCCATTTGTACATCCTGCCATTTACTCCATAATTTCTCAGTTTCTTCAAAAGCCCTTCCTTCCATACCTTATCAAATGCTTTCTTTAGGTCTATCCATGCTGCTAGTACCAGTTTCTTTTCTTGAAACGCATCTTCAATTTCCTGGGAAAGATAGGTTGCTTGATCTTCGGTAGAGTAACACTGTCTAAAGCCTGCTTGTTGTGGGACAAGGAGATTTTCACTTTCCAGGTACCACTACAGTCTGAGATTGATTATACGTTCCATTGTTTTACACAAACAGCTTGTAAGGCTGATTGGTCTATAGCTGGATGTCATTGAACCATCTTTTCTTTAGTAATGGTATCATAATTGCTTCTCTCCATGCCTGTGGCACTCTACCTGTGATCCAGCAAATGTTGTAGATCTGCAGTAGTTTTGCTTTAGCTGCAGTTCCCAAGGTCTTAATCATTTCATTGGACACTCCATCACTGCCTGGTGACTTTTTCATTTTTAATTTGGATATTGCCAGCTCTAGCTTTCTTTGTGTAATGGGTGTTTCCATGACTTCATGTGTGGTCTCTTCTTGTCTTGCATTTTGTTGTTTTAAACGGGTCTCTTGTCATTTTTCTAGGCTAATTTCATTATTATTGTCATTTGCAAAGGAGTCTGCAAAGTAATTTGCTGCATGTTTACCTGTTAGAATATTTCCATCCTTCTTCAGTGTAATTTTGGTGTTCCTTTCTGTACCCTCATCATTCAGCTGTTTTACAAGCTTCCACACTTTTCTTGTATCTCGTTCAAGATTCAAGGACACTGTTTTCTCTTTCCAGCTTCTCCGTCTGGCTTGTAGTTTAGCCCGTTGAAATTTGGCTTTAGCATGCTGGTAGTTGTTGTGGTGTTCTTGGCAAGGGTTATTTTCTGCTTGCTTTCGAGATGTTTCCATGTCATTGTGCAGTTGCTCTAGTTTACTACTCCAGTATGGTTTGTAGTGTTTCCGTGCCCCTCTAGGTATTGTTTCACTGGCAGCTTGTATTATTAGTCTACTGAATTCATCAACTATTTTGTTGATGTCTCTATCTGTATTTATATCTTTAGTCAGTACACTGGTGTAGTGTTGATACATTTTCCAGTCTGCCTTTTTGTAATTCCATCTGGAGAGAGTGCTGCTCTCCCTGATGGCCTTATTTTGTACCACTAAAAAGACTGGTCGGTGGTCGCTGCCTCCAAGTTGTTTCCCAACAATTCGTGTGATATTCCAATCCAGGTCTTGTGAATGGAAAGCAAGGTCTGGTGTAGATGTGGTATGATCTGGAGTAGAATGTTGGTGGATCTGTTGCCTGGTTTAATAGTATAAGCCCATTGTCATCCTGCCAATTTTCAAGCTCTTCACCTCTCTTGTCCATATGTTCATAGCCCCAGCTCTGTGAATGGCTGTTGAAGTCTCCACATACAATTATTCTTTCTTTTAATGTAATTGTGTCTAGTGCTAGTGGGCGGTCACTCGGACAGTAGTAGTTAAGTAGATGGAAGTCTGTATTTCCTGTCCTGAGGTGCAATATTTGATATTCCGCCCCATCTATATACACTTCAATCTGACATGCATTAATGTTGTTCCTTACAAGAGTCAGTATTCCGCCCTTTTGTCTGTTTTTTCTGTCAGATCGGTAGCACTGGTATCCCCTAATCTTCAAGGCTATGTCGTTGTTTAGATGGGTTTCCTGCAAACAGCATATGCTTATTTGTTCTTCATGCAGGGTATTTTCTAATTCTATCTTTTTACTGTACCCATCTCTTTTGCTGTTGATGCCTTCAGCGTTCCAGTGCATTATTTTTAATTTTTAGTGGTCTTATTTTGGATTGGCCAGTAGCTCTATTCTCTCGCCCCCTGACTCCACAGAGCGGTTGAGAAGGACATCCAGTAATAGAGGTTGGGTCCTTTCGAGGCTGAGGGCCCGGCGCTGCACCTGCCTGAGTGTCCATCACAGGGCGAGTGCCATATCGATTTGTGGTTATAGACATACTTCCATTTGCGTTGAGTGCGTGGCATCCTGATTGTTGTGCGCCTTTTGGCTGGTTGCCTCCGACTTCAGCACTTGAACTTGCTAGAGCAGACTGTGGTCTTGCTCGGTTGTAGGAAGGCCAGGCCAGTCTTAGTTTTCAGTCCCTGGTGACTGTTAAGCCCCATCCCCACGACAAGGAGCTGGCCTTGATGAGGTTTTTCTACCTCTATGTTATTTGATTTTTCCTTATTGTTGGTTGTTTCCTGATTTATTTTGTCCATATATATGGTGAAGAGGAGTGGTGAGAGGACGCATCCTTGTCTTACACCTGTTGTAACCTGAAACCATTCTGACAGACCTTCCGATGTTCTAACGGCACTTTGACTGTTTTTATATTAAAAAAAAAAAAAAAAAGTAAGTACCCCCGTCACGCCAAGTGGTGTATAGGGAATATGGTGCTAGTAACCATAAATTTTACAGACCTTCGGCACATGATTTCTGGGGTAATGTGGTCGGTATTGTGCCCGTGCTGCTGTACTTTCCCAGAAAAAAATCCGGTACCCATTAAAGGCTGGGTGTACTGGAAGCCGTCGGTTGGGATCGAACCCTACCTCTTGTCCTTTGTAGTCCAGTTCACTAACCACTGAGCTATCGCGGCTCCTGTTTTTATATAATGCCATTATATTATCTAGTAGCTGTCCTGCTACACCGTAGGTTTCAAGAGTTTGCCAAAGTTTGTTCCTGTCCACACGATCAAACGCTTTTTCCTGATCTATAAACACTATATTTAGGTTTCTGTCATATTCTATTGTTTTTTCACATAGTTGTCTCAATGTAAATATAGCATCAGTACAGCTTTTGCCTTTTCTGAATCCGAATTGATTATTACTTAATTGAGGTTCTATTATGTATCTAATCGAATAGCAAAGCAAGCCCTCATATGGGAAACAACAGGTAAAAGAAAAAGAGGAAGACCCAGGGAGACACTGAGAAGAACATTGATGAGAGAGGCAAGAGCAGCAGGAATCGGCTCCCTCAATGAGATAGAACTGCTTGCACAGAACAGAGACAGATGGCGAGATTTGATAAAATATCTTTAAAAGAAAACTGCTAGAACAAAAATTCATATAGGAGAAGGTGTATCTTGGTCTACGCCCTATGGGCCGGTTACGGCTCGAAAGGTCAATAGATAGATAGATAGATTATGTATCTTACTCTCCTCTCCAATATTTTAGCATACACTTTACCAACTTCACTCAATAGGGATATTCCTCAGTACATTTCACACTCCCTTTTGCTTCCTTATTCTTCCAAAATGAGACAATGATAGCTTTTTGCCAATCGTCTGGGACTTTAAAACTGTTTATCAACAACTATTTCCATCAAATTTGTATATTCCTAATCATAATTTCCTTAAAAAGCAATGATCTTTTTAGAGACTTGACATATCTACCTATAGCTAAATAACTTCCCTTAAATAAATCTTCTGAATAATCCTTGACTAAAACATCACTGAATGTTTCTCCAAGTCTTGAATCCCAAGTCAAGTCCTCAACTGTCTCAACAAATGAATGTCCCTCGTGTCTCTTTCTTAATCTGGTTGTTTCTTCCTGAGCTAAACGGCCACTTCTTTTATAGCCTAGACCTAAAATTAGCTCACGCAATGTGTGTTTCCACCAAATTTTGTTTTTCCTGCCCTATTTCTTGCGTAATTCATCTTATCAGCTTTGGAGATAAGCTAGCCATAATTGGGCTCCGCCATATTCCTTTAATTACATGCAAATGTTTAACTTCAAAAGCAAGTCACTCCAAATTTAGGGGTGTTGCTTACGAGTTATGTAACTTATAGTCTAACCTCACCGCTGAAAGATTATCTTATTTATTTGTGTCTTTTATTTCCTGCATTATGAGGAACTCATACCAATATAAAACATTTAATTTCTTAAACCCACCCCAAAACTGGATGTGTGTGCAGGAAACATTTATGTCTATCAAGTAATGTCTGATAAGAGTATTAAATCCGGCATAACCAACAATGTCGTAACACTATTACAATACTCAAAATGATAAACCATATAAATAATATACCCAGAATGATCTTCTTCTTCTTTCCTTCCTCATCTGCCTTTCAGCGTCGAGGGGAGATATAATTTCCGGTCTTTTGCTCTTCTGTTCGCCTCTGCTGCTGTTATGTTTCCTAGTGCTTCTAATATTCCATCGACCCATCTTTTTCGTGGTCGACCCTTGGGTCTGGTGTTCTCACAATGTTTGTTGAAGGCTCGTTGTGTTGTGTTTTGTTCTTTCTGCCTTGTCATGTGGCCAAACCATTTTATCGGTTGTTTCCTTATATATTCTATGGCGTGGGCTACTCCTAGCTTTTTTCTCAGTTCTTCATTTCTGATCTTATCTCTCAGACTGTTTCCTGTCATTCGTCTAACACATTTCATCTCTGTAGAGGTTATTTTTCTTATTGTTCTTGCATCTAGGGTCCAGGTCTGGCATTAGTAGCACAACGTTGGGATGAAGATTGTATTGTATAGTGCTCGTTTTGCCTCCAGAGTTATTTCCTTGTTGGACAATAGTGGTGATAACTGTCCGATGATTTGACAAGCTTTGTTGCATCTTGATTCTATCTTTGCTGTTTGAGAATTATCGATTATCATTAGACTTCCTAGGTATTTGAATTCCTCTACTTGTTTTAGTTGTCTACCTTCTATAGTTATGTTGATGTTCTGTTTATTGTTGGCGACATTCATGACTTCTGTTTTGTTGATGTTGTTTTCATGTTGTATTTTGTGCCTGAGATGTTGAGTTTGTTTAAGTGTTCTTGTAGGTCTTCTATTGTTACATGTATTATTGCCTGATCGTCTGCAAATAAAAGCTCGTTGATCTCCTCTGTCTCTGATGGGTTGGCTAGCTTGCATATATGGTCCATGTATGTAATAAACAGTAGGGGAAATAGTACGCACCCCTGTCTTACACCTGATCTAACTTCGAAGTGGTCTGTGTAGACTGCTGCTGTTCTGACCCTGCAGCTGCTGTTGACATAGACTTTTAATAAGGTTGGTTAGATGTTGGCTTACTCCGTATGTTATTAGTATCTCCCACAGTTGTTCTCTGTTTACTCTGTCGAATGCTTTTTCCTGGTCAATGAAGGCTATGTATAAATTTTGATTGTGTTCTGTCGTTTTTTTTTGCAAGCTGTTTTAATGTGAATAGTGCGTCGGTACATCCTCTGTTTTTTCCGAACCTCATTTAAGAATTGCTTAACTGTAGTTCTATTATTGGTCTCAACCTTTTTTCCAAGATTCTGGCATATAGCTTTCCTATATGGCTGAGAAGAGATGTACCTCTATATTGATTGCAGCAGTCTCTTTTGCTACCTTTCATTTTCCATATTGGTATGATGATTGCCTGTTGCCAGTCTTCTGGGGCTTGTTGTTGGTGCCATGCTGCATTAAATATTCTGTGCAGCCATTGCATTCCTGTTTCTCCTATTGCTGCTATTATCTCTATTGGTTTGTTATCTATCCCTGGTGCTTTATTTCTTGGTGCATATTTTATTACTTCTTCGATTTCTTCTTTCATGATATTGGGTTCAGTATTTGTGAGTCCTAGCGTGGTTTTTGTTGTCTTATTGGTAGTTGGTATGTTTAACAGATCTTCAAAATATTCTTTCCATCTCTGTTACATACATTGGTTATTTGATATTGGCTGTCCGTCTTTGTCATTTACCAGCTCAGTAGGATCATGGTTTTCTTTTCTCGCTCTTGTGGCTCAGAATGATAAAACCAAATAAATGATATACCCAATAAAATGATAAACCAAATAAATGATATACTAAAAATAATAAACTAAATAAATTAGTACTCAAAATGATAAATCAATTGAATGATATACTCAGTAAAATGATAAACCAAATAAATAATACACCCATTAAAATGATAAACCAAATATACTATGTAATAATCTATCTATCTATTGACCTTTCGAGCCGTAGCCGGCCCATAGGGCGTAGACCAAGATACTCCTTCTCTTATCTGAATTTTTGTTCTTGCAGTTTTCAATTCTTTTAAAGATATTTTATCAAATCTCGCCATTTGTCTCTGTTCTGTGCAAGTAGCTCTATCTCATTGAGGGAGCCGAATCCTGCTGCTCTTGCCTCTCTCATCAATGTTCTTCTCAGTGTCTCTCTGGGTCTTCCTCTTTTTCTCTTACCTGTTGTTTCCCATATGAGGGCTTGCTTTGCTATTCGGTTATTATCTCTTCTCATCACATGTCCAACATATGACCATCGCCTTTTCTTTATTACCGAAGTTATTAGTGGTTGATTGGCGATTTCTCTAATTTCCTTGTTTGTTTTGAATTCGTTCCACGCTATACCAAGTATTTTTCTTAGACATTTATTTTCGAATGCGTTCAACTTTGTTTCTATATCTCTTGTTGTTTTCCAGCTCTCACGCGCATACGTAGGGGTTGATAGTGCATTTGATTTGAATAGTCTAAGTTTTGTGTTTGTGCTGATGAGTTTTGATTTCCACAACTTTTCAAGGCTTCTGAAAGACCAAGCTGTTTTAGCTATTCTGATTCTAATTTCTTTGCTTGTATCCCCTTCTCGATCAATGTGACTTCCAAGATTGATAAAGTGATTGATCTCTTCTACTGGTTTGTTTTCCATGTATATTCTGTCGTCTGTTGGAATTAAACGTTATGATATATCCAATAAAATGATAAACCAAATATACTATATTATGATATATCCAATAAAATGATAAACCAAATATACTATATTATGATATATCCAATAAAATGACATTTCTAGACAATGCTTTAGGGTATTTGAGCACAGAAGCTGTTTGCTGTATAAGCAATGAAGTATTGCTATATCAGTGATTTAAAATGAAAAGATATCATTTTTTGATTGGATGAATTGAAAGCAGTAAAACTCTTTCTCCCTTCTTGGCAGACTGATGTCATATTCCAGCAAGGTTCCTCACTCCAACTGCTCTCCTGGAACATCGCAGATGTCTTCTGCTGCCAATTCCCCAGCCAACTCTCGTAATTCCTCTCCAGTGCCGCTGGTCTCCAACGCTGGTAGCAAGAGCAACTATATACCATCGGGTAGTCTGAAAGTGAACAGTGCAGTCATGACTGTACCTCAACCAGTTCGTAATTGTGATCAAATTTCCCAACTGCTACAAGTACTGAACATGGAAGAATATTATGAGAATCTCAAGGAGTATCCCTTTCAGCAGGTTAGAGATGTTACTTGTTCTAGTATTTTTATTTCTGTATCGCAAGTTTTGATTTTCCTTAATCTCAGATTCTTCTTCAACTGTGAACTTTGCCTTGACAGGACAGGACATACACTAGTTTCTCATCCATGTATTTGTGATTGTTCCCACATCTCTCATCCATATCTGTGATTGTTCCCACATTTCTCATCCATATCTGTGATTGTTACCACATCTTATCTAAGTCTGTGGTTGTTCTCATGTCATCTTTATCTGTGATTTTTTCTACAAATATCTTTCATTCACATTTGCATTTCCTTATACTGTTGGTCATTCATATCTGTGATTGTTTCCACTTCTTTTATCTGTATCTGTGATTGTTTCTACATCTCTCATCCACATTTATGATTGCGCCTACACCCCATATATATCTGTGACTGTTTCCACATAATTTCATCCACATCGATGGTTGCTCCCACATTTCTGATTCTTATATATAATTATTGTAAAATTGGAAGTAAAATTGATATGTTTTAGCTGTAGATTTATTTGTTTTATATTATAGATTATGATTTTGGGGTAATCATTTGTTATATATTATAGATTATGATTTTGGGGTAATTGTTTGTTATATATTATAGATTATGATTTTGGGGTAATTGTTTGTTATATATTATAGATTATGATTTTGGGGTAATCATTTATTATATATTATAGATTATGATTTGGGGGTTATTGTTTGTTTTATATTATAATGATTTTGGGGTAATTGTTTGTTATATATTATAGATTATGATTTTGGGGTAATTGTTTGTTTTATATTATAGATTATGATTTTGGGGTAATTGTTTGTTATAGATTATGATTTCGGGGTAATCATTTGTTATATATTATAGATTATGATTTTGTGGTAATCATTTGTTATATATTATAGATTATGATTTTAGGGTATCATTTGTTATATATTATAATGATTTTGGGGTAATCATTTGTTATATATTATAATGATTTTGGGGTAATCATTTGTTATATATTATAGATTATGAGATTTTGTGGTAATCATTTGTTATATATTATAGATTATGATTTTGTGGTAATCATTTGTTATATATTATAGATTATGATTTTAGGGTATCATTTGTTATATATTATAATGATTTTGGGTAATCATTTGTTATATATTATAATGATTTCGGGGTAATCATTTGTTATATATTATAGATTATGAGATTTTGTGGTAATCATTTGTTATATATTATAATGATTTTGGGGTAATCATTTGTTATATATTATCATCATCATCATCATGTGCCATACTGGTTGGCGTAGGCAATCATGTTCTTCCACAATCTTCTATCCATAGTGCATAATATCAATTCTATTGTTGACTGTTTTCCATGCCCTGACACCAAGCTATCTAGTATCTTCTCTCTTTGTCGTCCGCGATCTCTCTTTCTCAGTATTTTGCCAGTTGTAACCAAGTATAATAACATTAGATGAAAGATGCACCACAGAAATAAAAAGCAGAATAGCTCAGGCCAAAATAGCATTTAAGAAAATGACAAATATCTTATGCAACAAATCTATGTCAATAAAAATGAGAAAGAGAGTTCATCTATGCTAAATAGAACCAATTCTGACCAATGGCAGCGAATCAAGGACAGTAGACAAACAAATGAAAAGACGATTAGAAGCCACAGAGATGGGATTTCTCAGAAGAATGTTGAAAGTTCCCTGGACAGCTAAAAAGACCAATGAGGAAGTTCTCAAACAGGCCAACACAAAAAGGCAGCTCCTAAAAAACATCAGAAAGAAACAATCAACATTTTTCGGGCACATGAGAAGAGGAAAGTTTGAATACTTGGTTACAACTGGCAAAATAAAAGGAAAGAGAGATGGCGGACGACAAAGAGAGAAAATGCTGGATAGCTTGGTGTCATGGCATGGAAAACAGTCAACAACAGAACTGATATGATGCACTGTAGATAGAAGATTGTGGAGGGACATGATCACCTACGCCAACCGGTATGGCTCATGATGATGATGAACCAAGTATTCCAACTTTCCTCTTCTTATGATGGGCCCGAAAAATGTTGATTGTTTCTTTCTGATGTTTTTTAGGAGCTTCCTTTTTGTGTTGGCTTCTTTGAGAATATCCTCTTTGGTCATTTTAGTTGTCCAGGGAACTTTCAACATTCTTATGAGAAATTCCATCTCTGTGGCCTCTAATTGTCTTTTCATTTGTTTGCCTACTGTCCATGATTCGCTTCCATAGGTCAGAATTGGCTTATAGATTATGATTTTGGGGTAAATATTTTTTTGGTTAGGGACCCGCGATAGCTCTGTGGCTAGTGAACTGGACTACAAAGGACAAGGGGTAGGGTTCGATCCCAACCGATGGCTTCCGGGTTCACCCAGCCTAAAATGGGTACCGGATTTTTCTGGGAAAGTAAAGTGCCGTGGGCTTAATATCGACCACATTACCCCGAAAATCATGTGCCGAAGGTCTTTTATTTATGGTCACTAACACCATATTCCCTATATGCCACTTGGCGTGACGGGGTCCTTTACTTTTTACTTTACTATTTTTTTTTGGTTAGTCTTATTAAAAAAAAAAAAAGAAATACACTTTGTTGTCAAACTGTTTGTGTTTTCTGTCCAGTGTGTATCTTTCTCTTTTGTAAATGACACATTTGATGAACATTTAGTCTAGAAAAAGAGTATGAGGAATTATTTTGTGGTAAATTATGTTCAGGACACAACACACTTTTTGTACATGGGACCTAGGTTGCATGGTCTGTTATATGAGGCTCTTGGTCTCATGTACCTACCTGAAAACATAAGGAGCAGCCCTTGAGGGCCCTGTGTTTAGAGCAAGCAGTGGCCTATAGACCACAGTGATGGACTAACCAATGTTTGTTGTAGGATGTCTGAAGTTTTGTCATGACCTACTAAGGGGCTCATATTTCCACTTTCTGTTTTAAGATTATGTACATGAGCAAAGAGGAGTTTGCAAGAGCTGGTCTTCCTGCAGATGCTCAAGCTAAACTGAAGTCTAGACTGGATCAAGCTAAGTAAGCAAACACTTTTATCTCATAATGTGATAATGTGTGCTGAAACATATGTTAACATTTTGATGCTAACTTTCTGGGCTCTCATTGAAAACATATGTTAACATTGTAATGCTAACTTTCTGGACACTCATTGAAAACATATGTTAACATTGTAATGCTAACTTTCTCGAACCAAAGAAATTTCCCTGGTCATAGCAAAAAAGAAATGGGGGCAGTGGGAGGAACCAACAAATTTCTTGAAAATTTACCAATTTTTTTCACATTAAATGAGATCATATCTCATGAAATCGAGAAAAAAAAAATCCAACAACAATGGAAACAAATCTAAAACTCAGGGATCACTGGAAGTGGTAATTAGGAATGTACACAGTGGAGTGGGGGTGTTTTAACACAGCAAAATGTCAAATTTGGAAGAATTTGTGTTTTGATGCTGTAATTTTTACTATGGCATCATAATCTAGTGGTATTGATATACCTTGGGTAATGAAAAAGAACAATGAAGAAATAGTAAAAGATTTAAGCATTAACAAGAACCAACTGATAGTTACCATTCTACAGAAGAAATTAAAATACTATGGTCACATCAAAAGACACAGCAGGCTAGAAAGAACAATAATGGAAGGCATGGTTCCTGGGCAACGCATCAGGGGCAGACCAAGAAGAAGGTGGTTTCAAGACATCAAGGAGACCTTGAACATGACAACAGGAGAAGTGGGAGATCTGGCTAGAGACAGAGATTCATTCAGATGAGCTGTGGTGAATGCAACATTCTGTGGGAGATCTGGCTAGAGTCAGAGACTCTTTAAGACATTCTGTGGTGAATGCAACATTCTGTGGGAGATCTGGCTAGAGACAGAGATTCATTAAAACATTCTGTGGTGAATGCAACGTTCCTGCAAAGTCCATCCCACCTGACGATGAGTCAGTCTTTATTAATGTCAAATAAAACTCTTTGTTTAACATGAGATTATTTGAGTACAAAAATAAATACACCAACCTAACAGCCTAATATAGCCCTTGTGTAGGCTGAATTCACAGCAGCGGCAGGTTCAGTGTAGCACTGCTTGAAGAATAATATTGGACATTTTTGTGGCTGAGTATCATGAAGTTCAAAGATAAATAGTCACACAGAGCCAACATCACAGTCATACCTTCCAGCTGTCTAGGCCACTTGTTCCACACAACAAAGCCAACATCACAGCCATATCTTCTACTTTACCTACCTAGTTTATCTAGTTCACCAGCTACCCACTTCGCAGCTCGTGGTACAGAATATGTTAAACACCTTTGTAAGAGTGTGTGATGAGGAGCAGTCATTGGGTGGATGCGTATATAAATAAGATCAATCGTTGGGTGAACACAGGAATAAATGAGCAAACATTGGGTGTACATTGAAAGTCGTTGGGTGGATGCGGAAATAAATGAGCAATCATTGGGTGAACACAGAAATAAATGAGCAATCATTGGGTGTACATGGGAATAAATGAGGAGCAATCATTGGGTGAACAAGGGAATAAATGAGCAATTGTTGGGTGAACAAGGGAATAAATGAGGAGCAATCATTGGGTGAACAAGGGAATAAATGAGCAATTGTTGGGTGAAAAAGGGAATAAATGAGCAATTGTTGGGTGAACAAGGGAATAAATGAGCAATCATTGGGTGTCCATGGGAATAAATGAGCAATTGTTGGGTGAACAAGGGAATAAATGAGCAATTGTTGGGTGAACAAGGGAATAAATGAGCAATTGTTGGGTGAACAAGGGAATAAATGAGGAGCAATCATTGAGTGAACAAGGGAATAAATGAGCAATTGTTGGGTGAACAAGGGAATAAATGAGGAGCAATCATTGGGTGAACAAGGGAATAAATGAGCAATTGTTGGGTGAACAAGGGAATAAATGAGGAACAATCATTGGGTGAACAAGGAAATAAATGAGCAATTGTTGGATGAACAAGGGAATAAATGAGCAATTGTTGGGTGAACAAGGGAATAAATGAGCAATCGTTGGGTGTACATGGGAATAAATGAGCAATTGTTGGGTGAACAAGGGAATAAATGAGCAATTGTTGGGTGAACAAGGGAATAAATGAGCAATTGTTGGGTGAACAAGGGAATAAATGAGGAACAATCATTGGGTGAACAAGGGAATAAATGAGGAACAATCATTGGGTGAACAAGGAAATAAATGAGCAATTGTTGGGTGAACATGGGAATAAATGAGGAACAATCATTGGGTGTACATGGGAATAAATGAGGAGCAATCATTGGGTGTACATGGGAATAAATGAGGAGCAATCATTGGGTGAACAAGGAAATAAATGAGCAATTGTTGGGTGAACATGGGAATAAATGAGGAGCAATCATTGGGTGAACAAGAGAATAAATGATGAACAATTGTTGGGTGAACAAGGGAATAAATGAGGAGCAATCATTGGGTGAACAAGGGAATAAATGAGCAATTGTTGGGTGAACAAGGGATAAATGAGGAGCAATCAATGGGTGAACAGGGGAATAAATGAGCAATCATTGGGCGAACAAGGGAATAAATGAGGAGCAATTATTGGGTGAACAAGGGATAAATGAGGAGCAATCATTGGGTGAACAGGGGAATAAATGAGCAATCATTGGGCGAACAAGGGAATAAATGAGGAGCAATTATTGGGTGAACAAGGAAATAAATGAGCAATTGTTGGGTGAACAAGGGATAAATGAGGAGCAATCAATGGGTGAACAGGGGAATAAATGAGCAATCATTGGGCGAACAAGGGAATAAATGAGGAGCAATTATTGGGTGAACAAGGGATAAATGAGGAGCAATCATTGGGTGAACAGGGGAATAAATGAGCAATCATTGGGCGAACAAGGGAATAAATGAGGAGCAATTATTGGGTGAACAATGGAATAAAGACATTTGATAGGAAAGTCATTGTATATCTCTCTCTCTCTCTCTCTCTCTCTCTCTCTCTCTCTCTCTCTCTCTCTCTCTCTCTTAAAAAAAAACAGGACAAGTTGTGTACTTTCATTGAAATTTTGCTTGACCTAATAATTCTATTTCAGGCCTACAGACTTCAATGGTATAGTCGACCCAAACAGGTTCCAATCAACGGAAACATCTCCAGCATTTTATCCTCCATTTTGTTTTCACCCTCCATTTACTTTTATTACCCCACCTTACCCGCAGCATTTTATCCACCCATCATATGCTGCTCAGTCAGGTCACATATCTATGTTGTCATCTCCGCACTCCCACATACAAGCCAATGAAAACTCCCCAGCGAACTCTGAAGCATCGAGTCCGCCTCCCAGCCCACTGCAGCCAATAACTGTGTTGCCTCTTGATCATGGTCAAAGCCATATTGTCAGCCAAGTCCAGACCATGCCAGAGTCAACCTTCCATCTGGTTACTGGCGATGTCTCCGATGGGAAAACATCAAGGAATGCCAAGAGTCAACACTTGGACAGCTCTGGTTCTGAGGAAGAAAGGGTTCCAGGTAAAAACATGACTTTTTTGTGTGCCTTGTATCACGATAACAGTACCACAACAACAGTACCACGGTAGTCTAAGTAAAGGCAGAAGATGTCAATTGTTGTCCATATTAGCTATACTGCCCTGTCAATAGTTGACCAGAATTTCTGACTGCTGTTGCCTTCTCCACAGTAGAGTTTGATATAACATTTTTATTCAATCACAGAATACTGCAGGTTAATTTCTCAATAATTTGTTGAACATTTACTTGTTTCCCATACTTGAAACTTGTCAATAATTTGTTGAACATTTATTTGTTTCTCACACTTGAAACTTGTCAATAATTAGTTGAAAATTTGTTTCTCATACTTGAAACTTGTCAATAATTAGTTGAACATTTGTTTCTCATACTTGAAACTTGTCAATAATTAGTTGAACATTTGTTTCTCATACTTGAAACTTGTCAATAATTAGTTGAACATTTGTTTCTCATACTTGAAACTTGTCAATAATTAGTTGAACATTTGTTTCTCATACTTGAAACTTGTCAATAATTTGTTGAACATTTGTTTCTCATACTTGAAACTTGTCAATAATTTGTTGAACATTTATTTGTTTCTCATACTTGAAACTTGTCAATAATTTGTTGAACATTTATTTGTTTCTCATACTTGAAACTTGTCAATAATTTGTTGAACATTTATTTGTTTCTCATATTTGAAACTTGTCAATAATTTGTTGAACATTTGTTTCTCATACTTGAAGCATGTCAATAATTTGTTGTGTCTCTTAAATTGACTTAATTTTTCACACATCAATTTTATCTGTTAGGGTATGGTTTGGAGCTTCGTACTATAAAAAATAAAGGACGGGCTAGGCCTCAACAATCACGATCGCTTCCTCTTATCAGTCAAGGCACGCTCTCTGTATCATCTCTGGAAGCAGCCAAGCTAACAGGTGTGCCCATCTCCTTGTCAGCACCTCACAGTCATCCAGCTCTCATGAATGCAGAACCCAGGAGCACCAACACACCTCCCCTGCAAGCTGTTGCCGTATCACATGTCTCTGCTAACCCTACTGCCACTGTTGTCAATGGCTATATTTCAGACCCACCTCCCATGCAACCTCATGGAGCAGCCAGCATTGTTCCCAGGGCTATCCTCAGTTCAAGAACTTACAAAACTGCTCAGCCGGCTCACACTAGCCCAGGTGTACATAAAAATGTCATGAACATGCCAACACCTGATATATCACACCCATTGCAGAACCTTGGGAAAAATGGTGCTAGTCCCAACAGTTTACCACTCCTGCATGGAAACCTGCCCCCTCAGTCGTACAGCATTGGTCCCTCAGTTCCTCCCACCCACGTGATGGGCTTAAACCCAGTTAACTTTCCTGCCAGCAACACGCTTCAGCTAGCACCTCAGCCCTCCCCTACCCAGTCAATGATACCAGAAGCTAACTCTGCTTATCCCATGTTAATGTATGCACATCCTAGAGGGATTCTTACCACCATGGCCAACTCCACAGCCATTATCACAACCACACCGTCCCATCATACTGGACCTCCCATGAGCCATTCCCCGTCACCAGCTGCTGTCAGCACAGATCAGTTACAGGCAACCACATTTATTACCGATGTACTTGATCCAAGTAGATCTGAAGGATCAAGCCACACGCCACCAGTCCAAACGCCAGTCCACGTTGGTGCCATCAAATCTCAAACAAATGCTGGTGGCACCAACTCCAGTACCCCTAGTCCCCCACTGGTTCCAGCAACTCCTAAGCAGTTAGGAACTAACGATACACAACCTGGAGGGAGAGGGCATCAAATGTTTGGTTTCCAAAATGGATATTTTCCACCAATCATATACCACCATCCACCACACTTTCCAAATGGGATTGCACCTGAGTTTGGAGGCTGGCTTCGTTTACCGCAAGTTGCCTCCAGTCACTACCCATATGTGTATGGAGGTGTCTTCCCCACACAGAACTTATCCAGTACCCTTCACACAGCTGCCAGCTCAAGTGGACCAGTAGCGCCCACAAACCAGACTGGAGCAGTCAATGGAAAGAGCAGGTGTTACAACTGTGGTCTCACCGGACACAAACCCTCCGAGTGTAATGAGATCCGCATGGAGAATATGTCAAGTAAGTGTTTTCATTATTGTTGATTATTTTGAAATAATATTTTTAAAAAGGTTCTTAAAAGTTTGAGCAGTTTTGTCTGAGATCATAATATTTATATGTTGTAAGGCCCACATACAGACATAAAGGTCCACATAGAAACATTAGCATAAGGTCCACATACAGACATAAAGGTGCACATAGGAACAGCGTAAAGTCCACATACAGATGTAAAGGTTCACATACAAACATAAACTTCCACATAGAAACATTAGTGTAAGGCCCACATACAGACATAAAGGTCCACATAGAAACAGTGTAAGGCTCACATAGAGACATAAAGGACCACATAGAGACATTAGTGTAAGATCCACATAGAGACATAACAACCCACATAGAGACATTAGTGTAAGGTCCACATAGAGACATAAAAGTCCACATTGGAACATTAATCTAAGGTCCACATAGAGACATTAATCTAAGGTCCACATAGAGACATTAGTGTAAGATCCACATAGAGACATTAGTGTAAGATCCACATTGAAACAGTGTAAGGTCCACATTGAAACAGTGTAAGGTCCACATAGAGACATAAAAATATACATTTAAACATTAATGTAAGGTCCACATTGAGACACAAAGGTCCACATAGAGGCATTAGCGTAAGGTCCACATAGAGACATAAAAGTCCACATTGAAACATTAATCTAAGGTCCACATAGAGACATTAGTGTAAGGTCCACATAGAGACATTAGTGTAAGGTCCACATACAGACATAAAAGTCCACATCTATCTATTGACCTTTCGAGCCGTAGCCGGCCCATAGGGCGTAGACCAAGATACTCCTCCTATCTGAATTTTTGTTCTAGCAGTTTTCTTTTAAAGATATTTTATCAAATCTCGCCATTTGTCTCTGTTCTGTGCAAGCTGCTCTATCTCATTGAGGGAGCCGAATCCTGCTGCTCTTGCCTCTCTCATCAATGTTTTTCTCAGTGTCTCCTGGGTTTTCCTCTTTTTCTCTTACCTGTTGTTTCCCACATGAGGGCTTGCTTTGCTATTCGGTTATTATCTCTTCTCATCACATGTCCAACGTATGACCATCGTCTTTTCTTTATTACTGAGGATATTAGTGGTTGATTGGCGATTTCTCTAATTTCCTCATTTGTTTTGAATTCGTTCCACGCTATACCAAAAGTCCACATAGAGACATAAAAGTCCACATAGAGACATAAAAGTCCACATAGAGACATTAGTGTAAGATTCATATAGAGACATAAAAGTCCACATAGAGACATTAGTGCAAGGTTCACATAGAGACATAAAAGTCCACATACAGAGTGTAAGGTCTACATACAGACATAAAAGTTCACATAGAGACATTAGTGTAAGGTCCACATACAGACATAAAAGTCCATATAGAGACATTAGTATAAGGTCCACATAGAGACATAAAAGTCCACATAGAGACATTAGTGTAAGGCCCACATACAGACATAAAAGTCCACATAGAGGCATAAAAGTCCTAATAGAGACATTAGTGTAAGGTTCACATAGAGACATAAAAGTCCACATAGAGACATTAGTGTAAGGCCCACATAGAGACATTAGTGTAAGGCGCACATAGAGACATAAAAGTCCACATAGAGACATTAGTGTAAGGCCCACATAGAGACATTAGTGTAAGGCCCACATACAGACATAAAAGTCCACATGGAGACATAAAAGTCCTAATAGAGACATTAGTGTAAGGTTCACATAGAGACATTAGTGTAAGGCCCACATACAGACATAAAAGTCCACATAGAGGCATAAAAGTCCTAATAGAGACATTAGTGTAAGGTTCACATAGAGACATAAAAGTCCACATAGAGACATTAGTGTAAGGCCCACATACAGACATAAAAGTCCACATTGAGACATTAGTGTAAGGTCCACATACAGACATAAAAGTCCACATACAGACATAAAAGTCCACATAGAGACGACATAAAGGCCCACATAGAGACATTAGTGTAAGGTCCACATAGAGACAGTGTAAGGTTCACATAGACATAAAAGTCCACATAGAGACGACATAAAGGCCCACATAGAGACATTAGTGTAAGGTCCACATAGAGACAGTGTAAGGTTCACATAGACATAAAAGTCCACATAGAGACGACATAAAGGCCAACATAGAGACATAAAAGTCCACATAGAGACCTAAAAGTCCACATTGAAACATTAGTGTAAGGTCCACATAGAGACATAAAAGTCCACATTGAAACATCAGTGTAAGGTCCACATAGAGACATAAAGGCCCACATAGACTTGACGAACAAACTTATCCTGTATTGTATGACATGTAGGGACTATGATGTTATTGCTTTATATTATTTATTGTTTAGCCATTGACACATTTGTGGATGAGTACTGCTTCAGGCTTTCATTCCCAGTACAAATGTCTGGTATCACTTTAAGTTTGTCTCACATACCTGAGGTCTTCTGTAAGGGTTGAATATAAATGAAACATTGCAAATCCTGAAAGTGCAAGCTTGTAGAAGTGGGAAACATGGGATAGAAGAGACAAATGAAAGAAACATGAGGTGTTGTGTTATTAAAGAAAAGAGTAAACACCACAACTGATGTCAAGAACCAAATGGGATATGTGATGGTTCTCCTAGAAATGAGAAGCATGAGATAATGTCAGTAACTTGGATATCTTGTGGGCCATGTGAGCATGAGATGTGACAGTAACTTGGATGTTTTGTGGACCATGTGAGCATGAGATGTGACAGTAACTTGGATGTTTTCTGGGCTATGTAAGCATGAGATAATGTCAGTAACTTGGATGTTTTGTGGGCTATGTAAGCATGAGATAATGTCAGTAACTTGGATATCTTGTGGGCCATGTGAGCATTAGATAATGCCAGTAACTTGGATATCTTGTGAGCCATGTGAGCATGAGATAATGTCAGTAACTTGGATATCTTGTGGGCCATGTAAGCATGAGATAATGTCAGTAACTTGGATGTTTTGTGGCCTATGTAAGCATGAGATAATGTCAGTAACTTGGATATCTTGTGAGCCATGTAAGCATGAGATAATGTCAGTAACTTGGATGTTTTGTGGGCCATGTAAGCATGAGATAATGACAGTAACTTGGATATCTTGTGGGCCATGTAAGCATGAGATAATGTCAGAAACTTGGATATCTTGTGAACCATGTAAGCATAAGATAATGACAGTAACTTGGATATCTTGTGGGCCATGTGAGCATGAAATAATGACAGTAACTTGGATGTTTTGTGGGCCATGTAAGCATGAGATAATGACAGTAACTTGGATATCTTGTGGGCCATGTAAGCATGAGATAATGTCAGAAACTTGGATATCTTGTGGGCCATGTAAGCATGAGATAATGTCAGAAACTTGGATATCTTGTGAGCCATGTAAGCATAAGATAATGACAGTAACTTGGATATCTTGTGGGCCATGCGAGCATGAAATAATGACAGTAACTTGGATGTTTTGTGGGCCATGTAAGCATGAGATAATGTCAGTAACTTGGATATCTTGTGAGCCATGTAAGCATGAGATAATGTCAGTAACTTGGATGTTTTGTGGGCCATGTAAGCATGAGATAATGACAGTAACTTGGATATCTTGTGGGCCATGTAAGCATGAGATAATGTCAGAAACTTGGATATCTTGTGAGCCATGTAAGCATAAGATAATGACAGTAACTTGGATATCTTGTGGGCCATGTGATCATGAAATAATGACAGTAACTTGGATGTTTTGTGGGCCATGTAAGCATGAGATAATGACAGTAACTTGGATATCTTGTGGGCCATGTAAGCATAAGATAATGATAGTAACTTGGATATCTTGTGAGCCATGTAAGCATAAGATAATGACAGTAACTTGGATATCTTGTGGGCCATGTAAGCATAAGATAATGATAGTAACTTGGATATCTTGTGAGCCATGTAAGCATAAGATAATGACAGTAACTTGGATATCTTGTGGGCCATGTGAGCATGAAATAATGACAGTAACTTGGATGTTTTGTGGGCCATGTAAGCATAAGATAATGACAGTAACTTGGATATCTTGTGGGCCATGTGAGCATGAAATAATGACAGTAACTTGGATGTTTTGTGGGCCATGTAAGCATGAGATAATGTCAGTAACTTGGATGTTTTGTGGCCTATGTAAGCATGAGATAATGTCAGTAACTTGGATATCTTGTGAGTCATGTAAGCATAAGATAATGTCAGTAATTTGGATGTTTTGTGGGCCATGTAAGCATGAGATAATGTCAGTAACTTGGATGTTTTGTGGGCCATGTAAGCATGAGATAATGTCAGTAACTTGGATATCTTGTGAGCCATGTAAGCATGAGATAATGTCAGTAACTTGGATGTTTTGTGGCCTATGTAAGCATGAGATAATGTCAGTAACTTGGATATCTTGTGAGTCATGTAAGCATAAGATAATGTCAGTAACTTGGATGTTTTGTGGCCTATGTAAGCATGAGATAATGTCAGTAACTTGGATGTTTTGTGGGCCATGTAAGCATGAGATAATGTCAGTAACTTGGATGTTTTGTGGGCCATGTAAGCATGAGATAATGTCAGCAAATTGGATGTTTTGTGGCCTATGTAAACATGAGATAATGTCAGTAACTTGGATATCTTGTGAGCCATGTAAGCATGAGATAATGTCAGTAACTTGGATATCTTGTGAGCCATGTAAGCATGAGATAATGTCAGTAACTTGGATGTTTTGTGGCCTATGTAAGCATGAGATAATGACAGTAACTTGGATGTTTTCTGGGCTATGTAAGCATGAGATAATGTCAGTAACTTGGATGTTTTCTGGGCTATGTAAGCATGAGATAATGTCAGTAACTTGGATGTTTTGTGGCCTATGTAAGCATGAGATAATGTCAGTAACTTGGATGTTTTGTGGCCTATGTAAGCATGAGATAATGACAGTAACTTGGATGTTTTCTGGGCTATGTAAGCATGAGATAATGTCAGTAACTTGGATGTTTTGTGGCCTATGTAAGCATGAGATAATGTCAGTAACTTGGATGTTTTGTGGCCTATGTAAGCATGAGATAATGACAGTAACTTGGATATCTTGTGGGCCATGTAAGCATGAGATAATGTCAGAAACTTGGATATCTTGTGGGCCATGTAAGCATGAGATAATGACAGTAACTTGGATATCTTGTGGGCCATGTAAGCATAAGATAATGACAGTAACTTGGATATCTTGTGGGCCATGTGAGCATGAAATAATGACAGTAACTTGGATGTTTTGTGGGCCATGTGAGCATGAGATGAAGCCAGCAGCTCCGATGCCATGTCTACAGTAGACCAATTGGACTAACCACGACTGTACTATTGCCTAGGGTTCCCAAAATGAGACAAAGACTGTGAGGTTGTTCACTGCAGCAGACTTCATGTTTAAATGGTGATGTCTCTTGTCTGTTTCAGATACATTTCACCTGTCCTACAAACCCAGCGATTCTCCTGCATGACCCAGGCTGCCCAGTGGCTGTGGAGCTGTGAAAGCTTAACAATTGTCCACACACACACAAACACACACACACATCAGAGTTTTGTGCTCCCACCAGATTGTACAGAACCAGGCAAAACACCGCCAAGGCCTTTGTCGTCAAGTGTGATATGTCATTTGTTGTGATAAAATTAGCTCAATACTTGGTCAGATAGCACTGTTGCTGACAGAAATGTGGCTCGTCGGGCACAAACACAAATGTTTACATGGTGCTGCTGTTGTTGGTGGTAGGAGGACATGTTTAGTCTTGTCATTTGGTATATGCTGTTATGTTTACTTCCACCATTGAAGCGCACTGATCGGAACATATTTGTTCTGACCTACATATATTCTTGCATAAGTTAGAATACAAATGAAAGATCATCTTAATGTTTGTTTCTCCCTGAGATGTCCCTTGGGGGGGGGGGGGGGGGGGGGGGGACGGACACAAACCAAAGTGTGAACTACAAAACCTAAAGACAAGTTTGTGGTAGCCCATAAGTGGTGATTTTAATTCCATGAAATGTATGTTAGACTCTTTGTTTGCCTCAACTATGGTTCTAAGTTAGCACTGGCCCATCTTTCTTCCTGGTTTCTCTGTGCCTGTGTTTCTCATTCACTCGCTGCTGGTCAGCAGTCACTCGCAGCTTTTCTCTGCTGCTCAAATTGTTGGACATGACAATGTGTTCTTTACCAACAGTTGGTGTATCACTTAGGTATGTCTTCTTTCTTTGGCTAATCATTCTTCCTCAATTTCTTCTACTCTTTCCCTTCCATGTGTCTTCTCATCCACTATGTAGTAAATTTGTAGTCTCTTTTGTTTTTTTAACATAGAAAATTGTATAGTTTGTTTTGTAAATAATTGTATGATGTCACTTTTACCATGCTTTCTCTCTTGATAGTTATTCTGTTTGTGAATTTGACTAAATTGTTTTGCTTTGTAATTGTCTACAGGATTATCTCTTCGATTCATGAGGATTATCACATCTCCATCAGAGTTCTTGTGTTACCTCTAGATTCTTCTTGACTTTCCTAGTGCAAGTTGGCAACATGTCCATGACATGATATTCCTGTCTTTCACACACTAAGGCATGAATGACATGATATTCCTGCCTTTCGCACACTAAGGCATGTGTCTTTCTAATGTTACTCTTTGTGTGTTTTGTGTAGATTTTTATTAGACAACTTGTTCAAGCAGGAACTTGTAGCGCGACCCCAGCCTGTATATAGAGATCTGTGGACATATCTTTTATGCTGATAATGTTAGCAATGTTGTACATAGATGAACCTGGAAACACAATGCAACAATCTGCTTGCTCTTTTGTGATATTTATGGACAACAATATCTCTGTCAATCTGCATATGTGAATATTAGATATCATGTCTGTGTTTATATCTGACAGCAATAGAAACAAAGCAGCCCTGTCACATCCATTCATCTACAGGTTTGCTCCATGTGGCTTTTGTCTATTGCTGTTACATATAAACTGGCCATATATACTTTGTTTATTTTCTACTTGTACAGCCCAGCCATAGGCCATGTTTTTACTGAGCAAACACAAACAGCACAACTCTTCAGTTCATTTGATTGTAGTTGCTATTTTTCAAGCAGAAATGAGTCAATTTTTCACCAAATCTATTATATTCTTCTAGATATCATTAACAAAAGAACAATTGGAGTCACACAAAGAAGCAGACATGATTTTTAGATGAAGATCAGCATATCCAGAAATAAAAAACATAAAATTAAGATATTCTTGGTTCTACAAACAAGATCTGTTTATTCAAATCTGTTCTGGAATAATGACGTCTTCCTTCATGGCATGACCAGATGCCTCTTATACATGCACTCTCACAGATTACATCTACACTCTCACAGATTACACCTACACTCTCACAGATTACATATACACTCACAGATTACATCTACACTCTCACAGATTACACCTACACTCTCACAGATGGTCAAATTTAGGAGAGCAGATTAGTATTTGGACATTGAACACAAGATCATTGGAACATTAGATCTTGGGGAAATACTCAGTCATTGATTTCCATGAGAGTGATTGTCTTTGGCTCTTGTCATGAAGGCCATGGCATTGTTAGCATTTCAAAGCTTTCACTTGTTATAACGATAGTGTTTGCAGCCCACTATTTGATAAAGGATAGAGTGTTGGCTTGTCATCCAGCATCTTGGTTTTTATTGTTGTTGGTAAGTTGTATGTTGTCCTTGGATGGGATGATTTTAGTAAACAAGCAGGACCACCCACAGCCAAAACATCTATTTGTTTTTGTGCTTGTTTACTTCTTGTTTGTTTTATTTTTATTTATTTATTTTTTTTTGTCATTGATTTTGTTTTATATTTTTCTAGAAGTAATTTTTAAGATTTTAACTAACTGACCTGTTTGATGGTGGTCACTGCTTTCATTGACCTGTTTGATGGTGGTCACTGCTTTCATTGATCTGTTTGATGGTGGTCACTGCTTTCATTGATCTGTTTGATGGTGGGTGCTACTTTCATTGATCTGTTTGATGGTGGGTGCTACTTTCATTGATCTGTTTGATGGTGGTCACTGCTTTCATTGATCTTTTTGATGGCGGTCACTGCTTTAATTGATCTGTTTGATGGTGGGTGCTACTTTCATTGATCTGTTTGACGGTGGTCACTACTTTCATTGATCTGTTTGATGGTGGTCACTGCTTTCATTGATCTTTTTGATGGCGGTCACTGCTTTAATTGATCTGTTTGATGGTGGCCACTGCTTTCATTGACCTGTTTGATGGCGGTCACTGCTTTTATTGATCTGTTTGATGGTGGGTGCTATTTTCTTTGACATGTTTGATGGTGGTCACTGCTTCCATTGATCTGTTTGATGGTGGTCACTGCTTTCATTGATCTGTTTGATGGTGGTCACTGCTTCCATTGACCTGTTTGATGGTGGTCACTGCTTTCATTGATCTGTTTGATGGTGGTCACTGCTTTCATTGATCTGTTTGATGGTGGTCACTGCTTTCATTGATCTGTTTGATGGTGGTCACTGCTTCCATTGACCTGTTTGATGGTGGTCACTGCTTTCACTGATCTGTTTGATGGTGGTCACTGCTTTCATTGACCTGTTTGATGGTGGTCACTGCTTTCATTGATCTGTTTGATGGTGGTCACTGCTTCCATTGACCTGTTTGATGGTGGTCACTTCTTTCATTCACCTGTTTGATGGTGGTCACTGCTTCCATTGACCTGTTTGATGGTGGTCACTACTTTCATTGACCTGTTTGATGGTGGGTGCTATTTTCATTGACATGTTTGATGGTGGTCACTACTTTCATTGACCTGTTTGATGGTGGTCACTGCTTCCATTGATCTCTTTGATGGTGGTCACTACTTTCATTGATCTGTTTGATGGTGGTCACTGCTTCCATTGATCTGTTTGATGGTGGTCGCTACTTTCATTGATCTGTTTGATGGTGGTCACTGCTTCCATTGACCTGTTTGATGGTGGTCACTGCTTCCATTGATCTCTTTGATGGTGGTCACTACTTTCATTGACCTGTTTGATGGTGGCCACTGCTTCCATTGATCTGTTTGATGGTGGTCACTGCTTTCATTGATCTGTTTGATGGTGGTCACTACTTTCATTGATCTGTTTGATGGTGGTCACTACTTTCATTGATCTGTTTGATGGTGGTCACTGCTTTCATTGACCTGTTTGATGGTGGGTGCTACTTTCATTGATCTGTTTGACGGTGGTCACTACTTTCATTGATCTGTTTGATGGTGGTCACTGCTTCCATTGATCTCTTTGATGGTGGTCACTACTTTCATTGATCTGTTTGATGGTGGTCACTGCTTCCATTGATCTGTTTGATGGTGGTCACTGCTTTCATTGATCTGTTTGATGGTGGTGACTACTTTCATTGATCTGTTTGATGGTGGTCACTACTTTCATTGATCTGTTTGATGGTGGTCACTGCTTTCATTGATCTGTTTGATGGTGGTCACTGCTTTCATTGATCTGTTTGATGGTGGTCACTACTTTCATTGATCTGTTTGATACTGGTCGCTACTTTCATTGATCTGTTTGATGGTGGTCACTGCTTTCATTGATCTGTTTGATGGTGGTCACTACTTTCATTGACTTGTTTGATGATGGTCACTGCTTTCATTGATCTGTTTGATGGTGGTCACTACTTTCATTGATCTGTTTGATGGTGGTCACTGCTTTCATTGACCTGTTTGATGGTGGTCGCTACTTTCATTGATCTGTTTGATGGTGGTCACTACTTTCATTGATCTGTTTGATGGTGGGTGCTACTTTCATTGACATGTTTGATGGTGGTAGCTGCTTTCATTGATGTGTTTGATGGTGGTCACTACTTTCATTGATCTGTTTGATGGTGGGTGCTACTTTCATTGACATGTTTGATGGTGGTAGCTGCTTTCATTGATCTGTTTGATGGTGGTCGCTACTTTCATTGATCTGTTTGATGGTGGTCACTACTTTCATTGATCTGTTTGATGGTGGGTGCTACTTTCATCGACCTGTTTGATGGTGGTCACTGTGTTCAATGATATGTAAATCTAGGTCATTTTGACATTTTAACGTACAAATTTTAATGAAACATCAGATGTTGGTTCTGTCTTTTGGAGAAAGAAATAAAAGCCACAGAGAGACCTCAGACACAGACTAATGGACAAGAACAGACCTGTCCCATCATGCTTTGATGACAGACAGAAACAGTTTAATTGTTGATTTTAACTGAAGACATTGTTGCTTGTCATCAGCAAGTAATATAAATTTGAAGTTTTCAACACATATGATTAAACACATATGGTAGCAGTGAGCAATGGTACTTGCAGATAGTTGCAGAGTTTTCACAACATTTGAAAATAAATTGAAATCTAAGATCAGTTTTCATAGCAAAAAAATAAAACAACAACTCTATTCCAAGCCAGTCCAGTGATGTCATGGATGGACAACAGCTAAGATGTTTCACTTGCAGCCGTGTCAGTGTTTTTATGACAGGATGCTTGATGGAGGTAGCTTTGGTTTAGCAAACATATTGAATAATTACATAGGAAAATGAAACATCGGTGTCAATATATAACTGGGTAATTACATAGGATAATGAAACATTGGTGTCAGTATATAACTGGGTAATTACATAGGATAATGAAACATCAGTGTCAGTATATAACTGGGTAATTACATAGGATTTTAATTAAACATTGGTGTCAGTATATAACTGGGTAATTAGACAGGATATTTAAACATCGGTGTCAGTATATAACTGGGTAATTACATAGGATAATGAAACATTTTCCGTTTCCGGTTGTTTCCAAAATGGAGGAATTATTTTTCTCCGGCTTGGTATAGAACCGTTGATCAGAGGTTTAACAAGCCGCTATCGTAAAAACGATGTTGTTAATGAAACGTAGACCTGATACAGAATGTGTAAATTAGCAGTAGATAGTAGTGATAGTTTTTTCGGCCCTAAAACAACAACAAAAATAGGATTCTGGAATGTGCGAACAATGGCCGCTCCGACGAAACATGCACAGGTCGCGAGCGAGATGGACAGATACGATCTAGATATTTTAGGATTAAGCGAAATGCGCTGGCCTGGAACAGGTAGGAGATCTATTGATAATAAAATAGTAGTTTTTTCTGGAAGGGAAGATGGAAAACACCGTGAAGGAGTAGGCATAATGATGACAGACAAAGCTGCAAGAAGTTTATTAGAATGGGAACCGGTAAATAGCCGTCTGATACGAACACGATACAAAACAAAACATGGAAGACTTTCAATTATTCAATGTTATGCGCCTACTAACGAAGCTGATGATGAAGTTAAGGATGATTTTTATAACCAACTGCAACAACTTATAAACAAAATACCAAAACACGATCTTTTAATTGTAATGGGAGACTTCAACGCCAAAGTAGGACAAGATAACGCAGGAGTGGAACATGTGATGGAGAGAGAAGGCTGTAATACAACAAGTCAGAATGGAGAAAGATTAATAGAATTATGTTTAATAGAAAATTTAGTTATAGGTGGGACATTATTTCCACATAAAAATATCCACAAAACAACATGGATATCTCCTGATGATAGAACATCAAATCAAATTGACCACCTATGTATTAAACAACAATTCAGATCATCATTAATAGATGTAAGAGCATACAGAGGTGCTGATGTTAATAGTGACCACAACCTGTGCATTGGGAAAATAAGATTAAAATTTAGAAACCAACAGAAGAGGTCAATTACACATAAAATTGATAGTCATAAACTGAAAGATGAAGCAATAAAGGAAAAGTTTAACATAGAGCTAAGTAATTGTTATTCAGCACTTGGTGAAATAGACTTAGATATCAATGAAATGTGGGACTCACAGAGCAAAATACTAATGACAGCAGCAGAAGCAAGTGCTGGACTGAAGAAAATGGAAAAACGAGCTTGGATCTCAGACACCACATGGAAATACATCAAAGAAAGAAGAGAAGCGAAGAGAGCCATGACTAATGTAAAGACAGATCTTGGAAAGGTTCTGGCAAAAGCAACATACAAAGAATTAGACAACAAAGTGAAAAGTTCGGCAAGAAGAGATACAAGAGCTTATATAGACAACTTGGCAGAGAAAGCAGAGACAGCTGCAATTACAGGAGACAGCAGAACTCTTTATACTGTACAAAAGATGCTGACAAACACCTATACATCCAGTGGAACACCAATTCTAGACAAATCTGGATTAATGCTAACAACAAGCGCAGACATAAAAGCCCGTTGGGCGGAACACTTCAAAGAAATTCTTAACCGTCCACTACCTCACAGTTTAATAGATTTTGAAGCTGAAACACCAGCAGCAGAATTAGATGTAAATTTAGATGACTTCACCTTGAGTGAAATAGAAACCACCTTAAAGCTAATGACCAATAACAAGGCTGCTGGAGAGGATAAGTTAACAGCTGAGATCCTCAAGGCAATTGATAGCCATAATTTAATACATCTCCAAAAAATGTTCAACATCATTTGGAAAACAGAGAAGACGCCTCATAAATGGAAAAAAGGAATCATTGTTAAGATCCCAAAAAAGGGCAATCTTAGAGATTGTAACAATTGGAGAGGCGTGACACTTTTGTCAGTTGCCTCAAAATTATTCTGTAAAATCATCCTAAATAGAATAAAGGATTCAATAGATACAGTAATGCGTGAAGAACAGGCTGGGTTTAGAAAAGGGAGAAGCTGTCTTGACCACATTTTCACTCTACGACTTATATTGGAGGAACACATTGAAAAGCAAAAACCTTTTGTACTTAACTTCATCGACTTCAAAAAAGCATTTGATAGTATTCATAGAGATTCTTTGTGGAAAATTCTGAAGCAATATGGCTTACCATCAAAAATCATAAATATTATCAAAGACATGTACGATGGTTACACATGTGCAGTTCGAACAGAGGAAGGACTGAGCGAATGTTTCCCAATAGAAACTGGGGTTAAACAAGGATGTATTTTATCGCCCTTGTTATTTGGAATTGTTATGGACTTCATAATGAAGAAATGCTGCACTGGTAATAAAGGCATCGAATGGATACAAGGAGACCATTTGGAGGACCTGGACTTTGCTGATGACATAGTTCTCATCAGCAATCAGATAAAAACGATGCAGGAAAACACAAATGAACTATCATCAATAGCCAGCAAAATTGGGCTTGAGGTCAATCATGAAAAGACTAAAGTCATGAAAAGTTTAATTCCAACAAGTGACAAAATATACATGGAAAACAAACCAGTAGAAGAGATCGATCACTTCATCTATCTTGGAAGTCACATTGATCGAGAAGGGGATACGAGCAAAGAAATTAGAATCAGACTGGCTAAAGCAGCAATGTCTTTCAGAAGCCTTGAAAAGTTGTGGAAATCAAAACTCATTAGCACAAACACAAAACTTAGGCTATTCAAATCAAATGTACTATCAACCCTTACGTATGCGTGTGAAAGCTGGAAAACAACAAGAGATATAGAAACAAAGTTGAACGCATTCGAAAATAAATGTCTAAGGAAAATACTTGGTATAGAATGGAACGAATTCAAAACAAACGAGGAAATTAGAGAAATCGCCAATCAACCACTAATATCTTCAGTAATAAAGAAAAGACGATGGTCATACGTTGGACATGTGATGAGAAGAGATAATAATCGAATAGCAAAGCAAGCCCTCATATGGGAAACAACAGGTAAAAGAAAAAGAGGAAGACCCAGGGAGACACTGAGAAGAACATTGATGAGAGAGGCAAGAGCAGCAGGAATCGGCTCCCTCAATGAGATAGAACTGCTTGCACAGAACAGAGACAGATGGCGAGATTTGATAAAATATCTTTAAAAGAAAACTGCTAGAACAAAAATTCATATAGGAGAAGGTGTATCTTGGTCTACGCCCTATGGGCCGGTTACGGCTCGAAAGGTCAATAGATAGATAGATAGAATGAAACATTGGTGTCAGTATATAACTGGGTAATTACATATATACTGTATACTTGGTATAGAATGGAACGAATTCAAAACGAACGAGGAAATTAGAGAAATCGCCAATCAACCACTAATATCTTCAGTAATAAAGAAAAGACGATGGTCATATGTTGGACATGTGATGAGAAGAGATAATAATCGAATAGCAAAGCAAGCCCTCATATGGGAAACAACAGGTAAAAGAAAAAGAGGAAGACCCAGGGAGACACTGAGAAGAACATTGATGAGAGAGGCAAGAGCAGCAGGAATCGGCTCCCTCAATGAGATAGAACTGCTTGCACAGAACAGAGACAGATGGCGAGATTTGATAAAATATCTTTAAAAGAAAACTGCTAGAACAAAAATTCATATAGGAGAAGGTGTATCTTGGTCTACGCCCTATGGGCCGGTTACGGCTCGAAAGGTCAATAGATAGATAGAATTACATAGGATTTTAATTAAACATTGGTGTCAGTATAAAACTGGGTAATTAGACAGGATAATGAAATATCGGTGTCAGTATATAACTGTTCACTTTATCTATCTTGGAAGTCACATTGATCGAGAATGGGATACGAGCAAAGAAATTAGAATCAGAATGGCTAAAGCAGCAATGTCTTTCAGAAGCCTTGAAAAGTTGTGGAAATCAAAACTCATCAGCACAAACACAAAACTTAGGCTATTAAAATCAAATGTACTATCAACCCTTACGTATGCGTGTGAAAGCTGGAAAACAACAAGAGATATAGAAACAAAGTTGAACGCATTCGAAAATAAATGTCTAAGGAAAATACTTGGTATAGCATGGAACGAATTCAAAACAAACGAGGAAATTAGAGAAATCGCCAATCAACCACTAATATCTTCAGTAATAAAGAAAAGACGATGGTCATACGTTGGACATGTGATGAGAAGAGATAATAATCGAATAGCAAAGCAAGCCCTCATATGGGAAACAACAGGTAAAAGAAAAAGAGGAAGACCCAGGGAGACACTGAGAAGAACATTGATGAGAGAGGCAAGAGCAGCAGGAATCGGCTCCCTCAATGAGATAGAACTGCTTGCACAGAACAGAGACAGATGGCGAGATTTGATAAAATATCTTTAAAAGAAAACTGCTAGAACAAAAAATTCATATAGGAGAAGGTGTATCTTGGTCTACGCCCTATGGGCTGGTTACGGCTCGAAAGGTCAATAGATAGATAGATATAACTGGGTAATTACATAGGATAATTAAACATCAGCGTCAGTATATAATTGAATAATTACATAGTATAATGAAACATTGATGTCAGTATATAACTGGGTAATTACGTAGGATAATGAAACATTGTTGTCAGTATATAACTGGGTAATTACATAGGATAATTAAACATTGGTGTCAGTATATAACTGGATAATTACATAGGATAATGAAACATTGATGTCAGTATATAACTGGGTAATTACATAGGATAATGAAACATTGATGTCAGTATATAACTGGGTAATTACATAGGATAATGAAACATTGATGTCAGTATATAACTGGGTAATTACATAGAATAATTAAACATTGATGCCAATATATACTGGATAATTACATAGAATAATGAAACATTGATGTCAGTATATAACTAGGTAATTACATAGAATAATGAAACATTGATGTCAGTATATAACTGGGTAATTACATAGAATAATGAAACATTGATGTCAGTATATAACTGGGTAATTACATAGAATAATGAAACATTGATGTCAGTATATAACTGGGTAACTAGTGAGGAAGTGAGGAGGGTACATCAATGTCAATATATAAGTGGATAATGAATGAGGAAGTGAAGGAGGTAACATCAGTGTCAGTATATAAGTGAATAATTAATGGGGAAGTGAAGGAAGGAACATCAATGTCAGTATATAAGTGGATAATTAATGAGGAAATGAAGGAGGGAACATCAGTGTCAGTATATAAGTGGATAATTAATGAGGAAATGAAGGAGGGAACATCAGTGTCAGTATTTAAGTGGGTAAATAATGAGGAAGTGAAGGAGGGAACATCAGTGTCAGTATATAAGTGGGTAAATAATGAGGAAGTGAATATTGGTTGTTGTACATGCTCTTAAGAATGCCCTTTGATAGCCTAATTCTCACTATATTCAAATATGAATGGGAGTTGAACATTCCCTCACTAGAACTAGACTGAAACAAAACATTCAACGGGATAACTTATTATATTTTTTGTGCAAACTTCAGTACTTTATAGAAAAAGATAACAAGTGAGCAGTATCCACGTTGAGAGAAACACAGTTGACAGGATATCTTGATTATCATTCTAACAAGGCTTTGTACATCACCATAGAAGATCATCACTAAGTTGTTATATATTAAACAGTAATGAAAATGTTAACAAAGCAGACTTTTACTCAAGGATGCTGCATAGCTAGGAGGCTGTATTCAATGAAAGGAACATTCTATAATGTGTTCATTATGTGAGATACTTGACCTCTGGCAGATTTCACAATTTATCTACAACTATTGTCAGTGAGTTATGCTTTAACCAGTGATTTGAGTTTGCTTGTATTTGGCATATTGTGAAGGTCAGTTGAAAATGTGCTGGCCATTTATATGAGTAGCTTTACAGAAGTAAACTTTTTGTGTGGAGAAAAGACATCCTAGCTGCATGTCCACGTTGACATGGCACATGTTCAAAGCATGAAAACTTTGTGACTGGCTTTTTGTTGCATCTCTACAGACAGGTAGGGTCTATTACAGACAGCTAGGGAATATTACAGACAGGTAGGGTCTATTACAGACAGCTAGGGAATATTACAGACAGGTAGGGTCACACATTATTTCTATTGGAGCTGAAATAAAAACTGAACATCTCATGGCGACTGCACTGGACAAGCAACCTTTATTCTCTGGTTCTATAAGTCTAGTAGATCCCAGAAATAGGAAAATGCTCTTTAAGATAATTTTTAAAAAATTACAAACCAATAGTAGATATGGTGACACAAAATTTCTTTCCAAAAAGGGAGTTGTCAGTACAGTTTCTGTTAGATTGTCATTTATCTGAGTTGTCAGTACAGTTTCTGTTAGATTGTCATTTATCAGAGTTGTCGGTACAGTTTCTGTTAGAAGATTCTCATTTATCAGGGTTGTCAGTACAGCTTCTGTTATATTGTCATTTATCAGAGTTGTCAGTACAGTTTTTCTTGAAAATTCTCATTTATCTGAAATTATTGGCAAGTCAATTGCTGACATCAGTATCCAGTTTGAAGAAAACTGTTGAGGACTGTGTTCAAACGGTACTGATTGCTTGAGATTAAAAATTTGAAATGGTGTTGGGATTATTGTATGAGTGTACTGATTTTGTGACGTATTTTGTGTGCAGTGTATATATAGTAAACTTGTTATGGTATTTTTATTTGATCAATGAAAACAAAATAATTTCAAGACTTGTCAGCGTGTATTTGATTTTATTGAATAAATAACTCCAGCCACATGAAGTACAATGAAAACTAATTACCAGCAGCAGGAGAAAGCCGTCATCTGTCAGCCATGTTATGTTGTTTGTACCAGCTTGATGTCACAGTAACTCAATTTGATGTGAATATCACCTGTTCCTCTTTTTCCCTGGCAGACCTTTTTCTCAGGTGAGCCATGTTATGGAAAAGGAACAACTGGGAAAATTGAGGAAAGAAGAGGTAAAGGAAAACAGGGAAAAGATTACAGTCAGAAGTCATAGGAAGACACCAGCTGAAGTGATAAATGGCTGTTGAGATAGGAGACTGAAGAGAATCACCTATGACTTGGTATATGATGCTGTCTGTAAGTGCTTCATTGGTACGTGTCAATTTTTCTGAAAGGAAAAACATCTAGTCCTAGCTTTTTTCTTCACCCTAGTCCGTGCGTCATGTCAGACATTGAGATGTGACCACATGTTCATAATCTTAGCAGTTCATGTTTAGCTATGAGAGGTCAACTTCTTGTGCTTCGGTGTCTATCTGATTTTCTTGTGGGACTTTACTGCAGAATGTTACGAAATGTCCATCTTGTCAGTTAAAAATGTCTAAATGTGAAGCTGGTCAGTTAAAAATGTCTAAATGTGAAGCAGGGTGTATGTATGAGAGCACCAGCCTTTGTGTCAATATAGTGTTTTGGCCAGTAATTTTGCAATTTGGTCTAGCCTGAAGAAAATAAACATTTCTGGACCATAAAATATTAGCCTGGGAAAATGCTCTTTTGCAGCACTGTGCCACAGGGTAGACAAATGAGACACAGCAGAGCTGCAAGTACCAAAGATCTTCATGGCCACACAATTATTTTATTGGAAAAATGACCTTCTTAGATTAGTCAGGTTTTTCTGTCAATTTGGATTTACATAATTTACAAGGGGCATTATATCTTTACTGTACACTTGTGCATGGCTGGATCATATGAGCTTTTATTGTGTTGAACAACATATCAATTTTATCACTGGAATACATCCTCATCATATTTGTTCAAGAGATGTTTGTTTGGTGTTTTTTAATGCCATGAAAAATATACTAACAACAAAACAAATATCAGCAGAGCTGAAACTAAGAATGACAAAATGTTACATCTTCTCAATATTCCTGTATAGTGCAGAAACATGGACATTAGACAAGAAAACAGAACAGAAAATTGAAGCCTTTGAAATGTGGATTTATAGAAGAATAGGTAGAATTGGATGGAAATAAAAGAAAACAAACGATGAAGTTTTAAAACAACTGAAAATAAAAAGAACTACTAAATACAATTAAGACAAGACAAATGAAATTTTTGGGGCATGTTAAAAGACACAACAGCCTACTAAAAGTAATATTGGAAGGGAAAATACAAGGTAAAAGAGCCAGAGGCAGACCAAGACTAACATGGACGAGTAACATCAAAAGATGGACAAGTCAATCTATGACAGCCTGCACCATCAAAGCAAGAAACAGAGTAGAATGGTGATCCATGGTAGCCAACCTTCGTTGCGGAGAAGGCACTCGATGATGATGTTTGGTGTGAAATGTTGACTTATGAAGATGTTACTCAAATAAAATCATTGGGGTGGAAGTTCAACTGAAATGTATCAAATGTCTTTTTATAATTGAGCACCTTTAATCTGTTAATTGTCCATATACTCTAACAACAACAACCTGATAATTGTCCATATACTCTAGCAACAACAACAAACTGATAATTGTCCATATACTCTAACAACAACAACCTGATAATTGTCCATATACTCTAGCAACAACAACAAACTGATAATTGTCCATATACTCTAACAACAACAACCTGATAATTGTCCATATACTCTAGCAACAACAACAACCTGATAATTGTCCATATATTCTAACAACAACAACAGCAACCTGATAATTGTCCATATACTCTAACAACAACAACCTGATAATTGTCCATATACTCTAACAACAACAACCTGATAATTGTCCATATACTCTAGCAACAACAACAACCTGATAATTGTCCATATATTCTAACAACAACAACAGCAACCTGATAATTGTCCATATACTCTAGCAACAACAACAACCTGATAATTGTCCATATATCTAGTAACAACAACAAGCTGATAATTGTCCATATACTCTAGCAACAACAACAGACTGAGAATTGTCAATATACTCTAGCAACAACAACAATCTGATAATTGTCCATATACTCTAGCAACAACAACAGACTGAGAATTGTCAATATACTCTAGCAACAACAACAATCTGATAATTGTCCATATACTCTAGCAACAACAACAGACTGATAATTGTCCATATACTCTAGCAACAACAACAACCTGATAATTGTTCACATACTCTAGCAACAACAACAGACTGATAATTGTCCATATACTCTAGCAACAACAACAATCTGATAATTGTCCATATACTCTAGCAACAACAGACTGATAATTGTCCATATACTCTAGCAACAACAACAACCTGATAATTGTTCACATACTCTAGCAACAACAGACTGATAATTGTCCACATACTCTAGCAACAACAACAATCTGATAATTGTCCACATACTCTAGCAACAACAACAATCTGATAATTGTCCACATACTCTAGCAACAACAACAACCTGATAATTGTTCACATACTCTAACAACAACAACCTGATAATTGTCCATATACTCTAGCAACAACAACAATCTGATAATTGTCCATATACTCTAGAAACAACAACAACCTGATAATTGTCCATATACTCTAGTAACAACAACAACCTGATAATTGTCCATATACTCTAGCAACAACAACCTGATAATTGTCCATATACTCTAGCAACAACTACAAACTGATAATTGTCCACATACTCTAGCAACAACAGACTGATAATTGTCCACATACTCTAGCAACAACAACAACCTGATAATTGTCCATATACTCTAGCAACAACAACCTGATAATTGTCCATATATCTAGTAACAACAACCTGATAATTGTCCATATATCTAGTAACAACAACAGACTGATAATTGTCCATATCCTCTAATAACAACAACAACCTGATAATTGTCCATATCCTCTAGTAACAACAACAACAGACTGATAATTGTCCATATACTCTAGCAACAACAACAACCTGATAATTGTCCATATACCACAACAACAACAACCTGATAATTGTCCATATATCTAGTAACAACAACAACCTGATAATTGTCCACATCCTCTAGTAACAACAACAGAATGATAATTGTCCATATACTCTAGTAACAACAACAACCTGATAATTGTCCATATCCTCTAGTAACAACAACAACAGACTGATAATTGTCCATATACTCTAGCAACAACAACAACCTGATAATTGTCCATATACCCTAACAACAACAACAACAACCTGATAATTGTCCATATATCTAGTAACAACAACCTGATAATTGTCCATATCCTCTAGTAACAACAACAGAATGATAATTGTCCATATACTCTAGTAACAACAACAGACTGATAATTGTCCATATACTCTAGAAACAACAACAACAACCTGATAATTGTCCATATCCTCTAGTAACAACAACAGAATGATAATTGTCCATATACTCTAGAAACAACAACAACCTGATCATTGTCCATATACTCTAGTAACAACAACAACCTGATAATTGTCCATATACTCTAGAAACAACAACAACCTGATAATTGTCCATATACTCTAGTAACAACAACAACCTGATAATTGTCCATATACTCTAGTAACAACAACAGACTGATAATTGTCCATATAAAAAAAAAGTACCCCCGTCACGCCAAGTGGCGTATAGGGAATATGGTGTTAGTGACCATACATTTTACAGACCTTCGGCACATGATTTTTGGGATAATGTGGTCAGTATTATGCCCGTGCCACATTCCCAGAAAAAAATATGGTACCTATTATAGGCTGGATGAACCCCGGAAGCCATCGGTTGAGATCGAACCCTACCTCTTATCCTTTGTAATCCAGTTCACTAACCACTGAGCTATCGCGACTCCCAATTGTCCATATACTCTGCTAATAACAACAGCCTGATAAAAATGTCCATATACACTGGCAACAACAACCTTATAATTATCCATATACTCTAGCAACAACAACCTGATAATTATCCATATACTCTAGCAACAACAACCTGATAATTATCCATATACTCTAGCAACAACAACAACCTGATAATTGTTCATATACTCTAGCAACAACAACAACCTGATAATTGTTCATATACTCTAACAACAATAACCTGATAATTGTCATATACTCTAGTAACAACAACAACTACCTGATAATTGTCATATACTCTAGCAACAACTACTCTTGATAATTGTCCATATACTCTAACAACAATAACCTGATAATTGTCATATACTCTAGTAACAACAACTACCTGATAATTGTCCATATACTCTAACAACAACAACAACCTGATAATTGTCCATATACTCTAACAACAACAACAACCTGATAATTTTCCATATACTCTAACAACAACAACAACCTGATAATTGTCCATATACTCTAGCAACAACAAGAACCTGATAATTGTTCACATACTCTAGCAACAACAACAATCTGATAATTGTCCATATACTCTAGCAATAACAACAGACTGATAATTGTCCATATACTCTAGCAACAACAACAACCTGATAATTGTCCATATATCTAGTAACAACAACAACCTGATAATTGTCCATATACTCTAGCAACAACAACAACCTGATAATTGTTCACATACTCTAGCAACAACAACAGACTGATAATTGTCCATATACTCTAGCAACAACAACAATCTGATAATTGTCCATATACTCTAGCAACAACAACAACCTGATAATTGTTCACATACTCTAGCAACAACAACAGACTGATAATTGTCCATATACTCTAGCAACAACAACAATCTGATAATTGTCCATATACTCTAGCAACAACAGACTGATAATTGTCCATATACTCTAGCAACAACAACAACCTGATAATTGTTCACATACTCTAGCAACAACAGACTGATAATTGTCCACATACTCTAGCAACAACAACAATCTGATAATTGTCCACATACTCTAGCAACAACAACAACCTGATAATTGTTCACATACTCTAACAACAACAACCTGATAATTGTCCATATACTCTAGCAACAACAACAATCTGATAATTGTCCATATACTCTAGAAACAACAACAACCTGATAATTGTCCATATACTCTAGTAACAACAACAACCTGATAATTGTCCATATACTCTAGCAACAACAACCTGATAATTGTCCATATACTCTAGCAACAACTACAACCTGATAATTGTCCACATACTCTAGCAACAACAGACTGATAATTGTCCACATACTCTAGCAACAACAACAACCTGATAATTGTCCATATACTCTAGCAACAACAACCTGATAATTGTCCATATATCTAGTAACAACAACCTGATAATTGTCCATATATCTAGTAACAACAACAGACTGATAATTGTCCATATACCCTAACAACAACAACAACAACCTGATAATTGTCCATATATCTAGTAACAACAACAACCTGATAATTGTTCATATACTCTAACAACAACCTGATAATTGTTCATATACTCTAACAACAACAGACTGATAATTGTCCATATACTCTAGCAACAACAACAACCTGATAATTGCCCATATACTATAGCAACAACAACTACTTGATAATTGTCCAAATATTCTGGCAACAACAACAACCTGACAATTGTTCATATACTCTAACAACAACCTGATAATTGTCCATATACTCTAACAACAACAGACTGATAATTGTCCATATATTCTAGTAACAACAACAACCTGATAATTGTCCATATACTCTAGCAACAACAACCTGATAATTGTCCATATACTCTAGCAACAACTACAACCTGATAATTGTCCACATACTCTAGCAACAACAGACTGATAATTGTCCACATACTCTAGCAACAACAACAACCTGATAATTGTCCATATACTCTAGCAACAACAACCTGATAATTGTCCATATATCTAGTAACAACAACCTGATAATTGTCCATATATCTAGTAACAACAACAGACTGATAATTGTCCATATCCTCTAATAACAACAACCTGATAATTGTCCATATCCTCTAGTAACAACAACAACCTGATAATTGTCCATATACCCTAACAACAACAACAACAACCTGATAATTGTCCATATATCTAGTAACAACAACAACCTGATAATTGTCCATATCCTCTAGTAACAACAACAGAATGATAATTGTCCATATACTCTAGTAACAACAACAACCTGATAATTGTCCATATCCTCTAGTAACAACAACAACAGACTGATAATTGTCCATATACTCTAGCAACAACAACAACCTGATAATTGTCCATATACCCTAACAACAACAACAACAACCTGATAATTGTCCATATATCTAGTAACAACAACCTGATAATTGTCCATATCCTCTAGCAACAACAACAGAATGATAATTATCCATATACTCTAGTAACAACAACAGACTGATAATTGTCCATATACTCTAGAAACAACAACAACCTGATAATTGTCCATATCCTCTAGTAACAACAACAGAATGATAATTGTCCATATACTCTAGAAACAACAACAACCTGATCATTGTCCATATACTCTAGTAACAACAACAACCTGATAATTGTCCATATACTCTAGTAACAACAACAACCTGATAATTGTCCATATACTCTAGAAACAACAACAACCTGATAATTGTCCATATACTCTAGTAACAACAACAACCTGATAATTGTTCATATACTCTAACAACAACAGACTGATAATTGTCCATATACTCTAGCAACAACAACAACCTGATAATTGCCCATATACTATAGCAACAACAACTACTTGATAATTGTCCATATACTCTAGCAGCAACTACAACCTGATAATTGTCCACATACTCTAGCAACAACAGACTGATAATTGTCCACATACTCTAGCAACAACAACAACCTGATAATTGTCCATATACTCTAGCAACAACAACCTGATAATTGTCCATATATCTAGTAACAACAACCTGATAATTGTCCATATATCTAGTAACAACAACAGACTGATAATTGTCCATATCCTCTAATAACAACAACAACCTGATAATTGTCCATATCCTCTAGTAACAACAACAACCTGATAATTGTCCATATACCCTAACAACAACAACAACAACCTGATAATTGTCCATATATCTAGTAACAACAACAACCTGATAATTGTCCATATCCTCTAGTAACAACAACAGAATGATAATTGTCCATATACTCTAGTAACAACAACAACCTGATAATTGTCCATATCCTCTAGTAACAACAACAACAGACTGATAATTGTCCATATACTCTAGCAACAACAACAACCTGATAATTGTCCATATACCCTAACAACAACAACCTGATAATTGTCCATATATCTAGTAACAACAACCTGATAATTGTCCATATATCTAGTAACAACAACCTGATAATTGTCCATATCCTCTAGTAACAACAACAGAATGATAATTGTCCATATACTCTAGTAACAACAACAGACTGATAATTGTCCATATACTCTAGAAACAACAACCTGATAATTGTCCATATCCTCTAGTAACAACAACAGAATGATAATTGTCCATATACTCTAGAAACAACAACAACCTGATCATTGTCCATATACTCTAGTAACAACAACAACCTGATAATTGTCCATATACTCTAGTAACAACAACAACCTGATAATTGTCCATATACTCTAGAAACAACAACAACCTGATAATTGTCCATATACTCTAGTAACAACAACAACCTGATAATTGTCCATATACTCTAGTAACAACAACAGACTGATAATTGTCCATATAAAAAAAAAGTACCCCCGTCACGCCAAGTGGCGTATAGGGAATATGGTGTTAGTGACCATACATTTTACAGACCTTCGGCACATGATTTTTGGGATAATGTGGTCAGTATTATGCCCGTGCCACATTCCCTGAAAAAAATATGGTACCTATTATAGGCTGGATGAACCCCGGAAGCCATCGGTTGAGATCGAACCCTACCTCTTGTCCTTTGTAATCCAGTTCACTAACCACTGAGCTATCGCGACTCACAATTGTCCATATACTCTGCTAATAACAACAGCCTGATAATTGTCCATATACACTGGCAACAACAACCTTATAATTATCCATATACTCTAGCAACAACAACCTGACAATTATCCATATACTCTAGCAACAACAACAACCTGATAATTGCCCATATACTCTAGCAACAACAACCTGATAATTATCCATATACTCTAGCAACAACAACCTGATAATTATCCATATACTCTAGCAACAACAACAACCTGATAATTGTTCATATACTCTAGCAACAACAACAACCTGATAATTGTTCATATACTCTAACAACAATAACCTGATAATTGTCATATACTCTAGTAACAACAACAACTACCTGATAATTGTCATATACTCTAGCAACAACTACTACTTGATAATTGTCCATATACTCTAACAACAATAACCTGATAATTGTCATATACTCTAGTAACAACAACTACCTGATAATTGTCATATACTCTAGCAACAACAACTACTTGATAATTGTCCATATACTCTGGCAACAACAACAACCTGATAATTGCCCATATACTATAGCAACAACAACTACTTGATAATTGTCCAAATATTCTGGCAACAACAACAACCTGACAATTGTTCATATACTCTAACAACAACCTGATAATTGTCCATATACTCTAACAACAACAGACTGATAATTGTCCATATATTCTAGCAACAACAACAATCTGATAATTGCCCATATACTCTGGCAACAACAACTACTTGATAATTGTCCATATATTCTGGCAACAACAACAACCTGATAATTGTTCATATATTCTAGCAACGACAACAAACTGATAATTGTCCATATACTCTAACAACAACCTGATAATTGTCCATATACTCTGGCAACAACAACCTGATAATTGTCCATGTACTCTAGCAACAACAACAGACTGATAATTGTCTATAAGGTAAATGTAGAGTAAAGTATGAGACTTGAATCGGTGTCTTAGCATGTGAGTTTCCACCCATATGTGCTTGGCCACCTATCCAGAAGTGTTCGGAGACTTCTGAAGTGTCACTTCAAGCATCGAAACTCACGATACAATGTGGAATTTCTCACCTTCCCAGCGTACTACCCTGGTACACATTTCTGCCAACGGCTGGGTCGACCATGGGATTTTCTTTATTCCAACCACGAGTACGACCTACACCACTTCCAGCGGGTTATCAAGCACAGGTTGTTCAAAAGTCAGGTGGTTTTCCCAACTAGACTACCGAGGCACCCAAAAAAATCACTTGAAATTGAAAATAGTAAATCACTTGAAACAGAAGTTAATAAATCACTTGAAATGAAAAATAGTAAATCACTTGAAACAGAAATCGTTTGATGTGATAGACTGGTTCTAGAAGAGAGCTTCCACAGATACATTGTGCGGATTATCTTTTTTGTGGCTGCTGTCATATAAGAGGGGAACAGTTGGAATATATAATAGGAAGAGGTGATAGATTGAGACAGAGGAAAGATCATTGCCATACCAGTTGGCTTAGATGATCATGTCCTTCTTTAATTTTCTATCTACAGTGCATCATATCATTTATGTTGTTGACTGTTTTCCATGCCATGACACCAAGCTATCCAGTATCTTCTCTCTTTGTTGTTCGCGATCTCGCTCTTATTTTGCCAGTTGTAACCCCATATTCCAACTTTCCTCTTCTCATGATGTGCCAGAAAAATGATTTTGTTTCTTTTTAACATTTTTTAAAGAGCTCCCTTTTCGTGTTGGCCTCTATGAGAATGTCATCGCCGATCTTTTTAGCCATCCAGGGTACTCTCCAGGGAGGAAAGATACAAAAAAGAGAATGGAATGACTTGGTGAGACAAAGAGGAAAGATACCAGAAGAGAGTGAAATGACATGGTGAGACAAAGAGGAAAGATACCAGAAGAGAGTGAAATGACTTGGTGAGACAAAGAGGGGAAAAGATACCAGAAGAGAGTGAAATGACTTGGTGAGACAAAGAGGGGAAAAGATACCAGAAGAGAGTGAAATGACATGGTGAGACAAAGAGGGGAAAAGATACCAGAAGAGAGTGAAATGACTTGGTGAGACAAAGAGGGGAAAAGATACCAAAAGAGAGTAAAATGACATGGTGAGACAAAGAGGAGAACAGATACCAGAAGAGGGTGAAATGACATGGTGAGACAAAGAGGAGAAAAGATACCAGAAGAGAGTGAAATGACATGGTGAGACAAAGAGGGGAAAATATAGCAGAAGAGAGTGAAATGACATGGTGAGACAAAGAGGAGAAAAGATACCAGTAGAGAGTGGAATGACATGGTGAGGCAAAGAGGAGAAAAGATAGCAGAAGAGAGTGAAATGACATGGTGAGACAAAGAGGAGAAAAGATAGCAGAAGAGAGTGAAATGACTTGGTGAGACAAAGAGGAGAAAAGATAGCAGAAGAGAGTGAAATGACTTGGTGAGACAAAGAGGAGAAAAGATAGCAGAAGAGAGTGAAATGACTTGGTGAGACAAAGAGGAGAAAAGATACCAGAAGAGAGTGAAATGACTTGGTGAGACAAAGAGGAGAAAAGATACCAGAAGAGGGTGAAATGACTTGGTGAGACAAAGAGGAGAAAAGATACCAGAAGAGATTGAAATGACTTGGTGAGACAAAGAGGGGAAAAGATACCAGAAGAGAGTGAAATGACTTGGTGAGGCAAAGAGGAGAAAAGATACCAGAAGAGATTGAAATGACTTGGTGAGACAAAGAGGGGAAAAGATACCAGAAGAGAGTGAAATGACTTGGTGAGACAAAGAGGAGAAAAGATACCAGAAGAGATTGAAATGACTTGGTGAGACAAAGAGGAGAAAAGATACCAGAAGAGTGTGAAATGACATGGTTAAATAGAGAGGAGAAAAGATATCAGGAGAGAAGTTGTGGGGAGACATGATCACCTACACCAGCTGATATGAAAGAAGTAAAAACAACTGTGAATGCTAATTCAACGGTGGGCATAGTCAAGAGAAACCAATTAGAAAGTAGCAAAGTCCTCAAGGGCTGCAATATTTGATACTCAGCCTTTCTGTTTATGAACATAACATGTGTTTCTTGTGAGGTGCAAACACCACACTTATACAGCTGTAAGTCCAACAGATCCAAACACTGCCACACATAGACACAGCCATAAGTTAACAGATCCAAGCACTGCCACACATAGACACAGCCATAAGTTCAGCACACCCAAACACTACCACGCTTAGACACAGCCATAAGTTCAACAGACCAAAGCACTGCCACACATTGACACAGCCATAAGTTCAGCACATCCAAACACTACCACGCTTAGACACAGCCATAAGTTCAACAGATCCAAACACTGCCACACATAGACACAGCCATAAGTTCAACAGATCAAAGCACTGCCACACATAGACAGCCATAAGTTCAACAGATCAAAGCACTGCCACACATAGACAGCCATAAGTCCAACAGATCTAAGCACTGCCACACATAGACACAGCCATAAGTTCAACAGATCCAAACACTGCCACACATAGACACAGCCATAAGTTCAACAGATCTAAGCACTGCCACACATAGACACAGTCATAAGTTCAACAGATCCAAGCACTGCCACACGTAGACAGCCATAAGTCCAACAGATCTAAGCACTGCCACACATAGACACAGCCATAAGTCCAGCAGACCAAAGCACTGCCACACATAGACACAGTTCAGCAGATCCGAGCACTGTCACACATAGACACAGCCATAAGTCCAACAGATTCAAACAGTCATACATAGACACAGCCATAAGTCCAACAGATTCAAGCACTGCCACACATAGACACAGCCAAAAGTCCAACAGATTCAAGCACTGCCACACATAGACACAGCCATAAGTCCAACAGATTCAAGCACTTCCACACATAAACACAGCCATAAGTCCAACAGATTCAAGCACTGCTACACATAGACACAGCCATAAGTCCAACAGATTAAAGCACTGTCACACATAGACACAGCCATAAGTCCAACATATTCAAGCACTGTCACACATAGACACAGCCATAAGTCCAACAGATTCAAGCACTGCCACACATAGACACAGTCAGCTAATTTCAGTTCAGCAGATTGTTTGCTTCTTTAGCTTATAAGTTAGGTCCTAGCTTGCACCTGTTACTGAGGGCTCATGAATGAGCCTGATTGTGTCTATGTTAACTAGCAAGTATGAGTTTGTAGACATTGTGTCTATGTTAACTAGCAAGTATGAGTTTGTAGACATTGTGATTGTGTCTATGTTAACTAGCAAGTATGAGTTTGTAGACATTGTGATTGTGTCTATGTTAACTAGCAAGTATGAGTTTGTAGACATTGTGATTGTGTCTATGTTAACTAGCAAGTATGAGTTTGTAGACATTGTGATTGTGTACCCCATTATTGTGATTGTGTCTATGTTAATCAGTAATCAGCAAGTTAGATCTTGTTGACACCCCATTATTGTGATTGTGTCTGCTAATCAAGTCAGACCTTGTTGACACCCCATTATTGTGTCTATGTTAATCAGAAAGTTAGACCCTGTGTGGACACTCCATTATTGTGTTTCTATGTTAATCAGCAAGTCAGATCTTGTAGACACCCCATTATTGTGTCTATGTTAATCAGCAAGTCAGATCTTGTAGACACCCCATTATTGTGTCTATGTTAATCCGAAAGTTAGACCCTGTGTGGACACTCCATTATTGTGTCTATGTTAATCAGCAAGTCAGATCTCGTAGACACCCCATTATTGTGTCTATGTTAATCAGCAAGTCAGATCTTGTATGGACACCCTATTTACTATAGAAATGTTTATGTTACCAATATTGTCAGTGCAGCAGGACTTGAGTCATTGTGTCTGTTATTGTCTCGTTGTTATAGATCAAGAAATAGAAAGAAAATAATCAATAATACATAGGTTACATAGTTTGTTAAGGTTTGTATAGTTTTCATTACTTGAGCACAGATCAACAATACAAGCTACATAAACGTACACTCAGAGTAGATTTCATCAAGCAAATGCTTCTATAATCATCTTGTATGAGCATTCATGTATATGTCAGGCCCTTAGAGTGACCCACTGGTATGGAGTCCATTATTGTAGGTAATATCAGTTGTTCAATGACAGAGTATTATGTTATATTGTATTAACATAACATATTAATTAAGCCCTTTTGCATGTTTTTATGTATATAAAGCGAATTGTTCTGAAATTGTCCATAATATACTTCATCGTGAAATGGGAAGTTTTTAAATGAAATATGCATCTTAAAAAAAAATATTTCATAAAAAAACATGACTGAAAAATAAATTTTTAAAAACATAATTTGTTCATGTAAGTTATCATGATGGAAAAAAAAAATGTCAATAAAAATAAACAACTAATCAACTGGTGTTGATTGTATTTGTTGATAATTGCTGGTTTTATCATGACAATGTTGCTGTATTGTGCTCTGTATCTGTGGTTGACGTGCCTTTCAGCTCAAGACATTTGATTTCAGGACATTTCTTGGGCTGCTGGCTTTCTTTCACTCCCACATAACAGACAGTTATGAGAAGGAAAACCTCTACATTAAACTAAGATCCAGCCTGCTGAAGACAGCAAATCATAGACGTATCTTTACAGCACTCGTAAAAAGTGACATAAAATCAACAACCGGAAAAAAAAAACAAAAGAACAATATATGGTCCAAAGCAGGATCGAACCCATACTCCCTGGCACAGCGCTGTTGCCACTGGAAGCCAAACGCTAGGGAATACAGCCAACTCAGCTAACTAAGTTTAGTTTTTTCACGTCAAATGACAGTGGGATATCTTTGTCAATTGACAGTTGGGTGGTCACATCAAAAGATAGTTGGATGGACATGTCAAATGACAATGGGATGGTTACATCAAAAGATAGTTGGATGGACATGTCAAATGACAATGGGATGGTCACATCAAAAGATAGTTGGATGGACACAAATGACAATGGGATGGTCACATCAAAAGATAGTTGGATGGACACGTCAAATGACAATGGGATGGTTACGTCAAATAAAAGGGTGCTGAAAAGAAAATAATGGAAGGCATGGTTCCAGGATGATGAAACAGTGGCAGACCGAGAAGATGGTTTCAGTACAATAAAGACCTTGAACTTGACACAAGAAAAAGTAGGAATGTCACTCTTAGAGGACATGCTAGACCATTATTTGTAAATTCAGAGGTTAACTAAAATGTCAAGATGGAATGTTGTGCACAATTTCACACAAAATTCATCCAAAGTTGAACATTTTCTTTTATGATTTGCTGATATATTTAACAGCCAGTGACTCCACCAACAAATTATGCAAATGAGACAGGGGTATTTAGCCTCATGCTTGAACAGAATTAGATAGACTGAGAGAAAGAGATAGAGAACCACCCATAGAGATGTAAAGTAGACGAGCTTAGTCCAGCTTCGGCCGAGACTGCCTGAAGGCAGATGGAAGTGTTATAGAATAGTTATGGACTTCCACACAGTTAGTTGTTATGAGACAGAGATGTAGAAGGAAGATCCAGAGATAAATTAGTCAGGTAGACGTGTGACGAGGATACCACGTCAAATTAAAAGAAATAGATGAACATCTCGAGAATTGCAGGTGTAGAGTGTGAGTCCAAAATAGCCGACAAGCAACCGGAAATAATAGTCCACGAGAAAGTAGAAAAAAGTATGAAGCAGACTATCTCAAGATTTGCGGGGGGTGTATTAGTCAAGAAAGTAAACACGTGGATCAATTTGATTGGAGGAGCCGACAAATATTTAAAGAGGAGACACAAAGAAACGAGAGGATTTTCTAGGAGAACATTAGAGATGACACGCACGTATATGTAGAGAGAGCGCCTACATGTGTTGGTCCACCATAGGGGCTAACCATAGCCAACTTAGTAAGCAGTGATTAACTAAGTGTAGACTAAGAATCGTTAGATGTAAACAGTTCTGAATAGACATAAATTACACCTCGAGGATTAGGTTAGGAGTTTCCAGAGAATTAAAGTCCACGAGACGAATAGAATAAGTAGGTTAGCATTAGAGCGGAGGAGGCTGTTCAATGGGGAACAGTCTCAATAGAAGTACACTAAACTGGTAGAATAAGTATATTAGACTTAGACCTGAGGAGGCCGTTCAATGGGCAAAGGTTTCCGCTTACATATGAATAGATGAGTAGAGAAGTGTGTAGTAGCCTATGGCCCAGTGGCAAGTAACATTGTTACTGGGTAGCGTGTGATTGACCTTATTACCAAACATTGGTCATGTAACTATGTTCAACACGTCGCCCATGGATTGGGCTGTGAAATAAAGACTTAGCATTAAAGTGTTCTCATTTGGTGTGTCCAACAGTTGTCAGATCACGCCTGGCGAAGAAAGACTTGGGGGAAAAAAAGAAACAAAAAGTCGCGGGCGCAACGTATACAAACCACTATATTCTAACACAGGACACGTTATAACGCTTCAGGGTTTCCCAACCACATTACCCCAAAAATCATGTGCAGAAGGTCTATAAAAATTATGGCCACTAACACCATATTCCCTATATGTCACTTGGCGTGACACTCTACTAATGTTAATGAACCCTTGACAGTTACAAATGTCAGAGTTCCTGACATGGCAACACTTGTCAGCAACTGAAATACACAAATGCTGCAGACGGGGGAGGTGGGGGTAGGACATTGTGGCTTCCTATAAACTAGCGTCCACGTCCAAATGATGGGCGAATGCTGAAGAACGAGGAACATCCTAGTCACAAAATGCAAATAAAACGGTTTTTGTTGGAAGGACAGACAAAATAAACTGATGGTTTTTACTTAGGGCTACTTTCAAAAGTGGAAGCTATACTGAAATTAGCTTAACCCTAGATTACGATACTGTAGCAAAAATTAGTTTCAAAATACTAATTTTTAAAAATTAGACAGTTTGCCATGGACAAACACCACTCTCTCATCATCAGCTTTCTGACAAAGAGGAACAGATTAGTCTACAGCGAAAAACAATAACTCTCAGTTTCCTGGATGAAGAATACCCACAAGACCTATGGATTTGTGTGTACACAGATGGATCAGCACAGAATGCAGTAAAGAATGGGGGAGCAGGTGCATATATAGAGTACCCAAATAACACTAGGGATATGAATAAAATAGCAACAGGGAAATATTGTCACAATTATGATGAAGAAACACAAGCAATAAAGTTGGCAATAGAGAAAAACTGCTGCTTAGCCCACAGCCTGTAGTGTTTTTGACAGATGCAAGATCAGTACTCCAGGCACTACAATCCAGAAAATTACCACATCTGCAGACCATTATTGACTGAACTCTGCAAGCACCACAGGGTTGCCCTGCAGTAGATCCCATCTCACTGTAGAATACCAGGAAATGAGAAAGCAGATCAGTTGGCAAAGGAAGGTTTAACAGGCACACAACTAGATACACCGGTTACATACCATCATAAGAAACAGATAATCAAATCAATCAGAGGACCACAAGCCCCAAATCAGGATGCCTTTTATAATATGAATAGATATGAACAAGTTATCATTATATGCCTCAGAACAGGACACAATCGACTCCATAATCACATGTATACAAAATTCAAGATCGGCACAACTACTTGTATATGTGGACATGCGCCCCAGACTGCTGAACACATACTTCAAGACTGCATGGAATATAGTAGACTGAGCAAAATCCATTGGCCCATAGATACAACACTACAGACAAAACTATATGGGCCACTGCAAAAATTACAAAAGATAGTAAAATTTATACAGGAAATGACATTGCAGATATAGACAATACTTCAGGTGAACGAAAGATAGATAGATAGATAGATAGATAGATAGATAGATAGATAGATAGATAGATAGATAGATAGATAGATAGATAGATAGATAGATAGATAGATAGATCAACTTTTTTCTCCTCATGATATAGGAAATTTCCTTGGTCGTCACCAAAGAAACCTTTGTAACATGAGAGAATCAGCGAACAATGCCAAGAGGGTGGTGAACATATGTGATGATCTGACGGTTTACAGCTGCCGCGTGAATAGAGAGAGGACACAGGGGTGGAGACGGACATGTGGTTATGTCTCTGGCTGAAAATCGGCTGTTTAGTGGGAAATGATTACTGCATCAGATTCCCATGTTTCATCTGTGGTAAACACATGGTTGTCTAGCAAAAGTTCAAAGCAATTTTGATTATCCGGGACCAAAGTGTTACATTGAAGTGGTGGTCATTTTAACTACAGTAAGTCACACATTGATATAATAATTAGGTTTAATAAAAAAAAAGGTTAATTGCTGGTAAACTGGACGGAAGTGTAAATGCTCCTAACAAGTTTTTAGTAACCTTCCAGATATTTTTTCTTCCGTTCGCCAGGTTTCACCCCTGGCAAAGTCCCTAGATACTAGGAACTGAATTTTGCATGTTAACCATTTTTCCCTGACTGCCGTGTGCACAGGGTCCCTCACTGCACAGACAGATAACTCCATCTTTGGAGAAACTCATATTTTTTCCATCAATGAGTAATTGGCGTTCCAAGCCGGGCCTCACTGTTGAGGCCAGGGGTGGTTGTCACAGAGAGAAATAAAAAATAAAAATCCCAAATGGTGCAGCCAAGATTTGAACTCACAACCTGCCTCGAGACAGGCATCTTGCCTTGAGACCAACCAGTCACACCCCCCCCCCCAATTAAATTATATAAATATATTGACAGCAAATGAGGGGATTGATAATATAAAAGAACCATATTAGATGTAAAAGCACTCAACATTTAACAGACATAGAGCAACAAATAACTGAACATTGCCTAAACATCACAGCAAGATTTATTTTCCTTTCCGTTTGTTAGATTTCTTTCGATTTTCATTTGGGTTTCGCTTTGACCACTGAGGAGTCACATGACCTCGAATACCTAGCTGTGCTGCACGGCTTGTGACATCATTCATGCTAAACGGGCTCATGTCAGCAATAATGTCTGCTGAAAGTATGTCCACTTTCTGAAGTGACTTCTTAGTTGGCCTCTGATCTGGTTTGGGCTGGTCCTCACACAGAACTGGATTAACAGCATGTTTTCCACCTTGGTATCTTGGCAGGGAATACTGTTGGACACAAACAAGAACCAAAAATCAACAACACATGGAGGCAAGGGGACATTGTTCAAGACTTCAACTTTACATGCCAACAAATGTCTGTCACATGTAGGACTACGTTTGTCAACCAAAATGGCTTTAGTTAAACATACAGAATAAAAAACAAACTCAACAGATCACAGCTTTGCTTTTGTGATTTCAAATGTTGCAGTGTTGTGTTTCCCAACCTAGGAGAGGGTGCCATAAGCTATTCCAGGGAAGGCCACAGTTAATTGCCTGAACTGTGGTGGTGGCATGAATGGTGCTGTAGCTGTCTTCAGAATACAACATGCAGAAGTCACATTACTTCACTCAAAGTGCTGCAGCTGTCTTCAGAATACAACATGCAGAAGTCACATTACTTCACTCAAAGTGCTGCAGCTGTCTACAGAATACAACATGCAGAAGTCACATTACTTCACTCAAAGTGCTGCAGCTGTCTACAGAATACAACATGCAGAAGTCACATTACTTCACTCAAAGTGCTGCAGCTGTCTACAGAATACAGCATGCAGAAGTCACATTACTTCACTCAAAGTGCTGCAGCTGTCTACAGAATACAGCATGCAGAAGTCACATTACTTCACTCAAAGTGCTGCAGCTGTCTACAGAATACAGCATGCAGAAGTCACATTACTTCACTCAAAGTGCTGCAGCTGTCTACAGAATACAGCATGCAGAAGTCACATTACTTCACTCAAAGTGCTGCAGCTGTCTACAGAATACAGCATGCAGAAGTCACATTACTTCACTCAAAGTGCTGCAGCTGTCTACAGAATACAGCATGCAGAAGTCACATTACTTCACTCAAAGTGCTGCAGCTGTCTACAGAATACAGCATGCAGAAGTCACATTACTTCACTCAAAGTGCTGCAGCTGTCTACAGAATACAGCATGCAGAAGTCACATTACTTCACTCAAAGTGCTGCAGCTGTCTACAGAATACAGCATGCAGAAGTCACATTACTTCACTCAAAGTGCTGCAGCTGTCTACAGAATACAGCATGCAGAAGTCACATTACTTCACTCAAAGTGCTGCAGCTGTCTACAGAATACAGCATGCAGAAGTCACATTACTTCACTCAAAGTGCTGCAGCTGTCTACAGAATACAGCATGCAGAAGTCACATTACTTCACTCAAAGTGCTGCAGCTGTCTACAGAATACAGCATGCAGAAGTCACATTACTTCACTCAAAGTGCTGCAGCTGTCTACAGAATACAGCATGCAGAAGTCACATTACTTCACTCAAAGTGCTGCAGCTGTCTACAGAATACAACATGCAGAAGTCACATTACTTCACTCAAAGTGCTGCAGCTGTCTACAGAATACAACATGCAGAAGAAGTCACATTACTTCACTCAAAGTGCTGCAGCTGTCTACAGAATACAACATGCAGAAGTCACATTACTTCACTCAAAGTGCTGCAGCTGTCTACAGAATACAACATGCAGAAGCCACATTACTTCACTCAAAGTGCTGCAGCTGTCTACAGAATACAGCATGCAGAAGTCACATTACTTCACTCAAAGTGCTGCAGCTGTCTACAGAATACAGCACGCAGAAGTCACATTACTTCACTCAAAGTGCTGCAGCTGTCTACAGAATACAGCATGCAGAAGTCACATTACTTCACTCAAAGTGCTGCAGCTGTCTACAGAATACAACATGCAGAAGTCACATTACTTCACTCAAAGTGCTGCAGCTGTCTACAGAATACAACATGCAGAAGTCACATTACTTCACTCAAAGTGCTGCAGCTGTCTACAGAATACAACATGCAGAAGTCACATTACTTCACTCAAAGTGCTGCAGCTGTCTACAGAATACAACATGCAGAAGTCACATTACTTCACTCAAAGTGCTGCAGCTGTCTACAGAATACAACATGCAGAAGTCACATTACTTCACTCAAAGTGCTGCAGCTGTCTACAGAATTTAGCACGCAGAAGTCACATTACTTCACTCAAAGTGCTGCAGCTGTCTACAGAATATAGCACGCAGAAGTCACATTACTTCACTCAAAGTGCTGCAGCTGTCTACAGAATACAACATGCAGAAGTCACATTACTTCACTCAAAGTGCTGCAGTTGTCTACAGAATACAACATGCAGAAGTCACATTACTTCACTCAAAGTGCTGCAGCTGTCTACAGAATACAACATGCAGAAGTCACATTACTTCACTCAAAGTGCTGCAGCTGTCTACAGAATACAGCATGCAGAAGTCACATTACTTCACTCAAAGTGCTGCAGCTGTCTACAGAATACAACATGCAGAAGTCACATTACTTCACTCAAAGTGCTGCAGCTGTCTACAGAATACAGCATGCAGAAGTCACATTACTTCACTCAAAGTGCTGCAGCTGTCTACAGAATACAGCATGCAGAAGTCACATTACTTCACTCAAAGTGCTGCAGCTGTCTACAGAATACAGCATGCAGAAGTCACATTACTTCACTCAAAGTGCTGCAGCCGTCTACAGAATACAACATGCAGAAGTCACATTACTTCACTCAAAGTGCTGCAGCTGTCTACAGAATACAACATGCAGAAGTCACATTACTTCACTCAAAGTGCTGCAGCTGTCTACAGAATACAACATGCAAAAGTCACACTACTTCACTCAAAGTGCTGCAGCTGTCTACAGAATACAACATGCAGAAGTCACATTACTTCACTCAAAGTGCTGCAGCTGTCTACAGAATACAGCACGCAGAAGTCACATTACTTCACTCAAAGTGCTGCAGCTGTCTACAGAATACAGCACGCAGAAGTCACATTACTTCACTCAAAGTGCTGCAGCTGTCTACAGAATACAACACGCAGAAGTCACATTACTTCACTCAAAGTGCTGCAGCTGTCTACAGAATACAGCATGCAGAAGTCACATTACTTCACTCAAAGTGCTGCAGCTTTCTTCATAATACAACATGCAGAAGTCACATTACTCCACTCAAAGTGCTGCAGCTGTCTACAGAGTACAGCATGCAGAAGTCACATTACTTCACTCAAAGTGCTGCAGCTGTCTACAGAATACAACATGCAGAAGTCACATTACTTCACTCAAAGTGCTGCAGCTGTCTACAGAATACAACATGCAGAAGTCACATTACTTCACTCAAAGTGCTGCAGCTGTCTACAGAATACAACATGCAGAAGTCACATTACTTCACTCAAAGTGCTGCAGCTGTCTACAGAATACAGCATGCAGAAGTCACATTACTTCACTCAAAGTGCTGCAGCTGTCTACAGAATACAGCATGCAGAAGTCACATTACTTCACTCAAAGTGCTGCAGCTGTCTACAGAATACAGCATGCAGAAGTCACATTACTTCACTCAAAGTGCTGCAGCTGTCTACAGAATACAACATGCAGAAGTCACATTACTTCACTCAAAGTGCTGCAGCTGTCTACAGAATACAACATGCAAAAGTCACACTACTTCACTCAAAGTGCTGCAGCTGTCTACAGAATACAACATGCAGAAGTCACATTACTTCACTCAAAGTGCTGCAGCTGTCTACAGAATTTAGCACGCAGAAGTCACATTACTTCACTCAAAGTGCTGCAGCTGTCTACAGAATACAGCACGCAGAAGTCACATTACTTCACTCAAAGTGCTGCAGCTGTCTACAGAATACAGCACGCAGAAGTCACATTACTTCACTCAAAGTGCTGCAGCTGTCTACAGAATACAACATGCAGAAGTCACATTACTTCACTCAAAGTGCTGCAGCTGTCTACAGAATACAGCATGCAGAAGTCACATTACTTCACTCAAAGTGCTGCAGCTTTCTTCATAATACAACATGCAGAAGTCACATTACTTCACTCAAAGTGCTGCAGCTGTCTACAGAATACAGCATGCAGAAGTCACATTACTTCACTCAAAGTGCTGCAGCTGTCTTCATAATACAACATGCAGAAGTCACATTACTTCACTCAAAGTGCTGCAGCTGTCTACAGAATACAACATGCAGAAGTCACATTACTTCACTCAAAGTGCTGCAGCTGTCTACAGAATACAGCATGCAGAAGTCACATTACTTCACTCAAAGTGCTGCAGCTGTCTACAGAATACAGCATGCAGAAGTCACATTACTTCACTCAAAGTGCTGCAGCTGTCTACAGAATACAGCACGCAGAAGTCACATTACTTCACTCAAAGTGCTGCAGCTGTCTACAGAATACAGCACGCAGAAGTCACATTACTTCACTCAAAGTGCTGCAGCTGTCTACAGAATACAACATGCAGAAGTCACATTACTTCACTCAAAGTGCTGCAGCTGTCTACAGAATACAGCATGCAGAAGTCACATTACTTCACTCAAAGTGCTGCAGCTTTCTTCATAATACAACATGCAGAAGTCACATTACTCCACTCAAAGTGCTGCAGCTGTCTACAGAGTACAGCATGCAGAAGTCACATTACTTCACTCAAAGTGCTGCAGCTGTCTACAGAATACAACATGCAGAAGTCACATTACTTCACTCAAAGTGCTGCAGCTGTCTACAGAATACAACATGCAGAAGTCACATTACTTCACTCAAAGTGCTGCAGCTGTCTACAGAATACAACATGCAGAAGTCACATTACTTCACTCAAAGTGCTGCAGCTGTCTACAGAATACAACATGCAGAAGTCACATTACTTCACTCAAAGTGCTGCAGCTGTCTACAGAATACAGCATGCAGAAGTCACATTACTTCACTCAAAGTGCTGCAGCTGTCTACAGAATACAGCATGCAGAAGTCACATTACTTCACTCAAAGTGCTGCAGCTGTCTACAGAATACAGCATGCAGAAGTCACATTACTTCACTCAAAGTGCTGCAGCTGTCTACAGAATACAGCATGCAGAAGTCACATTACTTCACTCAAAGTGCTGCAGCTGTCTACAGAATACAGCATGCAGAAGTCACATTACTTCACTCAAAGTGCTGCAGCTGTCTACAGAATACAGCATGCAGAAGTCACATTACTTCACTCAAAGTGCTGCAGCTGTCTACAGAATACAGCATGCAGAAGTCACATTACTTCACTCAAAGTGCTGCAGCTGTCTACAGAATACAGCATGCAGAAGTCACATTACTTCACTCAAAGTGCTGCAGCTGTCTACAGAATACAACATGCAGAAGAAGTCACATTACTTCACTCAAAGTGCTGCAGCTGTCTACAGAATACAACATGCAGAAGAAGTCACATTACTTCACTCAAAGTGCTGCAGCTGTCTACAGAATACAACATGCAGAAGTCACATTACTTCACTCAAAGTGCTGCAGCTGTCTACAGAATACAACATGCAGAAGTCACATTACTTCACTCAAAGTGCTGCAGCTGTCTACAGAATACAGCATGCAGAAGTCACATTACTTCACTCAAAGTGCTGCAGCTGTCTACAGAATACAGCACGCAGAAGTCACATTACTTCACTCAAAGTGCTGCAGCTGTCTACAGAATACAGCACGCAGAAGTCACATTACTTCACTCAAAGTGCTGCAGCTGTCTACAGAATACAGCATGCAGAAGTCACATTACTTCACTCAAAGTGCTGCAGCTGTCTACAGAATACAACATGCAGAAGTCACATTACTTCACTCAAAGTGCTGCAGCTGTCTACAGAATACAACATGCAGAAGTCACATTACTTCACTCAAAGTGCTGCAGCTGTCTACAGAATACAACATGCAGAAGTCACATTACTTCACTCAAAGTGCTGCAGCTGTCTACAGAATACAACATGCAGAAGTCACATTACTTCACTCAAAGTGCTGCAGCTGTCTACAGAATACAGCACGCAGAAGTCACATTACTTCACTCAAAGTGCTGCAGCTGTCTACAGAATACAGCATGCAGAAGTCACATTACTTCACTCAAAGTGCTGCAGCTGTCTACAGAATACAACATGCAGAAGTCACATTACTTCACTCAAAGTGCTGCAGTTGTCTACAGAATACAACATGCAGAAGTCACATTACTTCACTCAAAGTGCTGCAGCTGTCTACAGAATACAACATGCAGAAGTCACATTACTTCACTCAAAGTGCTGCAGCTGTCTACAGAATACAGCATGCAGAAGTCACATTACTTCACTCAAAGTGCTGCAGCTGTCTACAGAATACAACATGCAGAAGTCACATTACTTCACTCAAAGTGCTGCAGCTGTCTACAGAATACAGCATGCAGAAGTCACATTACTTCACTCAAAGTGCTGCAGCTGTCTACAGAATACAGCATGCAGAAGTCACATTACTTCACTCAAAGTGCTGCAGCTGTCTACAGAATACAGCATGCAGAAGTCACATTACTTCACTCAAAGTGCTGCAGCTGTCTACAGAATACAACATGCAGAAGTCACATTACTTCACTCAAAGTGCTGCAGCTGTCTACAGAATACAACATGCAGAAGTCACATTACTTCACTCAAAGTGCTGCAGCTGTCTACAGAATACAACATGCAAAAGTCACATACTTCACTCAAAGTGCTGCAGCTGTCTACAGAATACAACATGCGGAAGTCACATTACTTCACTCAAAGTGCTGCAGCTGTCTACAGAATACAGCACGCAGAAGTCACATTACTTCACTCAAAGTGCTGCAGCTGTCTACAGAATACAGCACGCAGAAGTCACATTACTTCACTCAAAGTGCTGCAGCTGTCTACAGAATACAACACGCAGAAGTCACATTACTTCACTCAAAGTGCTGCAGCTGTCTACAGAATACAACATGCAGAAGTCACATTACTTCACTCAAAGTGCTGCAGCTGTCTACAGAATACAGCACGCAGAAGTCACATTACTTCACTCAAAGTGCTGCAGCTGTCTACAGAATACAGCACGCAGAAGTCACATTACTTCACTCAAAGTGCTGCAGCTGTCTACAGAATACAACACGCAGAAGTCACATTACTTCACTCAAAGTGCTGCAGCTGTCTACAGAATACAGCATGCAGAAGTCACATTACTTCACTCAAAGTGCTGCAGCTGTCTACAGAATACAGCATGCAGAAGTCACATTACTTCACTCAAAGTGCTGCAGCTGTCTACAGAATACAGCATGCAGAAGTCACATTACTTCACTCAAAGTGCTGCAGCTGTCTACAGAATACAACATGCAGAAGTCACATTACTTCACTCAAAGTGCTGCAGCTGTCTACAGAATACAACATGCAAAAGTCACACTACTTCACTCAAAGTGCTGCAGCTGTCTACAGAATACAACATGCAGAAGTCACATTACTTCACTCAAAGTGCTGCAGCTGTCTACAGAATTTAGCACGCAGAAGTCACATTACTTCACTCAAAGTGCTGCAGCTGTCTACAGAATACAGCACGCAGAAGTCACATTACTTCACTCAAAGTGCTGCAGCTGTCTACAGAATACAGCACGCAGAAGTCACATTACTTCACTCAAAGTGCTGCAGCTGTCTACAGAATACAACATGCGGAAGTCACATTACTTCACTCAAAGTGCTGCAGCTGTCTACAGAATACAGCATGCAGAAGTCACATTACTTCACTCAAAGTGCTGCAGCTTTCTTCATAATACAACATGCAGAAGTCACATTACTCCACTCAAAGTGCTGCAGCTGTCTTCATAATACAACATGCAGATGTCTCATTACTTCACTCAAAGTGCTGCAGCTGTCTACAGAGTACAGCATGCAGATATCACATTACTTCACTCAAAGTGCTGCAGCTGTCTACAGAATACAGCATGCAGAAGTCACATTACTTCACTCAAAGTGCTGCAGCTGTCTACAGAATACAACATGCAGAAGTCACATTACTTCACTCAAAGTGCTGCAGCTGTCTACAGAATACAGCACGCAGAAGTCACATTACTTCACTCAAAGTGCTGCAGCTGTCTACAGAATACAGCACGCAGAAGTCACATTACTTCACTCAAAGTGCTGCAGCTGTCTACAGAATACAGCACGCAGAAGTCACATTACTTCACTCAAAGTGCTGCAGCTGTCTACAGAATACAACACGCAGAAGTCACATTACTTCACTCAAAGTGCTGCAGCTGTCTACAGAATACAACACGCAGAAGTCACATTACTTCACTCAAAGTGCTGCAGCTGTCTACAGAATACAACACGCAGAAGTCACATTACTTCACTCAAAGTGCTGCAGCTGTCTACAGAATACAACATGCAGAAGTCACATTACTTCACTCAAAGTGCTGCAGCTGTCTACAGAATACAGCATGCAGAAGTCACATTACTTCACTCAAAGTGCTGCAGCTGTCTACAGAATACAGCACGCAGAAGTCACATTACTTCACTCAAAGTGCTGCAGCTGTCTACAGAATACAGCATGCAGAAGTCACATTACTTCACTCAAAGTGCTGCAGCTGTCTACAGAATACAGCATGCAGAAGTCACATTACTTCACTCAAAGTGCTGCAGCTGTCTACAGAGTACAGCATGCAGATATCACATTACTTCACTCAAAGTGCTGCAGCTGTCTACAGAATACAGCATGCAGAAGTCACATTACTTCACTCAAAGTGCTGCAGCTGTCTACAGAATACAGCATGCAGAAGTCACATTACTTCACTCAAAGTGCTGCAGCTGTCTACAGAGTACAGCATGCAGATATCACATTACTTCACTCAAAGTGCTGCAGCTGTCTACAGAATACAGCATGCAGAAGTCACATTACTTCACTCAAAGTGCTGCAGCTGTCTACAGAATACAACATGCAGAAGTCACATTACTTCACTCAAAGTGCTGCAGCTGTCTACAGAATACAACATGCAGAAGTCACATTACTTCACTCAAAGTGCTGCAGCTGTCTACAGAATACAGCACGCAGAAGTCACATTACTTCACTCAAAGTGCTGCAGCTGTCTACAGAATACAGCACGCAGAAGTCACATTACTTCACTCAAAGTGCTGCAGCTGTCTACAGAATACAGCACGCAGAAGTCACATTACTTCACTCAAAGTGCTGCAGCTGTCTACAGAATACAACACGCAGAAGTCACATTACTTCACTCAAAGTGCTGCAGCTGTCTACAGAATACAACACGCAGAAGTCACATTACTTCACTCAAAGTGCTGCAGCTGTCTACAGAATACAACATGCAGAAGTCACATTACTTCACTCAAAGTGCTGCAGCTGTCTACAGAATACAACATGCAGAAGTCACATTACTTCACTCAAAGTGCTGCAGCTGTCTACAGAATACAACATGCAAAAGTCACATTACTTCACTCAAAGTGCTGCAGCTGTCTACAGAATACAACATGCAGAAGTCACATTACTTCACTCAAAGTGCTGCAGCTGTCTACAGAATACAACATGCAGAAGTCACATTACTTCACTCAAAGTGCTGCAGCTGTCTACAGAATACAACATGCAAAAGTCACATTACTTCACTCAAAGTGCTGCAGCTGTCTACAGAATACAACATGCAGAAGTCACATTACTTCACTCAAAGTGCTGCAGCTGTCTACAGAATACAGCACGCAGAAGTCACATTACTTCACTCAAAGTGCTGCAGCTGTCTACAGAATACAACATGCAGAAGTCACATTACTTCACTCAAAGTGCTGCAGCTGTCTACAGAATACAGCATGCAGAAGTCACATTACTTCACTCAAAGTGCTGCAGCTGTCTACAGAATACAACATGCAGAAGTCACATTACTTCACTCAAAGTGCTGCAGCTGTCTACAGAATACAACATGCAGAAGTCACATTACTTCACTCAAAGTGCTGCAGCTGTCTACAGAATACAACATGCAGAAGTCACATTACTTCACTCAAAGTGCTGCAGCTGTCTACAGAATACAACATGCAGAAGTCACATTACTTCACTCAAAGTGCTGCAGCTGTCTACAGAATACAGCATGCAGAAGTCACATTACTTCACTCAAAGTGCTGCAGCTTTCTTCATAATACAACATGCAGAAGTCACATTACTCCACTCAAAGTGCTGCAGCTGTCTTCATAATACAACATGCAGAAGTCACATTACTTCACTCAAAGTGCTGCAGCTGTCTTCATAATACAACATGCAGAAGTCACATTACTCCACTCAAAGTGCTGCAGCTGTCTTCATAATACAACATGCAGATGTCTCATTACTTCACTCAAAGTGCTGCAGCTGTCTACAGAGTACAGCATGCAGATATCACATTACTTCACTCAAAGTGCTGCAGCTGTCTACAGAATACAGCATGCAGAAGTCACATTACTTCACTCAAAGTGCTGCAGCTGTCTACAGAATACAACATGCAGAAGTCACATTACTTCACTCAAAGTGCTGCAGACTCTTAGGGCACATTGGGAAGGAAGCTCTGGATACTCAGTTAAAGAGCCAATCATGGACAGAAGAAAAAGCTTGTGTTAAAGACAGTGATGATTATTGGAGATAAGTAAAGATATGTGCACATGTGACAGATGATTGTTGGGTGGAAATAAAGATATGTGCTCATGTGACAGATGATTGTTGGGGGGAAGTAAAGATATGTGCTCATGTGACAGATGATTGTTGGGGGGAAGTAAAGATATGTGCTCATGTGACAGATGATTGTTGGGTGGAAATAAAGATATGTGCTCATGTGACTTATGATTATTGGGTGGAAGTAAAGATTTCTGTTCATGGTACAGATGATGATTGTTGGATGGAAGTAAAGATATGTGCACATGTGACAGATGATTGTTGGATGGAAGTAAAGATATGTGCTCATGTGACAGATGATTGTTGGGGGGAAGTAAAGATATGTGCTCATGTGACAGATGATTGTCAAGCCACAAGAAATGAAATGCCATGAGTATGATGGAAACCAACAAAACAATCGTTGTCCTGTAAATCTTAAAAAACTAAACGTGACATTTTCCCCTTTGAACATCACCCACCTTAGTACCACGAGTGCGTATGGTATAGTTTTTTGCAAGCCAGTAGCGCACGGACCCATCTTCATCTATAGTTGTGGATAGACGCTTTAGTGTCTTGTTTCCACAGTGTGGACAAAACACCTTTGTCGTGTCTTTTGTTATTCTGTTTAGGCACACAAATTAATGTTTGTATAAACACATGTCTATAGAATATATCACTATTAAGGCATTACAAGTATGTGTGTATCTTGTATCACTCACTATTAAGGCATTACAAGTATGTGTGTATCTTGTATCACTCACTATTAAGGCATTACAAGTATGTGTGTATCTTGTATCACTCACTATTAAGCCTAATTAAGGCATTACAAGTATGTGTGTATCTTGTATCACTCACTATTAAGAAATTACAAGTATGTGTGTATCTTGTATCACTCACTATTAAGGCATTACAAGTATGTGTGTATCTTGTATCACTTACTATTAAGGCATTACAAGTATGTGTGTATCTTGTATCACTCACTATTAAGAAATTACAAGTATGTGTGTATCTTGTATCACTCACTATTAAGGCATTACAAGTATGTGTGTATCTTGTATCACTCACTATTAAGGCATTACAAGTATGTGTGTATCTTGTATCACTCACTATTAAGGCATTACAAGTATGTGTGTATCTTGCATCATTATTAAGGCATCACAAGTATGTATGTATCTCTCTCTCTCTCTAGTACCCCCGTCACGCCAAGTGGCACAAAGGGAATATGGTGTTAGTGACCATACATTTTACAGACCTTTGGCACATGATTTTTGGGGTAAAGTGGTCGGTATTACGCCCGTGCCGCTTTACTTTCCCATTAAAAAAACCCGGTACCCATTAAAGGCTGGGTGAACCGGAAGCCGTCGGTTGGGATCGAATCCTACCTCTTGTCCTTTGTAGTCCAGTTCACTAACCACTGAGCTATCGCGGCACCATGTATGTATCTAGTATCATAATAAAGGCATCACAAGTATGTATGTATCTTGTATCACTGTTAAGGCATCACAAGTATGTATGTATCTAGTATCATTATTATAAAGGCATCACAAGTATGTATGTATCTAGTATCATTATTAAAAAGGCATCACAAGTATGTATGTATCTTGTATCATTATTATAAAGGCATCACAAGTATGTATGTATCTTGTATCATTATTATAAAGGCATCACAAGTATGTATGTATCTTGTATCATTATTATAAAGGCATTATAAGTAGTAACCAAACAGGACAATTCCAATATATACAAAAAAAGGAGTCAGACAAGGCTGTGTTCTGTCGCCGGATTTGTTTTAACTTTACAGTGTACATATGAGATCAATAGTAGACAAAAAAAGTAATTGAAGTCAACGGTCACTACATAAATAATTTGCATATGCGGATGACAAAGTCTTAAAAGCAGAGACAGAGAATGAACTACAAGAAATGATAGTAAAAAAAAAGCAACAAAAAAGGTCTCAGTCTGAATAGTAAGAAAACAGAAGTAATGGTCATATCAAAGAAACAATCATCACCATCATGCATAATAAAAAATAAACAGGACAAATCTGAAACAAGTGCAACGTGTCAAATATTTGGGCACAATAATAACATCAGATGGAAGATGCACCACAGAAATAAAAAGCAGAATAGCTCAGGCCAAAATAGCATTTTAGAAAATGAAAAATATCTTATGCAACAAATCTATGTCAATAGAAGTGAGAAAGAGAGTTCATCAGTGCTATATAGAACCAGTTCTGACCTATGGAAGCGAATCATGGACAGTAGACAAACAAATGAAAAGACGATTAGAGGCCGCAGAGATGGGATTTCTCAGAAGAATGTTGAAAGTTCCCCGGACAGCTAAAAAGACCAATGAGGAAATTCTCAAAGAGGCCAACACAAAAGGGAACTCCTAAAAAAACATCAGAAAGAAGCAATCAACATTTTTCGGGCACATCATGAGAAGAGGAAAGTTGGAATACTTGGTTACAACTAACAAAATAAAAGGAAAGATATATTGTGGACGATAAAGAGAGAAAATACTGGATAGTTTGGTGTCAAGGCATGGGAAAACAGTCAACAACAGAAATGATATGATATACTGCAGATAGAAGATTGTGGAAGGACATGATCGCCTACGCCATCCGGTATGGCACATGATGATGATGATTATAAGTATGTATGTATCTAGTATCATTATTATAAAGGCATCATAAGTATGTATATATCTAGTATCATTATTATAAAGGCATCACGTGTATGTATATATCGTTACTACAAGCCACTTTGACTAAGTGAACGACAATGACATCACCCAAATGAGAATGTTGAGAGTCACCTCCAACTCCAATCCACTGGAATAAATAGAACAAAACATGAGACCAGCCAAAACAAAAACTGTTTTAGTGTTGACACTCTCTAAATGGCTGCCATCTTTCATGTAAGTCTGGAGTTTGACCGTGCTAACAGTCACCAAGCAACAGTGCTAAATCAAATGGCTGCATGTTGCTCTGTTTTTGCACACACTAACGCAGTCACTTAAACCATTTTAGCTGCTTTGTTTTCAATTGTGTATTCAAAGACACTGGAGTAAACTAGTGACAAAGCACTCCCTATTTGATGGAAGTCGTTCAGAATTGTCGTCTGTAGACCAAGATTAGGGCTGCATGATAGTCGACCTTGTCAACATAAATTGCCACCGCAATTTGGCTGGCGATGTGACATGAGTGGAGAGGATATGGGGAATTGCCAACGTCAGTGATACTGATTCCATGAGACAGCAGAAATGTATCATTACAAAATCTTGCTGTTATTTTCACATAGACCAGTCAATTAAGATATCAAAATGAGAACCTTTGCTAGAGGCAAGGAAGTCAATGGCTACCTCACTTCACAAAAGGAGTGACCTACACAACGATATCATACACTAGGCAGATACTGAAATCACTGACATAGCTACTACATAAATGAACATACCTCAAGCATCCAAAACACCTCAGCACATAGCTCTTGGCCTTCTTAATCAACAGTCCATCAATGGATAAAACATTCAGTCCCATCTGGATCAGCACATTCTGAAGCAGATAGCAGGATTGATGATTCATTGAGAACATGCAGATAGCAGGATTGATGATTCATAGAGAACATGCAGACATCAGGATTGATGATTCATTGAGAACATGCAGACATCAGGATTGATGATTCATAGAGAACATGCAGACATCAGGATTGATGATTCATTGAGAACATGCAGATAGCAGGATTGATGATTCATAGAGAACATGCAGACATCAGGATTGATGATTCATTGAGAACATGCAGACATCAGGATTGATGATTCATTGAGAACATGCAGACATCAGGATTGATGATTCATAGAGAACATGCAGATAGCAGGATTGCTGATTCATAGAGAACATGCAGACATCAGGATTGATGAATCATTGAGAACATGCAGACATCAGGATTGATGATTCATAGAGAACATGCAGACATCAGGATTGATGAATCATAGAGAACATGTACATCACATATTAAAATGAAACTCAGACAATCAAAAACATGTATGTTGAAAGTCAATATGTCCTTATAAGACCTACAAGATTGTTTATTTCTAGACCTGTCAGAAGACCTTCAATATTGTTCATGTTTAGATCTGTTAGCTAGAAGACCTACAAGATTGTTCATGTTTAGACCTGTTAGAAGACCTACAAGATTGCTTATCTCTAGACCTGTCAGAAGACCTTCAAGACTGTTCATGTTTCTGTTAGAAGACCTACAAGATTGTTTATCGAAGACCTACAAGATTGTTTAGACCTGTCAGAAGACCTACAAGATTGTTTATCGAAGACCTACAAGATTGTTTAGACCTGTCAGAAGACCTACAAGATTGTTTATCGAAGACCTACAAGATTGTTTAGACCTGTCAGAAGACCTACAAGATTGTTTATCGAAGACCTACAAGATTGTTTAGACCTGTCAGAAAACCTACAAGATTGTTTATCGAAGACCTACAAGATTGTTTAGACCTGTCAGAAGACCTACAAGATTGTTTATCGAAGACCTACAAGATTGTTTAGACCTGTCAGAAGACCTACAAGATTGTTTAGATCTGTCAGAAGACCTACAAAATTGTAGCCACTTACAGCTGTGTCTGGTCAAGGAAATGAAGATACCATCATAGAAACTCAAACACATCCTCTGCTGCTTCTTTGTTCAATCATTCCTCATTTGTTTGGGGTTGTTGATTGGATCCAGGGATAGCTTGGGCATTTATGACTAAGTGATAGCATCTTACTTGCTTGAACATGCACACAACTAACAGCATTTCACTGTTGCCATTCACACATTGTGGACTTAGGCAATATGTCATAGCTTATTGACGAGTGAAAGTAGGTGATGTGCAGAAATATGATGTCTAAATTAGCAGCATAAGGCCCAGTTTATCAAGTTGTTGAATATGATGTCTATATTAGCAGCATAAGGCCCAGTTTATCAAGTTGTTGAATTTGATGTCTATATTAGCAGCATAAGGTCCAATTTATCAAGTTCTTGAACGTGATGTCTATACTAGCAGCATAAGGTCCAGTTTATCATCATCATCGAGCGACATCTCCGCAACGAAAATTGGCTGCCATGGAGAGCCATTCTGCTGTCTCTTGCTTTGATGGTGCAGGTTGTCATAGGCTGACTTGTTCATCTTTATATGTTACTCCTCCATGTTAGTCTTGGTCTGCCTCTTTTACCTTGTATTTTCCCCTCCAAGATTACTTTTAGTAGGCTGTTGTGTCTTTTAACATGCCCCAAAAATCGCATTTGTCTTGTTTGAATTGTATTTAGTAGTTCTCTTCTCATTTTTAGTTGTTTTAAGACTTCATCGTTTGTTTTCTTGCGGTCCAGTTTATCACATTGTTGAATATGATGTCTATACTAGCAGCATCAGGTCCAGTTTATCAAGTTGTTCTTAAAGTAGTGTTGGGAGGCCTAATAAAATGCAATATCTCTGTTAACAAGAGGGAAGGATGAAATCATAAATATAGAAAATAAGATATCCAGGCACGAGTGAAAGCTGAAATGTTAGAGAGAAGATTAAGGGACCTAATGCCAACCTGTGGCCATTACATCTGAGGATTCATATTTTGGAGAAAAAAAACTCATTTAGTTATCAATGCCTCACCTGCATAGCAAAGTCTGTGGTCAGGCAGCCAACGCAGACATTGTCAGTCGCAGCAGTCTCAACGCCCATTGACCTCTTGACCTCCATGATGTTTGTTGGTGTGATCCAGTCATCATCACTAATCTCTTCATTATCTCCACTATCTTCCTCTTCCTCCTCACTTTTCACTTCCAGAGCCCCATCAGTATTAATGTTAGTTCTATTCTCTGTCAAATCGGCACAGCTCAATTCATCTGTCACTTCCTCAATGGCATCAAAATATTCCTCATCATCACTGTCTGCTTCATGCTTCTCTCCTATCTGATTGCATGGTAGTGTTTCTCCTTCTTCATATTGCTGGAAAGCAGAAAAAAGTAAATACCAACATTACCAAAGACAAGTAGTGATAACACTAGACAAAGGTATATTTAAAGTAGCAAAATATCTAATGAGAAGAACATTTTCTACACACAAAAAGGTTGAACTCAAAGACTAGTTTATATCATGATTTATTAGAGTGCACAAAGTTATGGAAAATTCTGGAATGAGTTCTCTCACACTGTAGTTTCTAGTTTTAAGCACAACCAAGTATATTCATTTTTCCAATGCTTGTTTTTGGAGAAAGCCTAAAGTTGAAATCTTCCATTTTGCTGTCACTGGCAAACAACCAAGCTACACTTCAAATGGACAAACATCTAAACTCATCCTGGAATACTGAAATGATACATGACATTAAAAAAATAGTTCTGATTGGCTCTAGTTTCTGAGATGTACACTTAAAGCTATATATTTAAGGTCCGTGATGTAACTGCAGTGCCATATTTGATCATCTGTGCCAATGACCAATAAAAACTGAACTGGAATTAGATGATGTGACCACACCTATGTTGGCATCACCACTCTTTGTAAATAACTTAGCTCTCATAACTAAACAACATTATTATGGCATAGTTTTGTGATTCTTTCCCTATCAAATCTAGTTCAGATATGTCCAGGACAAATGTGAACAGTGTAGAAAATGTGCGCTGTATTTGTGGTGATGTGATGTTCGTATCACAAAAATTAAATATGATTGCACTGTTGAAGAAAGGCTAGCACAAAACTTGTGAAAATGTGTAGTTAGGGTTTTAAAGGATCAAACAGGTGATATATTGCAGGGACAGTTCATTTGTGATCAAGTCAAGCTGTAGCCATTCTCTGCTTCTCTATCATTGTTGATATTGCAATTTGTTGTTGATGATGTGGTCGCCCTGAAAAACCCAACCGAAGGACGTGGAGATTGGTTCCACTAATTGTCACGTGGCCGCTGCTTGACCTCACGTCTGGAACAGCCTTTAATCTTGAGTTTTAGCACACCCTTGCCACCATGGTACACCTTTATGCACCGACAAGTACGTGCACGCTCTGGCTCCGTTGAACGTGCTGCTTTTGCCAGCTAGGGTTCAGCTCCCGTGCCAACCAGGACAGACTGCACGTGCTACCCAGGACTCAGCATTCTGTAGTCAGGTTAATGGCCGTCTACTTGACTGACGAAGGCTGTAACTCCGAACTGGCTAGGACACTCTCTCCGCGTCTCTCGTGATCGTATAACAAGGTACTTCGTGCTGTTCTGGCTACTGTCTCCTCCGATGTCAGAGGGTCTTATCTGGGACACCCCCCCTCAACAGGCATCGTTGTCGCTAATCCACAGACAGACAAGTACTCACGAGGTTCAACTAATCAACTGAACTCCAGGTTAAAACAATAACGCTGTTTATTCATGAATCGTCGCTCATGAGCATTAAGTTGTACATCAGTTCACACTCTCGCTCTCAGCATACACAATTAATGTCGTACACGAGGCTCCCACACGCCCCAATTTCTCCCGTTCTGTCAACTTGAACACATTACTGTATTGTGGCTGGATCAACTCCTAACACCACTTATTCTATTTGTCTTAGGCTTAATCTAGAATCATCTGTTCTCATCTCAAGTAGTACCTAAGTCACAAGTTACCAGCATCAACTACTAGTTTCATAACTCACGGGAACTGTACACTACACTGCAGAGGTTGGTAACGATGTCCTCCCAAATGAATTACAGCTCATTTCTAGTCAAATCTACTCTAGCCCTACACTTTGACTAACACTGCTAATCTTGCTAGCTGTGTCTCGCTCCACTGTCACACTATCTTCCCTACACTTTGACTAACACTGCTAATCTTGCTAGCTGTGTCTCGCTCCACTGTCACACTATCTTCCCTACACTTTGACTAACACTGCTAATCTTGCGAGCTGTGTCTCGCTCCACTGTCACACTATCTTCCCTACACTTTGACTAACACTGCTAATCTTGCGAGCTGTGTCTCGCTCCACTGTCACACTATCTTCCCTACACTTTGACTAACACTGCTAATCTTGCGAGCTGTGTCTCGCTCCACTGTCACACTATCTTCCCTACACTTTGACTAACACTGCTAATCTTGCTAGCTGTGTCTCGCTCCACTGTCACACTATCTTCCCTACACTTTGACTAACACTGCTAATCTTGCGAGTTGGGTCTCGCTCCACTGTCACACTATCTTCCCTACACTTTGACTAACACTGCTAATCTTGCGAGTTGGGTCTCGCTCAACTGTCACACTATCTTCCCTACACTTTGACTAACACTGCTAATCTTGCGAGCTGTGTCTCGCTCCACTGTCACACTATTTTCCCTACACTTTGACTAACACTGCTAATCTTGTGAGCTGTGTCTCGCTCCACTGTCACACTATCTTCCCTACACTTTGACTAACACTGCTAATCTTGCGAGCTGTGTCTCGCTCCACTGTCACACTATCTTCCCTACACTTTGACTAACACTGCTAATCTTGCGAGCTGTGTCTCGCTCCACTGTCACACTATCTTCCCTACACTTTGACTAACACTGCTAATCTTGCGAGCTGTGTCTCGCTCCACTGTCACACTATCTTCCCTACACTTTGACTAACACTGCTAATCTTGCTAGCTGTGTCTCGCTCCACTGTCACACTATTTTCCCTACACTTTGACTAACACTGCTAATCTTGCGAGCTGTGTCTCGCTCCACTGTCACACTATCTTCCCCACACACAAAAGAAAGTCACTATCTCGCGTACCTAACATGCTTACTCAACGGTAATAATAGAACAAAGAAGTATGTGTTAGCACTCGGAAAAATTGACAGACAAACAACAATAGAAAAAAACGAAGAACAATATATGGTCCGAAGTGGGATCGAACCCGTACTCAGTGGCACCGCGCCTTGCCACGAGAAGCCGAACGCTTGGCACACTGCCACGCAGCCAACTAAATAAAATTGGCTATTGCAGCAGTGTCTTACACGATGACGTTCTCAATGACTATAGCATAGGGTAACGATCACAGACCGGAAATAAATTGTATATTTGTACTTTCCTATTAATGCAAGTATCTCCCAGTAGGGCTGAATACTTGACTTTCCTATTAATGCAAGTATCTCCCAGTAGGGCTGAATACTCAACGGTACCGGCCCAACTAATAAACCATCCGCCTCAAGTGAGTGTCATCTCTAGACTGCCTTCTAATTTTTGGTTTGTCCCTCAACCTTTTTCCTCTAGCCAATCACCACCCGTCTTACATTCTGACTGCTTTCTCTCTTCTCATTGCTTTTCACTTTTCATGTGAACTTAATGTTTTCAACTTGAGTGATCTCTTATCACTTTTTCCCGTGACTTCTACCCTACCAACTCCCCTTTTGTCCTCCACCTTTAATCACTGCTTCAAAGCAGCTACAAAGTTCACTCATGGAGAACCAAATTTATGTGGCCAGTCATTCTGAAGTTCACTAGCATTCTATTAGAACATTCACTAGCATTCTATTAGAACATTCACTAACATTCTATTAGAACATTCACTAACATTCTATTAGAACATTCACTAGCATTCTATTAGAACATTCACTAACATTCTATTAGAACATTCACTAACATTCTATTAGAACATTGCTAACATTCTATTAGAACAAACCTTGGCTGCTAGAGTCACACTCAAACCATCTATTTTACTGCCAACTGTCCACTCAGTCTGTGAAAAGAAAAGGTTGGTTTAGAGAACATCAAAGAGATGAAACACCAGTCATGATTTATGCCACAAAAACAGCTGACTTTTGTAGTGACTTATATGCATCATGAGTGTCACCAACAAAATTAAAACAGAAAGTATCTGAATGAGATCACCAACACTGCATGCTCAAATTTACTGGTAAATGTGTATAAGCAGATGTTGAAAACTTACTTGCAAGTGAGGATGCTTGCCAAGTCATTGCTTCACTAATAACATCAAAGTCATGATAAAGAAAAACAACAAAGTTCTGACACTCTTCTTTTAGCAAAGTTAATTGTAAGAAATTGTGGACAACATTAAGTATACACTACAACAGCAACATCAAGTAAACTCTACAACAGCAACATTAAGTAAACTCTACAACAGCAAAATTAAGTAAACTCTACAACAGCAACATTAAGTAAACTCTACAACAGCGACATCAAGTAAACTCTACAACAGCAACATTAAGTAAACTCTACAGCAGCAACATTAAGTAAACTCTACAACAGCAACATTAAGTAAACTCTACAACAGCAACATTAAGTAAACTCTACAACAGCAACATTACGTAAACTCTACATCAGCAACATCAGTGTTGTAGAGTTTAAACAAAGATTTCAAATCTAGGTCGGCGTCTTGCCTCAAGACCAACCAGTCTCCCCCTATAGGAATATCAGATGAAGTTAACAGTTTAGGTAGCAAACAATAATTGTCTTTCTGATCACAAACACAGCTACTGTCAGGTGTGAGCACGGTGGGTGTTAACTAACATCATACCTTGTTTAGTGGCTCCTTACGAATATGATCTGTCCCCTTATACTGCTTTTCCAATTCATATACTAAAGCCAGAACCTTCAAGTCAACAGCAGAAAGAGCCCGATAATCTCCAGTTTTCTTCGCAAATGAGGTTACTTCAAATGAAAAATAGTTGTAACTGAGATTTCACACAAGTCTACGGCATTTTACATTTAATATTAAGTGAATGTCACACTATAGTCCGTTCAGAAATTCATAATCACACCTGAATTAGTTTTGCGTGATAACCGTTTGTTATTTTGCTTTCAAAATGTGCATGCAATCTTAGAATATTGATGACGTTATAGAAATATTTTTTGCTCTGAGAAATTTGATCTAGTTTAAAAGTTTTCTTCTTTGGGCTATATTAAATTCACCCTGTTCGAATTTGACACCATTTTAGGATATATACATTAATTTGGTGCGGTCGTTCACGTAAAATAGTTTGGCTATTGCAGAAACACTAACTTCAGGAAAATCCTGTGCACAAAACTGAATTGTTATTGAACGACATGACGCACCACGGCCTTGGCATTAATTACCGAAGGGAAGGCGTATCTTTATTAATTTTGTGAAGACTCAGTAGACAATTTGTTGACTTTAAATACCAACATTTATATCTAAACTACAATGAGTTTGAAATGCAAATTTATAACTATGCAAAAGGTTACTGTTTTACTATATCAGCACTTCCTTAGGGAATCCAAGATGGGGCATTTATATTGTGATATTCATGATCCAGAGAGACGAACGCAACTCGCGCTTGGTCTTAATAAATCGTCATTTTCTTGTTGGATTAAACAAGACTCAGAGTGCACTCATGTTAATCAAGGAAGAAAAAGGAAAGTCGACAGCTTTGACATTTTGTAAATACTTTGACTGCATCAAATACAAAAGAGCAAATTAGGACATGGCTTGCGAATGAAAATGTCAAATTTGACGACACATATTTAAAACCCGAATTGTTACAACTTGTGAAGAATACGAATAAGAAAAAGGTGTATGTTGACAAAATCATTGAGAAATACGGCCACACCTCTCTTCAACTCCCTGCATAACATGCGCACCTTAATCCAATCGAACTTGTCTGGGCTCACGTCAAAGGACAAGTTGCAGAACAGAACAGAACGTTAAAAATGTGTGATATTGAAGTTCTGACACGTGAGTCTCTCTCAAAAATAGACATTCCGTTCTGGAAGAAGTGTGTTGAACATGTGCTGCGGGTGGAAGATGAGTACTAGAAACGAGATGGATTACTATTTGTCCAGCCAGTAATGATTATCAACCTCTTGGAATCATCAGATTCGGAATGATTAAAATTAAGATGAATTCAATTCCAGCTGCAGTTAGGACGTCCTGGGGTCTAATGGTGACCGAAGGACAAGACTAATTGTAACCAATTGAATTCATGTTTGCAAATACACATAACGAACAACACCCACAATTAAGCACTATGTAGATACGCCTCTGACAAGAATTGCAGTAAACTGGAAAATTTAACACGATTACTGTAAACTCTAAAATTTGAATCAACTTGTGTGATATCGTCATAAAAGATCAAAGGAATTCGCTGATGTGCAAAATCTGTTGTGTTTGTGGAATAGAAAATACCAAAATCCTTGCGTCATCAATATCCAAAGATTGCATGCAAAATGTGAAACGAAAATAACAAGCGGTTATCACGCAAAACTAATTCAGGTGTGATTATGAATTTCTGAACGGACTATAGTCTACAACATTTTACATTAAGTGAATGTCACACAAGTCTACAGCATTTTACGTTAATATTAAGGTGAATGTCACACAAGTCTACAGCATTTTACATTAATATTAAGGTGAATGTCACACAAGTCTACAACATTTTACATTAATATTAAGGTGAATGTCACACAAGTCTACAGCATTTTACATTAATATTAAGTGAATGTCACACAAGTCTACAGCATTTTACATTAATATTAAGTGAATGTCACACTAGTCTACAGCATTTTACATTAATATTAAGTGAATGTCACACTAGTCTACAGCATTTTACATTTAATATTAAGTGAATGTCACACTAGTCTACAGCATTTTACATTAAGTGAATGTCACACTAGTCTACAGTATTTTACATTAAGTGAATGTCACACAAGTCTACAGTATTTTACATTAAGTGAATGTCACACTAGTCTACAACATTTTACATTTATTATTAAGTAAATGTCACACTAATCTACAGTATTTTACATTAAGTGAATATCACACAAGTCTACAGTATTTTACATTAAGTGAATGTCACACTAGTCTACAACATTTTACATTTATTATTAAGTAAATGTCACATTAGTCTACAACATTTTACATTAAGTGAATATCACACAAGTCTACAGCATTTTACATTAATATTAAGTGAATGTCACACAAGTCTACAGCATTTTACATTTAATAAGAAATTACTGTGAAACCACAATAGTTATGTGCATGTATACAACTGCTGATCATCCCAGATGTGACATGACAAGTTTTTTTCATTCCAATCAAAATGGCAATGGGATTTAGTCAGCTCCTTGGTGACTTGAGGACAGCCAGATATGGAAGAATAAAGGCAACTATGCTATTCTTGCTTTACATGATGTGGCCATGCACGATGGATATCGCTCATTAAAAAAAACCTAGCAAAAACAAACGTTTGCTTTCTGTACAACATACTTTACATAGTTTGAAAAGCTAAACAAATAATATGACACAGCAGTGCTACGTGATTCCATGCTAATGACAATAGAAAAATGTGAATTGAGATTTGATGTATATGAGAGAGAGGTAAAGGCAGCCTGACATGATATCACACACAATGTGCCATTGGTCATGGTCACTAGCTTTGCATTAAAATTTGAGTACACCTGGAAATGCCCTGCAGAAATACCTGGCATGAAACAAATTGATAAGCAACACTTCTAGATCCTGCACACGGCTATTATCATTAAGGGATGATGATCTTTTTGATAATGAAAAATCTACCTAATGATAATGCATCTCCTGAGGGTTCCTTAAACTTGATCTCAAATGGAAGCACTTTAAACCTCTGCCTGGTTGCTCGGTCACAGCTCTCGTTAATAACTTCTGGGATAGTGTAAACATTTTCTGCAATCTCCTGCAATCAAATATAAACAAATGGATATGTACTTATGGCAACAGTGGAGAGCAAGTCAAGAGAACAGCACATGCCACAACTGTCTAATAGTTGGTTCATCAATTAGATTACAAGTTCATGGACAGAACACTAAAAGCTAAAATAGTTCTTGTTCAGAAAGCTATGTTAATGGTTATCAACATTGTTTACGTGTGGAGTTGTTTGTTTATATGTACAGTTTTTTTGTTTACATGTACAGTTGTTTGTTTATGTGTAGAGTTGTTTGTTTATAAGTAGAGTTGTTTGTTTATGTGTAGAGTTGTTTGTTTATATGTGGAGTTGTTTGTTTATATGTAGAGTTGTTTGTTTATATGTAGAGTTGTTTGTTTATATGCAGTTGTTTGTTTATATATTTAGAATATGTTTATAAGTAGAGTTGTTTGTTTATATGTAGTTGTTTGTTTATATGTGGAGTTGTTTGTTTACACGTGGAGTTGTTTGTTTAGATGTAGAGTGTTTGTTTATATACAGAGAGACATATATTGCAGGGGTTGTCTCAAGGGTCGCTGTTATCACCTGCTTTGTTCATTATATACACTGCCAGGATTGTGGAACTGAATAATGTCGGACAGGGTCACACTCTCACCTTTGTGGATGACATTATGACGTATGTACAAGATCGTGACAGAGCAGAAATGGGTAGACAATGACAGGACATGTGTGGATCAGATAACCACTTGGTGCAATAACTACAAAACTCTCATTAACCCAAACAAGGCTTCTGTAATGTGGTGTTTGCTAAATAACAAAATAGTTAGAGATCCCTCCCAGTCATAGACTGCAAATGGTGTAACCATTGTGAGGAGTCCGGGTATTAAGTATCTGGGAATAGCATTTGATAGGTCCCTTTCTTTCAATCAACATGTGAGTACTGTCATTCAAATGACAAGGAGAGGTGTCAGTGCGATCAAGGTCATGGTCAGGGCAAATAGCAATCATTACTATTCTCACTCATGCAAGTTGTGGTGCTCTCATTACTGAATAATGGTTTGGATATGCACTCTCTCATGCAGGATGTGGTGCTCTCAGTACTGGATTATAGTTTAGGTCTGGTATGCTCACTCTCTCATGCAGGCTGTAGTGCTCTCAGTACTGGATTATAGTTTAGGTATCATCTATGCTCACTCTCTCATGCAGGCTGTGGTGCTCTCAGTACTGGATTATAGTTTAGGTCTGGTATGCTCACTCTCTCATGCAGGCTGTGGTGCTCTCAGTACTGGATTATAGTTTAGGTATGATCTATGCTCACTCTCTCATGCAGGCTGTGGTGCTCTCAGTACTGGATTATAGTTTAGGTCTGGTATGCTCACTCTCTCATGCAGGCTGTGGTGCTCTCAGTACTGGATTATAGTTTAGGTATCATCTATGCTCACTCTCTTGTCAACTCAAATCGCAAGGTTGGAAATGGTTCAGAATGAGGATGAGGCCTACAGGCAGTTCTCAGAGCACCAGAGACACCTATCTGTCAATGAGGTACTTACTTGACTTACTGAGCATGAGAGTGCAACATACATCCTGCTCTTTATTTCTGTGGTGCATCTACCATCTGATATTATTAATGCGGCCAAGGAAGTATTTGATGCTTTTCACTGGTTTCAGATATGTCCCGTTTATTTGTATGTTGCATGGTGGTGATGATTGTTTCTTCGATATGACCACTGCTTCTCTGTTTTCTTACTGTTCAGACTGAGACCTTTCTTGTTGCTTTCTTTTACTATTATGTTAATCATTTCTTGTACGCAGTTGTTTGTCACCAATACTTTCGCTGATTTGCTCATTTGTGCCCATTTCAGGAAGATGAAATACACCTGTTTCTTCTATTACACACATTCAAAGTTATTAGAAGAAGCTGTATCTTTAATTTTATAAACATTTGTGTTTAAAAATTGAATATAATAGCAGCCCCGAAACCCTCAGATTTGCTCATCTTTCAAATCTTTGATCTTTCTGCTACAGGCATATTAACTATGAAAATATCATCAATGAATAAATATAATATTGAGTCTTAAAGTCTAAGTCTTAATGTTAAAGAAGATAGGAAGAGAATAAGTTAACTCTTAATTAAACTTATGTTGTCATGGTTATTAAATATTAGTCAGTAGAACTGAGTAGGCCAGTTACTAACTTACTAGTTGCTGTAACTCAACTGTTACTGTTGGCTGGTAACGGTAATGTTTCAATGTTTGTACCTACAACCTACAATCCTACCTAGGCTACTACATACAATACATGTATATAATTATAATAATTATAATTACAAACATGTCATGTACATTGTTATTATATCATTGTAACAATAATAGTAACATCATAACAACACAACACATATTTAATAATAATTAAATAATAATATAATTAATTAATAATATATAAAAATGACACATCTACTTACCAATTGTCAAAGATTATTATCACATTATATGAAATACTGAATTTAAACTATTAAATACTTTTTATTCTTAAAATGAATTTATAAGTTATAGTAAGAAAAGTCTTACCCTGAGAGGTGCATTGCGAATGAAAGCCCCAGCATCAGCAACAACGTGCGTGACTTTTGGTGCCATGTTGTTGATGGTTCCCCCCTGTTCTCAACTCTCTTGTGGGAAAGTTCACACAAATCTCAATGAGGGAAACACAACCAGTTTCCTGCAACTAATGACATGAATTATTGAGTACAATGAGGAACAAGATAACACCCACAGGACATAGTTACGTTCACAACATATGTTGACAAAATACGGCTTCTTACAAAACCACCACTTTCAACAACAAGTAACTTCTTTCTGTGAGGAAAAATTAAAAAATAGAAAAAATGGTATGTTAGAAACTTTACGCGATAAGTATTAAGTAAACGACACAGATTAAACGACGTTTCGGCCAATAGGCCTTCAACAGGAACAAACAAAAAAACACACACACGGATATGTAAGTAAAACTAATCCTACATAGCTAGCCCAAGAAATAGAGAGAGTGAACAATGTACATAACTTCTTTCTGTACCGACCAGATATTCGCTAAAAACACGTTTATTTGTAAAATAGTCCTTTCAATGAATTGTGGAGTCAAACAGGGAAGTAATCAAATATACACCAAGAAATAAAGTACAAGGGGGGGGGAGTTTGAGGAGGGGAGAGAGATCATACCAATAGAAATTAGAAATAATAGCAGCAGCAGGAGAAACAGGAATGACTAGGCTGCACAGAATATTTAATGCAGCATGGCACCAACAAAAAGCCCCAGAAAACTAGCAACAGGCAGGCAAACATCGCGCCAATATGGGAGAAAAAGGTAGCAAAAGAGACTGCAATCAATATAGAGGTATATCTCTTCTCAGCCATGTAGGAAAGCTATACGCCAAAATCGTGGGGAAAAGGCTGAGACCAATAATAGAACTACAGTTAAGCGATTCTCAAATGGGGTTCCGAAAAAAAGCAGAATTACTGTCGCTCTATTCACATTAAAAACAGATCACGTGCTGATCAAATAACTACTCTACGTATAATACTTGCACAAAGTTTAGAACTAAAATCCCCACTTTATATTGGATTCATAGATTACAAAAACGCATTTGATAGTTTAGACAGAAGAATGCCTTGGAAGTTGCTGAGTCATTACGGAATCCCCATAAAGTTTATTAACCTGATAAAAACAATGTATGAAGGAACGAAATGTAGTGTGGTGCATGAATGACAGCTTACAGAAGCATTTGAAATAAGAACATGGGTAAGGCAGGAATGCTTTCTGTCTCCATTTCTCTTTCTACTGGCCATAGATTGGATTATGAAAATAACTCAAAACAACAGAAATGAGATCCAGTGGTCACTGACCAAACAGCTTGATGATTTAGACTTTGCTGATGACATAGCTCTCCTATCAAACAGCCATCAACAGATGCAGGAAAAAAATGAGCATACATGATGAAAGATCACAACAGCTAGGACTGAAGATTAATAGAGATAAGACCAAAATTATGAGAATTAATACAATTGGCAATAACCAAATAAAATTAGGAGAAATACCTCTACTAGACGTACAATCTTACATATATCTGGGCAGTAATATAGATAAAGAGGGAGGAACAGAAAATGATACCAAAATAAGGATATCAAAAGCAAGATGAGCTTTCGTTGCAATAGGAAACATGGAAATGCAAAGAAATTAGGTTAAATACTAAAATAAAAATTTTCAACTCAAATATTAAGTCGGTCCTATTATATGGCTGTGAAACATGGAGAACAACAAAATTGACAATCACGAAAATACAGACTTTCATTAATGGATGCTTACACAGAATAAAAGGATGGAAATGGTAGGATAAAATCACTAACATAGAATTATGGAAATGTACCAGTCAAATACCAATGGATAAAGAGAAACAGCGAAGACGATGGCGCTGGATAGGACACACATTAGGAAGCCAACTGAGAGTATTACACAACAGGCCCTTTTTTGGAATCCCCAGGGGAAAAGACAAAGAGGAAGACCAATGAGTTCTTGGAGAGGACAGATAGAAGCAGAGATGAAGATGATGGGGAGACATGAAATGATCTTAAAAGAATGGCAAAAAAACAGAACGACTTGGAAAGTGTTTGTTGAAGACTTATGTTCCAATGGGAGCTAAACGGAAGAAGAAGAAGAAGAAGAATCACATTAAAACAGCTTGCAGAAAAACCGACAGAACACAATCAAAATGTATACATAGCTTTGGTTGACCTGGAAAAAGCATTCGACAGAGTAAGCAGAGAACATCTGTGGGCGATACCAACAACATACGGAGTAAGCCAACATCTAACCGACCTTATTAAAAGTCTCTACATCAACAGCATCTGCACAGTCAGAACAGCAGCAGGCTACACAGACCACTTCGAAATTAAATCAGGTGTAAGACGGTGCGTACTATCCCCCCTACTGTTTATTACATACACGGACTATATATGCAAGTTAGCCAACCCATTAGAGACGAGAGAGTAGATCAAAGAGCTTTTATTTACAGACGATCAGACACTAATGCATGAAACAATTGAAGACCTACAAAAACACTTAAACAAACTCAACAGCATAGGCACAAAATACAACATGAAAATCAACATCAACAAAACAGAAGTCATGAATGTCGCCAAAAATAAACAGAACATCAACATAACTATAGAAGAGAGCAACTAAAACAAGTAGAGGAATTAAAAAACCTAGGAAGTCTAGTGACAAACGACAATTCACAAACAGCAGAGATAGAATAAAGATGCAACAAAGCTGATCAAATCATTGGACTGTTATCACCACTATTGTCCAACAAGGAAATAACTCTAAAAGGCAAAACTGGCACTATACAATACAATCTTCATTCCAACATTGTGCTACCAATGCCAGTCCTGGACCCTAGATGCAAGAGCAATAAGAAAAATAACCTCTACTGAGATTAAATGTGTTAGACGAATGACAGGAAACAGTCTGAGAGATAAGATCAGAAATGAAGAACTGAGAAAAAAGCTAGGAATAGCCCCCGCCATAGAATATGTAAAGAAACAACAGATAAAATGGTTTGGTCACGTGACAAGGCAGAAAGTTCAAAATATAACACAACGAGCCTTCAATAAGCGTTGTGGGAATACCAGACCCAAGGGTCGACCATGAAAAAGATGGATTGGTGGTTATTAGTAGAAGTACTAGGAAACATAACAGCAGCAGAAGCAAACAGAATAGGGGAAAAAAAACAGCAAATTATATCTCCCCTCGACGCTGAAAGACAAATGAGGAATGAAATAAGAAGAATAATAATAACAAGAAACAGGGATGTGTCTTTGACTCTACTCTATTCAGAATATTTGTCGCTACCCTTCTACATAATGCAAATTAAAACCGTCTATGGAACATCTACATCCGTACAAGATCTGACGCCTCCTTATTTAATCTGGCACATCTGAGGTCAACATTTAAAACTGAGACCCTAATCAAGGAGCTTCTATTTGCTGATGATGCAGCACTGGTTGCTCACGGTGAGTCCGTCCTGCAGTCAATGATTGACGATCTAGCTAGATCATGTGATTTATTCTCCCAGTCAATAAGTATCCAGAAAACTGTGGTGCTTCAACAAGGTGTGGCCATCCCGCTATTATACAATTATAAATAACACATCGCTTGAATCTGAGAAAGTTCACCTATCTCTGTTCTGTAGTCACAACTACCATCTCTCCTGAAGAAGAAATAAATTTATGAATCGGAAAGACACTTGATAAATTTAACGATAGAGCATGGGCCAGCACCAAACTAACAATCAGAACTAAGATTCAACTTTACCAGTTGTGTGCTTAGTACACTGCTATACGGATCAGAAACTTGAACTACCTATGCAGGGCGGGAGAAAAAGTTAATCAACTGTCATGTGCGTGACCTTCGAAAGATTCTGAACATCAAATGGCAGAACAAAGTAATCAACTCTAATGTCTTACATTGAGCCAAACTCCCATCCATCATGGCAACACTTAGGTGTCGGAGACTAAGGTCGGTGGGTCACGTAAGAAGAATAGCAAGCAATCATATTCTCAAACAAATATTGAATAGCGAACGAACTTATGGACGAAAAGATACCAAAGGGCAGACCAGTGCTGAGATATAAGGATGTTTGCAGGGCTTCCTTGATTGAATTCTCTATCAGTGAAATAAATTAGGGAAATCTGGCATCAGATCGTAGCACATGGAGAACAATTTAAAAAAAACAAAACATACACAGCAAAATTCGAGGCAGCGTTGATATCAAATTGAGAAGACAAAAGGCGCAGGAGAAAGGAGACAAGTCAGGCACCACAAGTACATCTAGTTCATTCTACGATCGAATCCGTCCATCCAATATTGGCAGATTCAGCCACGAAAGAAGCTGTTCAACAAAAATAGCATCCAGCATAAGACACTAAATTGTACCAACTACTAATTTATCATGATTGTTTGCTATCAACCATCGATCAAGATGTGTGTATATATATATATATATATATATATATATATATATATATATATATATGGCCTTTGGTGTCTTTTGCAAAAACAGAGGCTATGAGAATAAGCAAATTAAGACACTCATTAAACATTAATATCAAAGATAAAGAAATAAAACAAGTAGAATAATTCAAGTATTTGGCACAGTGTTCACAGAAGATGGAAAACTAGACAGGGAAATTGACATGAGAATACAAAAAGCACATCCTGTTACATACCAGCTTTTACCATTACTAAGACATCCAAACATTTCTATGCCAGCTAAACAACAAATGATAAATAGCATGTTCATACCAACTTTGTGCTATGAAAGTCAAACATGGACACTTTCTAAATCACAATTAAGAAAGATCAATACATGTGAGATGCGATGCTTGAGAAAAGCAACAAACAACACAAGAAGAGATAGAATACCAAATGAAACCATAAGAAAAATGGTAGGAACAAAACCCTGCCAAGAATATATAGAACAACAACTTAAATGGTTTGGCCACCTGGTTAGAATGAATCCTTACCAATCACCATCAAGTGCGTTCTTCTTGAGAATGCATGGAAAAAGACCAAGAGGAAGACCCAGAAGAAGATGGATAGATGCAGTGACACAGACATGTAACAACAAAGGAAAATCACTAATTCAGACAGTTCGAGCAGCTCAAGAGCGACAAATGATATAAACCACGACACCTTTTAGGTATCAGTGAAAAGAGAAAAGAAGAAGATGTCTTGACAGACGGTGTACATGTACTTAGTGCATTCAGAAAGTCATGCACCACATCGGTTTTCTCGGGAACCGCTAATTCACAAAGTATTACATTTGTACACAGTATATATGGATATGTCATGTAAACATCGGTATCATTCAACATAATCTCCATTTACTTTTACAGCTTTATGCCAGCGTGCAACAAGTGCATGTATTCCTAGCCTGTACCAGTCTTTGTACTGACAACAAACAATACCTAAAAAAAAATACGCAATAGCCTCCACTAGACCGTCTGACAAGACGAAAAGGGCCATATATACCAGTCTTTGTCTTGATCGTGTAGCCATTTCTTCGCTGCATGAATCACCCCATCATCATCTTCAAACCTTGTTCCGCGGAGGACATCTTTAAGTGGACCAAAGAGATGGAAATCAGAGGGTGCCAAATCAGGGTTATATGTTTTCTGGGGGAGTACAGTCCAACCCATCTAATGATTGCTTCTCGCGTTGCCAGACTTGTGTGAGGGCGCGCACTGTCGTGAAGGAGAAACAGGTCTGCTGGTTTCTTGTGTGGCCGAACTCTGCAAAAACGTTGACTGCGTTTTCTCAATGTCTTAATGCAAGCTTTGTGAGTTAATTGTCTCTCCTCTTGGCATAACATCCACAAGAATCACACCTTCAATGTCTTAATGTAAGCTTGTGAATTGATTGTCTCTCCTCTTGGTATAACATCCACAAGAATCACACCTTCAATGTCTTAATGTAAGCTTGTGAGTTGATTGTCTCTCCTCTTGACATAACATCCACAAGAATCACACCTTCAATGTCTTAATGTAAGCTTGTGAATTGATTGTCTCACCTCTTGACATAACATCCACAAGAATCACACCTTCAATGTCTTAATGTAAGCTTGTGAATTGATTGTCTCTCCTCTTGGTATAACATCCACAAGAATCACACCTTCAATGTCTTAATGTAAGCTTGCGAATTGATTGTCTCTCCTCTTGGCATAACATCCACAAGAATCACACCTTCAATGTCTTAATGTAAGCTTGTGAATTGATTGTCTCTCCTCTTGGCATAACATCCACAAGAATCACACCTTCAATGTCTTAATGTAAGCTTGCGAATTGATTGTCTCTCCTCTTGACATAACATCCACAAGAATCACACCTTCAATGTCTTAATGTAAGCTTGTGAGTTGATTGTCTCTCCTCTTGACATAACATCCACAAGAATCACACCTTCAATGTCTAAATGTAAACTTGCAGATTGACTCTCTCTTCTCTTGGCATAACATCCACAAGAATCACACTTTCAATGTTCTAAAAGACAGTGACCATGACCTTTCCAGCTGAAGGAGATATCTTGAATTTCTTTCTTCGTGGTGAGTACGGATGATACCACTCCATTGACTGTCTTTTTGTCTCAGGTTCACAATGATGTGCCCAGGTTTCGTCACCTGTAACAATCCTAACCAAAAAGTTATCTCAATCAACATTGAAACGCTCCAACAGTTCAGAAAAAATTGATTTTCTTTGCAATCGGTACTCATTTGTGAGATTTCATGGAACCCATCTTGCACAAACCGTAGAGAATCCGAGAATTTTATAATTGCATTTGCACTACCAGTGATGGCTGACAACTTTAAGGCCAGTTGTTGAGTAGTGATGCGCCTATCAGCAAGACTAAAGCCCTCAGCACATTTCAACATATCTACAATGGTGGCTGTGGCAGGCCGTCCACAGCGCGGCCGATCAAGAAGCTCCGTATCTCCGCTTTCCGATTCTTGTATTCTCTAAACCCAGCGACTTACTGTACTCCTATCGACTGCAAAACTTCCATACACATCACATAGGCGCTTATGAATGTTCACAACATAAATTCTATCACAATTCACTGCGAATAGCGCAAGTTACTAACATGCTCAATTTCAACGGTTTAGTGCATTCGTATTATTTGACCGATTGCAGTGTAATTTGGTGCACACATTCGACACGTGCCATAGTTAAAGTTTGCAAAATGTCATGCTTCTATGTTTATTATTAGCTGAGAAAACAGATGTGGTGTATTACCTTTTGAACGCTTCTCGTATTGAGTTATTTGCGGGTCATCATCATTGCACTCCAAACATGTCCATAGGCGCTCAGATCCCCTCCTCAGCAAGTCTAGCAGTGTCCAGCCACTGACGACTCCAGTTCTGTGTTGGTTGACAAGTTTTCTTACACACCCACCAAGTTTCTCGATTCTGGCTGTGCCCATCTTAACTCCCATCTCTTTCATCCGAAGAAGTGACGTGGACTCATGGTTGTCGAAGTCCTGTGCCATTTCCACATCTTGGAGGGCATTGATGATGCCCGTCCGATCCATTGGTTGGCCGTCTTCAATGACAGTGCAGCTTGCCAACCTGTCCGCTCTTTCATTTCCCCGTACTCCCGCATATCCAGGTACGTAGACAAAGGTGACCTTCCATATTTTTTACTTCTGCAATGACTCTACCCATTGCAAGCGTACAGAGCTCGCCTCCACTTTTCTTATCATGCTCATCGAATCACTCAGTATGCAGGTGTGGGTGTAGTCTTGTGACTAACCAGATAGTGTACACAGTAAACTGCGTGGGTGTCTGTACCTATTGACTCAGCACATTCGATTTCAGCTTGACATTTTTGGTGGCTTCCTCCGCCCCGCTCAATCTGGTCGGTCAGATTTATTAGTCTCCAAGAAAATCATAGAGTGGTGGATCAATAAAGTCACAGAAAATAAATCAAATCATATCGGCAGTTTTCGTTCACCAATCACCGATCCAGCCTGAAGCAGTAAGTTGTAAGTCATTTAAGTAGTTAATCTTTTCAGTACAAGTGCTGTTGGCCGTCTTTAGGCCTGAGATAAGATCAAGTGATGTATTCATTTCCAAGTTGCAATGCAACGACTGAAAGCGCGTTGTAGTAAATAAATAAGAAATTACTTACAGGACAAAATTAGTAAAGGGTTCACATTTGTCAACAATAAGTTCACAAGCAGAAATGTACTTGGTTATTTTTGGTTATGGAAGGCCCGGTATCATTGCAAACGAATTAAAATCCATAATTGCTCAACCGCTCGTGCCAGCGTAATCATCCGAATTAATATCTCATCTCCCAAACAAAGAAAGTTAACTGTAGTCACAATCGTAGCAGTCTCAGCACACGCCAAAAGACATAAGGCGAAACCACGCAGAAAGTGAACACAGCCAACTGTTCCCTGTCATACGATATCATCATTCATCGTAAACAATTGGAATATCGAAACATGATCAAAACGGATGAGACAAACAGCTCACGGTGTGCACAGAGCACTTAACTCAGTAGCTCCTGCAACAAGCTGGTCTTGGAATATGAGGAAACTGCAACAAGGAACACTTTTCAGACATAGCCTTCAATTGTTCCCGCCGCCTATACACCATATACCGGAAGTTCACGTCCTCTTGAAAATGATTCGTCATATCTTTTAAAAATGTATAGCGCTTGATGATGTTAGACCATCGTTGTTGACTCCAATTCCGAACATATAGACACACTCGCTGTTCGTCAGATTATTCCCGTCGCACATCAAACAACAGAGCGTAAGGTTAGCGTACGGCCGGTCTAGGGATATATCATTCATATAAATAATAATAAATAAATAAACCATTCGAAAAGTATGTCATCATTGAGTTCCGTCTCCGCATCGAAGGTTGTCTACCGTGGAGCACCGCTCTGTCTCTTGCTTTGATGGTGCAGGTTGTCATAGGTTGATTTGTCCATCTTTTGATGTTAGTCGTCCTTGTTATGCTTGGTCTGCTTCAGACTCTTTTACCTTGTGTTTTCCATTCCAAAGTACTTTTTGTAGGCTGAACTGTCTTTTAACATGGCCCCCAAAATCTCATTTGTCTTGTTCGAAATGTGATTAGTAGTTCTCTTTTCATTTTTAGTTGTTTTAAGTTTACATCGTTTGATTTCTTTTCTTTCCATCCAATTCTACCTATTGTTATATACATTCACATGTCAAAGGCTTCAATTTTCTGTTAAATTTTCTTGTCTAATGTCCATGTTTCTGCACCATACATGAATGCCGGGAAGATAAAACATTTTGCTATTCTTAATTTTAGCCCATGTGTTATTTGTTTTGATAATATAATATTTAGATTGTAGTCTATGAAGCAGTCATATATTGGTTTGCTTACTTCTGTGTACTTTTTAGATTAATGTCCTCATGCAGAATATGACTTTTTTTTGGTCCCACTGTTTTTCCTAAATCCAAATTGTTGTTATTCTAATTCCATATTTATTTTGTTCTGAATCCTGCCTTGTATAACTTTAGCAAGATTTTCGATACATGGCACATTCGATTTATTGTTCTACAATCACTACATTCAACTGCACAATTATTTTTAAACAGTGCCTTGCCACCATCCAGTTCGACGGCAGATCTTCCCAGCCCTTTGAGATGAATTGAGTTATTGAGTTATTTGCGGGTATCATCATTGCACTCCGAACATGTCCATAGGTGCTCAGATCCCCTCCTCAGCAATTCCCTCAGTGTCCAGCGACTGACGACTCCAGTTCTATGTTGGTTGATAAGTCTTCTTACACGGCCACCAAGTTTCTCATTTCTGGCCGTGCCCATCTTAACTCCCATTTCCATCATCCGAAGAAGTGACGTTGATCTGTGTTTGTCGAAGTCCTGTGCTCTTCCAACATCTCGAAGGGCATTGATGATGTCCGCCCGATCCATCGGTTGCCCGTCCTCAACGACAGCGCAGCTAGCCAACCTGTCCGCTCTCTCATTTCCCCGTACTCCCGCATGTCCAGGGACATAGACAAAGGTGACCTTACGTATTTTGGATTTCTTCAACGACTCTACCCATTGCATGCGTACAAAGCCCGCCTCCACTTTTTTTATCATGCTCATCGAATCACTCAGTATACATGCGTGGATGTAGTCTTGTGACTCTAACCATTTGAATGCCTTGGTCACTGCCATCACCTCCATTGTCATGCTACTCGTGGTCATGGCGTATGCACCACTGTCTTCCTTGGCTATTCTGCCTGCTGAGCGTGCTGTAAATGCCCATGCACTTCTTCGGTGTCGTCTTACAGATCCGTCTGTATAGATGACTGCATCTTTCTCATCGGTATTATCGCAGATGAGACCGTTGACCTCAGCATTAACCACGACCGGGTTCTGTTCCCTACTTTTCCTGTCGAGTGTGACAATACATGAGAAAGTTCCCTTGAATGACGTAGGCACCGGTATCCACTCCTCACCAACCTTGGTTAATCCTAATAAAGCATCAGTTTCATGGTTCTCCCTTAACAATCATATCGTTAATACGACCACACCGGTAGTACGAATGGGAGCTGATGAGGTGACCAGGGACAAGTTGATGACATACCTCGGAGTTAAGTTTGATCGCAGCCTGTGTTTTCGGGACCACGTCGACCATGTGATAACAAAATCCCGCAAAGGATTAGCCGCCTTGAAGGTCATGGCAGCTGCCAACATCGAGCAGAGGCTACTTATTCTTCTGTTCCAGGGATTAGTCCTCGTACCAATCGAGTATGCCCTGGCCATTCTTACTGTCAGTACGACTCAAATTGATAGGCTGGAGAAAATACAAAATGAAGCCATGCGCATTATCCTGGGATGTACGAGGGACACTCCCTGTGTAGCAATGAGGTATCTTCTTGACTTTCCAACCATGGATGACAGAATGAAGATCTGGAGAGCACGAGCATACCTGAAGATTAGTACAGATACAGAGCATCCATTGCACCACGTGCTCAACACAGAGAAAGGTACCAGGCTAAAAAGAGGCAAATCATGGGTGAGATGAATTGTGCAGTGAAACAGGGATTTCATGTCTTATTAGGCTTATGGTTCTACAATTCAACAGCAAATATTACAAAACGCACTTGAGTTTGTATCTTCTTGACAAAAATAGCGGTGGCCAAATGTTAGCATAAAACAGCTGTGACACTTTCATTTACTTAATAAATGTTAAACTAAGCAATAATGACACTTTCATTTAATACTTAAATTGCTCAGTTGGTATGAAAAGTCATCGATTTAAAAACTTTTTTGTGTGTGGTAAAGTCCCAGTTTGAAATACTTGGGCACAGTGATAACATCAGATGGAAGATGCAATACAGAAGTAAAAAGCAGAATAGCTCAGGCCAAAATAGCATTTCAGAAAATGAAAAATATCTTATGCAACAAATCTATGTCAATAGAAATGAGAAAGAGAGTTCATCGATGCTATATAGAACCAATTCTTACCTATGGAATCGAATCATGGACAGTAGACAAACAAATGAAAAGACAGTTAGAGGCCACAGAGATGGGATTTCTCAGAAGAATGTTGAAAGTTCCCTGGACAGCTAAAAAGACTAATGAGAAAGTTCTCAAAGAGGCCAACACAAAAAGGGAGCTCTTAAAAAAAACACCAGAAAGAAGTAATCAACATTTTTTGGGCACATCATGAGAAGAGGAAAGTTGGAATACTTGGTTACAACTGGCAAAATAAAAGGAAAGAGAGATCGCGGACGACAAAGAGAAAAAAAATACTGGGTAGCTTGTGTCATGGCATGGAAAACAGTCAACAACAGAACTGATACGATGCACAGTGGATAGAAGATTGTGGAAGGACACGATCGCCAACGCCAACCGGTACAGCACATGATGATGATGAAAGTCCCAGTTTAACGTTACATTTTGGCTAAACTAATGATCTTCCCTGATTGACCACACGTATTTAAATGTATCAACGGGTTTTTTTGTCCATTTAATGACATTTGTTTCAACATGGTTTAGGGTTAGGTTTGGTTTTAGGGTATTCCTAACCCAGGGGTCTTCTAATGACAGATTAAAGAAAAACCAAATAAAGTGCAAGGGACATTACTCCGTGTAGAAATGACGTAACGACGCTAAACTAGGACTTTATCAATTTTTAAGAATGTTCTCCAGTTGAAAAATATCAGTCGCCCTTGATTTGGAGACATTATCTTACAATTTGAGACCCATTGCACAAGACGGGGAGGTGGCGGGGGAGGCCTTCCTGAGATGTTCAAATAGTGTTGGGTGGACTTCCTAGAGCTATTCACACGACTAGAGACAAACTAAGATGGTGGGTGTATACACAAATAGCCGTGTCTCTCTTGCTCTTGTTTGTTCGTCTGGATAATTAGTACAATTGCTATTTGCTACGAGATGTGAAGGGGAGCTGTATTTCAAAGAAATAATGGGTTCCTGACTGCTACATATGATCGGATCGATTAAACAAATTAAATTATAATATATAGTGTATGAATTATTTCAACTCAACTAGTTAGTAGATCACTGATCAGTGTTATAGTAGACACTATTGACTAGAGACAGTTAAGACAGATAGTGATAGTTGAGATAGACTCAAGTCTGTCACATGATAGCGGTGGTAATGTGATACCTGTTGGTTGTCGAATTGGCTGCGATTTTGTGCTAGTCAATTTAAATTGGACATTAAATTTTAATGAAAAATGATTCTAATCAATGATCAGAAAGTAGTTGTAGTTGTAGTAATTAGTAATATAAAAGAAAGTTTAGAAAGAGTCTCAAGTACTGGGAATGAATCATGCATGATGTGAAATGTGATGAGAGGAGCTTATATAATAATAATAATAATATTAATAAATAATATATATATATATAATAAATTAAATCTGAATCCACTTAATTATATTGATAATTGAATTGTATTCATCATCATATCGGTTGGTGTAGGCGATCATGTATGTCCTTCCACAATCTCCTATCCTCAGTACATTGTATCAATTCTGTTGTTGAGTGCTTTCCATATTGATACCAAACTAACTATAGTATAGTTCGTTCACAAACTCGTGCCCACAGAGTTGATCAATTATCTCGGAAACTGTTTGATGAATTTCTGTAATTCTTTTTCATGAAATCTTATTTTTTCACCGACCTTCAGATTTTATAACATTTAAGTACAAAGGTAGTCTGAATTTTGAACAATCGTTTTTTGTTATATAATTTTAGGAAAATAACAAACCCGCATGCTCTAATCTTTAGATTTTACTGTAAATTATGTTAATTTTCTAACAATGCAAACCAAAGGCGTTGATTACATTGAATATTAATATAACCGACCCCTTTTAGACTCCTTGTAAAAGTGCATGTACAATAACAGTTACCTTTTGCATAGTGATGAATTTACACTTTAAACTCTTCATGGTTTTAAAACTCAAGTAGTCACTTCACAACAGCTTACAAATTATCACACATACAGGAATATTCATTAATAGTAAATATTTTGTCAAAATATGCCTTTGGACCAATTTAACAAGATACTGGTAATGAAATTACCAAAAAAAAAACCGCTGGGAGTGAAGCGCGTCTTACAAGTTAAGAGTGTGAAACGGTACTAAGATTGTGTGGTGTGCACGTGAAATTTGCCTTTTTAATTGGTGAGTTGATTACAACAAATGTGGGTATTGTAAAATCCTGAAATTTAGGACAAGCAAGAAAATCATATTTTTATATACCTCAAATAAACAAAAAATCTTTCCTAAATGCATGACAATAGGGCAAAAAATCAGACTGAAGGTCAATGAAAAAATAAGATTTCATGAAAAAGAATTACAGAAATTCATCAGACAGTTTCCGAGATAATTGATCAACTCTGTGGGCACGAATTTCTAAACGAACTATAGTGTCTTCTCTCTTTGTTGTCCGCGATCTCTCTTTCCTTATATTTGGCCAGTTGTAACCAAGTACAAAAACTGGATGTTTAAGATCAAATGAATGAGAACTGTTGATTGAACAAGAAATCATAAGGGAGTGATGGACAGAATACATAAAAGATCTTTATGATGATGAATGAACAGAAGTAAATATTAAGGATAATGGGGAAGGACCATAAATGTAGTTCATTCTCTGAATGTTAATTGTACTAGTATGATAATAATAAGATTTAATGTAAATTTTAATGATAAACATGGGTTTTGGCTGATGCAGAATTATGAATCATTCTATTCATTCATGATGATAGTAGTCCGCCATTGGTTGTAGTACTTGCACCTTACAATCGTGTTCTGTCATAACTAAAATAACTTCTCAGAGGCTCAAAAAATAGCAGCATTACACACCATGTCTTGAGTATACATCTGATGGCCTTGGTCACATACTTGAACATGTCTAATAGTAAAAAAAAAAAAAAGTAAAGTACCCCAGTCACGCCAAGTGGTGTATAGGGAATATGGTGTTAGTGACCATAAATTTTACAGACCTTCGGCACATGATTTTTGGGGTAATGTGGTCGGTATTATGCCCGTGCCGCTTTACTTTCCCAGAAAAAAATCCGGTACCCATTAAAGGCTGGGGGTGAACCGGAAGCCGTCGGTTGGGATCGAACCCTACCTCTTGTCCTTTGTAGTCCAGTTCACTAACCACTGAGCTATCGCGACTCCCGAGCATGTCTAATAGTAATGCTAAATTCTAGGGAAGTCCATTTGAAACCCAACACAAGACCTGACGTTGAGTGGCAAGCATGTATCCTATTTTTTTTTTTTTCACCAGCTTTCATGGCTCATTGTAAAACTCTTCATGGCTCATTGTAAAACTATTCATGTGACACTGAAGTTCGAGTAACAGGGTTTGGGGTTGACGCACAAAGTGTGTTTCATGTGATAAAGTTAGAGGCTATAAGAGAAACAACATCTAGAGATCACCCAACCAGATTTATGAAAATATCTACCCAGGTTTCAGATCCTGTAGATCACATCTTAGAGCAGTATATTCAACCTTTTGTTGCCAAGACCCAAACACAACAACCCGCAGGAATCACAGGCCATAGGTTTGACCATGCTGTCTTAGAGCATGAGAAACAACCAACCAAAACTGTGAGGCCATGAACCTAAATATAGAAGTGAGAGAGAAAAGTCACCAAATGCTTGACCCAGAAGGATTTGTTGGTATGTGGGGAGGCCAAGGCACCTCACAGCAGCAGAGCTGGAAGCTGTCATTGACCCACAGCTGATGGCTTGCATCAGGATCAGTGAACCAGAATCATCCAGACTCTGCTCCACCTTTCCGCTGTGCCTCCAGTAACAGACTAACCTGTCTAGTCTGTCCAAGCGAATAGGGATTGAAGAGGGAAGACAACCCGGTATTCAAAAATGCCATGCTGAAGTAGGATGTGTTGGGCCGAAAGGTGCAAATATCAGTTATACTGCTTACCACAACACAACGCTGACATGCCCACTTAACGTCCTTTTTTTGGATGGATGATGAAGTGGTATCCTCCTTTAGTCATCAGGCGAATGCAAGCAAGCAAGCAATTCTAAAATACTATCTGTAATCAAGAGAAAGGAAGTCATGTTTGCCATGTGAGAGACAAGAGAATCTCAAAACAAGCCCTCAAATGGGAACCAGAGGGTAAAAGAAAAAGAGGCCAACCTAGAGAAATGGTAAAAAGAACACTAAGGAGAGAGGCAACAACAGCAGAGGGGGTGGCATAAGGTACACATAAGCACCAGGGTGAAAGTGACTCATAGCTGACTGCTTTTGGCCAGGACCATACATATCCTTCTTCAGTTCTTTGTGGTACTTCAAGAAACAGATCAGTGTGGCCAAATGAGTAGGGCTGAAGGTGACTCATAGCTGACTGATTATGGTAGGACCATCTATATCCTACTTTAGCTCTTTGTGGCACCTCTAGAAACAGATCAGTGGGGCCAAGTGAGTAGGGCTGAAGGTGACCTAGTGTCCAAAAATGCAATGCTGAAGATGGATGCATTATGACCAGCTGTAATCATAGTTGGTTTAGTGCTGTGTATTATACCTGCTATTATTGCAAGTTACTTTACAAGACTCATTAAATGTTGATGTATTCTTTCATTATATCAAGTGCTCTTTCATTGCAGCCTTCAACACCACAGTTGTCTCCCCAGGAGGAGCAGGAGAAGTTGTTGGAAGAGGCCCTCGGTGTAGTCAAGACCCAGGCCTTTCAGATGAAAAGATGTCTGGTTAGTGTTTGTCTTCCAAAACCTGGTTTTATACGTGTTTTATGTTGAGTTACTGGTTTTATATCTGCAACCAGCAACCTGATTTTATACATGTTTTATGTTGAGTGACTGGTTCTATATCTGCAACCAGCAACCATTCTTTAGAAGTTCTTTTATGTTGAGTGGCTGGTTCTATATCTACAACCAGCAACCTGGTTTTATACATGTTTTATCTTGAGTGGCTTGTTCTATATATACAACTAGCAACCTGGTTTTATACATGTTTTATCTTGAGTGGCTTGTTCTATATCTACAACTAGCAACCTGGTTTTATACATGTTTTATCTTGAGTGGCTTGTTCTATATCTACAACTAGCAACCATTCTTTAGAAGTTCTTTTATGTTGGGTGGCTGGTTGTATATGTACAAACTACAATCAGTTTATACATTTTTTATGTTGAGTGGCTGGTTCTATATTTGTAACCAGCAACCATTCTTTAGATGTTCTTTTATGTTGAGTGGCTGGTTCTATATCTGTAACCAGCAACCATTCTTTAGATATTCTTTTATGTTGAGTGACTGGTTCTATATCTGCAACCAACAACCATTCTTTAGATGTTCTTTTATGTTGAGTGGCTGGTTCTATATCTGCAACCAACAACCATTCTTTAGATATTCTTTTATGTTGAGTGACTGGTTCTATATCTGCAACCGGCAACCGTTCTTTAGAAGTTCTTTTATGTTGAGTGACTGGTTCTATATCTGCAACTAGCAATCATGCTTTAGAAGATCTTCCACAGGTCAGAATTGGTTCTATATAGCACTGATAAACTCTCACTTCTATTGACATAGATTTGTTGCATAAGATATTTTTCATTTTCTGAAATGCTATCTTGGCCTGAGCTATTCTGCTTTTTATTTCTGTGGTGCATCTTCCATCTGATGTTATTATTGTGCCTAAGTATTTGATGCTTTGCACTTGTTTCAGATTTGTCCTGTTTATTTTTATATTGCACGATGGTGATGATTGTTTCTTTGATATGACCATTACTTCTGTTTTCTTAAGTCTCAAGTTAAGTCTCAACTTCCAAAATTAAAACTTTTGTGAAATGACTTTGTTATATTTGCCATCTTTTAAAAAATAATAATGATATGAAGAGATTTGTTTAGAGAAAGTTCTAGTTGTGTAGAGAGAGACTGTTGACACATTCTTGACTGGAATAGTTTTCTTGTGGACTGACTTAACCCGGTCAATGTGAACGCTATTTGCTGAGCAGGTCTATTATGACTTCCATTTCATGTTCAGAAGTACAGAAGTGGGAGCCACTTGAAGATCATGACTCACATGGTTGTCCCTTCTTATGTGTGTGTGCGTGTGTGTCCCACTTGAAGATCATGACTTACATGGGTTGTCCCTTCTTGTGTGTGTGTGTGCATGTGTGTGTGTCCCACTTGAAGATCATGACTCACATGGGTTATCTCTTCTTGTGTGCGTGTGTATCCCACTTGAAGATCATGACTCACATGGGTTGTCCCTTCTTGTGTGTGCATGTGTGTTGTGTATGTGTGTGTGGCGCCCCCCTTGAAGATCATAACTCCTTGGGTTATCCCTTCTTGTGTGTGTGTCCTGATTGTCGAGAGCTGAAACTTGCTTCCTAATGCAATGCTCTCTGTTGACTATTTTCACAATTCAAGTTTATTTTGACTATTGCATTAACATCTGATATGTCTTCATCTATGAATATAGGACAAGGGCAGACTTATGGATGGACTGAAACATGCATCAACAATGCTAGGTGAACTTCGCACCTCTTTGTTGTCACCAAAAAGTTACTATGAATGCTGTATCCTGTAAATTAGTTTCACTTTTTGTGCTGTAGTCAATTGTATCTATTTACACACCAATTGTTTAACATCATCGATGACCCTGATTTAGGTTGTGGTTGACAAATATGATCCTCTCTCTTCTTGGTCAGATATAGTGAACGACCTGCTTACCTAGTGGCCAAACAGCAACATAGTACCTCCCCTTGCACTGTTTGGGGTCAAATTTCTCAAGACACTCCCCAGGTCTGGTCCACACTGTTTGCAGTTCTCTGTCACATTCTTGTCAGTCTGCCCCTGTTTCACCAAAATGTCTGCATGTTATTAATTGTGCTTGTTTATATATTTTCTAGGAGCACACACCCCCTCCTCCAACTTTAGTGTCAGCCTGTTATCACTTTATACTTTTTCTTTTAGTTTCTCCATACCATAAATTTTTTATTCATTTTTGTTTGGCTAAAATATTCTCAAAGTTTTCCTCAGGTTGTGTGAAACATGAAAGTTTTAATACTTTCTTCTCCAGCATTTTCATCCAGATAGAAGCACTGACAGTGAACAGCTGTCTTGTTTCCTTAGTTTTGTTTTTGTGTCCACTAGGCCAATCTCAGGATGTTTATATATGCAAAAGCCAATCAGGCCTTTTATTACATTTGGCTGTCTAAATTAAATTCTCTTGCTGTAAGAAAATTATATAGGGAAAATCAAAAATAAAAAACAGAAAAGATTCATTAGAATCTGGGAAAGTCAAAATAGAAGAAAGAAAAGATTTATTAGGTGGGGAAAGTCAAAAATAAAAGACAGAAAAGATTCATTAGATATAGAAAATCTAAAATAGAAAACAGAAAAGGTTCATTAGGTAGGGAAAGTCCAAAATAGAAGGCTAAACTCTTTATTCTGATGTAACAATAAGGGTAATAAATAGTAAAATGATATACCTTTGCAGGTGATCTTTGGAGCCTTAGTGACTGAGTGGTTTGTGTGTTTGTTTTCTGATCAGAACGGTCTGGATTCAATTTCCAGAAGTGGCAGATTTTTTCTCTTTCAGACCAAAGCTTTGGCCTCCAAAAATGGGTACCAGAAATTTTTCTGGGAAGTGAAAATGTTTTGGCTCGATACCGACCACATCAGTCCAAAATGTGTCATGGTTTTAAGATCATTCCATGTCTTCCCCATCATCTTCATCTCTGCCTCTTATCTTCATCTCCAAGAATTCCCTGGTTTTCCTCTTTGTCTTTTCCCCTGAGGATTCCAAAAAAAGGCCTATTGTGTAATACTCTCAGTTGGCTTCCATAGTGTGTGTCCTATCCAGCGCCATAGTCTTCACCGTATCTCTTTATCCACTGATGTTTGACTGGTACATTTCCATAATTCTATGTTAGTGATTTTGTCCTGCCATTTTCATCCTTTTATTCTGCGTAAGCATCCATTAATGAAAGTCTGTATCTTCGAGATTGTCAATTTTGTTGTTCTCCATGTTTCACAGCCATATAATAGGACCTAACATTTGAGTTGAAAATTTTTATTTTTGTATTTAACCTAATTTCTTTAGATTTCCATATGTTCCCAGTGCAATGAAAGCTCCTCTTGCTTTTATATCCTTATTTTGGTATCATTTTCTGCTTAATTGTCATACATTTGTAATATTCTAGTTATTTAACATTAATATGTAATTTAACTATATATTATTAATTGCCAACGTTAGTAATCTCTGATTTAACTATTTGTAATTACCTTGGAATGGTAACACATGATGTGAGAATCCTTAATGACAATGCCAGACATGGCCATCTCTGATGAGCTGAGACACCTGGAGATGTACCTTGTTGATGAGTTTCAGAAGGGAGAAAGGTGGCAGACCTGTATGAGCTTGTCCAGTATGCTGGTAACATTGTACCAAGACTGTGAGTATGTTTCCTGAACTCTGTGAGTTAGGTAACCATTTTCAAGTTGTGACAACTGGAGTATGCGTGTCTGGAAACAACCCCATGATTTTTTGGTTGGGCGAGGGAAAGAGGAGGGGGAAGGGGGGGGGGCTGGCTCATTTTAAACAATATGACACTGCTCTTATTTTTTTGTTTAAATTTGTCAAAATATTGAAGCAAATATTGTTAGATTATTCTTTTATCAGTGGGGCCCAGATATAGTGTGATATGTTCACCTCATAAAAGATTTCTTGTTGTAGAGAATGCTAGTTCTGTTACAATCATATTTACTTGTCTTGCTAGACTATTACCAACCTTTTTTCACTTACACACCCGCAGGCAGTTTATTCCTGTCAGTTAATATCAGCATTGTCTGCTGTTGCTTGCTGGTTAGTGAACTGGGCTGCTGAACTCAGCTACAATCTTGATCAGCAACCACCCGTACATGAGTACTGGGAAAGACAGCACTGGTCTTATAAGTAGCTATATATAGTTGAGTTATCGCGGCTCGCACATAGTCTTATCTATTGACCTTTCGAGCCGTAACCGGCCCATAGGGCGTAGACCAAGATACACCTTCTCCTATATGAATTTTTGTTCTAGCAGTTTTCTTTTAAAGATATTTTATCAAATCTCGCCATCTGTCTCTGTTCTGTGCAAGCAGTTCTATCTCATTGAGGGAGCCGATTCCTGCTGCTCTTGCCTCTCTCATCAATGTTCTTCTCAGTGTCTCCCTGGGTCTTCCTCTTTTTCTTTTACCTGTTGTTTCCCATATGAGGGCTTGCTTTGCTATTCGATTATTATCTCTTCTCATCACATGTCCAACGTATGACCATCGTCTTTTCTTTATTACTGAAGATATTAGTGGTTGATTGGCGATTTCTCTAATTTCCTCGTTTGTTTTGAATTCGTTCCATTCTATACCAAGTATTTTCCTTAGACATTTATTTTCGAATGCGTTCAACTTTGTTTCTATATCTCTTGTTGTTTTCCAGCTTTCACACGCATATGTAAGGGTTGATAGTACATTTGATTTGAATAGCCTAAGTTTTGTGTTTGTGCTAATGAGTTTTGATTTCCACAACTTTTCAAGGCTTCTGAAAGACATTGCTGCTTTAGCCAGTCTGATCCTAATTTCTTTGCTCGTATCCCCTTCTCGATCAATGTGACTTCCAAGATAGATGAAGTGATCGATCTCTTCTACTGGTTTGTTTTCCATGTATATTTTGTCACTTGTTGGAATTAAACTTTTCATGACTTTAGTCTTTTCATGATTGACCTCAAGCCCAATTTTGCTGGCTATTGATGATAGTTCATTTGTGTTTTCCTGCATCGTTTTTATCTGATTGCTGATGAGAACTATGTCATCAGCAAAGTCGAGGTCCTCCAAATGGTCTCCTTGTATCCATTCGATGCCTTTATTACCAGTGCAGCATTTCTTCATTATGAAGTCCATAACAATTCCAAATAACAAGGGCGATAAAATACATCCTTGTTTAACCCCAGTTTCTATTGGGAAACATTCGCTCAGTCCTTCCTCTGTTCGAACTGCACATGTGTAACCATCATACATGTCTTTGATAATATTTATGATTTTTGATGGTAAGCCATATTGTTTCAGAATTTTCCACAAAGAATCTCTATGAATACTATCAAATGCTTTTTTGAAGTCGATGAAGTTAAGTACAAAAGGTTTTTGCTTTTCAATGTGTTCCTCCAATATAAGTCGTAGAGTGAAAATGTGGTCAAGACAGCTTCTCCCTTTTCTAAACCCAGCCTGTTCTTCACGCATTACTGTATCTATTGAATCCTTTATTCTATTTAGGATGATTTTACAGAATAATTTTGAGGCAACTGACAAAAGTGTCACGCCTCTCCAATTGTTACAATCTCTAAGATTGCCCTTTTTTGGGATCTTAACAATGATTCCTTTTTTCCATTTATGAGGCGTCTTCTCTGTTTTCCAAATGATGTTGAACATTTTTTGGAGATGTATTAAATTATGGCTATCAATTGCCTTGAGGATCTCAGCTGTTAACTTATCCTCTCCAGCAGCCTTGTTATTGGTCATTAGCTTTAAGGTGGTTTCTATTTCACTCAAGGTGAAGTCATCTAAATTTACATCTAATTCTGCTGCTGGTGTTTCAGCTTCAAAATCTATTAAACTGTGAGGTAGTGGACGGTTAAGAATTTCTTTGAAGTGTTCCGCCCAACGGGCTTTTATGTCTGCGCTTGTTGTTAGCATTAATCCAGATTTGTCTAGAATTGGTGTTCCACTGGATGTATAGGTGTTTGTCAGCATCTTTTGTACAGTATAAAGAGTTCTGCTGTCTCCTGTAATTGCAGCTGTCTCTGCTTTCTCTGCCAAGTTGTCTATATAAGCTCTTGTATCTCTTCTTGCCGAACTTTTCACTTTGTTGTCTAATTCTTTGTATGTTGCTTTTGCCAGAACCTTTCCAAGATCTGTCTTTACATTAGTCATGGCTCTCTTCGCTTCTCTTCTTTCTTTGATGTATTTCCATGTGGTGTCTGAGATCCAAGCTCGTTTTTTCCATTTTCTTCAGTCCAGCACTTGCTTCTGCTGCTGTCATTAGTATTTTGCTCTGTGAGTCCCACATTTCATTGATATCTAAGTCTATTTCACCAAGTGCTGAATAACAATTACTTAGCTCTATGTTAAACTTTTCCTTTATTGCTTCATCTTTCAGTTTATGACTATCAATTTTATGTGTAATTGACCTCTTCTGTTGGTTTCTAAATTTTAATCTTATTTCCCAATGCACAGGTTGTGGTCACTATTAACATCAGCACCTCTGTATGCTCTTACATCTATTAATGATGATCTGAATTGTTGTTTAATACATAGGTGGTCAATTTGATTTGATGTTCTATCATCAGGAGATATCCATGTTGTTTTGTGGATATTTTTATGTGGAAATAATGTCCCACCTATAACTAAATTTTCTATTAACATAATTCTCATAGTCTTATACTGAACCTAAAATAATGTGTCCAAGGTCAATATTGTCACATCACCATATTCCATATATGCTGCTCTGTGGTGTGATGGAGCTCTTTCTTGTCTTCTTTATATTAATATAGTGGCTGTTATTTCACATTTATATGTTGTGTTTGTCAATGTGCAGCCAAAGAAAAGGATTAGAGAGCGTTTAAGTGATAGGTGAATATATCACGATTCATCACTCAACAGATATAGTCTATTTGTTTGTAGTTCATCAGTTTTACTGCTATCAGTTATACAGCATTTAATTATTTCATTCCAGTCCATCTGTTTTGCTGCTTTTAGCTATCAGTTTCTCTGAAGCACCACCGTTTACAGCAGCTCATCTGTGTTACAGTAGTCTTATCTGTGTTGCAGCAGCCCATCTGTGTTGCAGCAGCCCATCTGTTTTACAGTAGTACAATTCAACTGTCTTATTACAATCCATCTGTTTTACTACAATCTGAATCTGTTGATTAAACAAAAGCTTATTGTTAGAAGAGCTACACCTCAGAAGTTGTAGGTTACATTTGTGCAGGGATCTAACTATTGCCCTTTTGATTTTGAGCCAAAGACAGCACATGGGACAACAACTGTAGACTGTCTATGTTCAACAATCTTTGTTATCAACTGTCTGACCTTGCACAGGACCTGCATTGTATCTTGCCACACATCCTTCAAGTGTCAGACCTTGCACAGGACCTTCATTGTATCTTGCCACACATCCTTCAAGTGTCAGACCTTGCACAGGACCTTCATTGTATCTTGCCACACATCCTTCAAGTGTCAGACCTTGCACAGGACCTTCATTGTATCTTGCCACACATCCTTCAAGTGTCAGACCTTGCACAGGACCTTTATTGTATCTTGCCACACATCCTTCAAGTGTCAGACCTTGCACAGGACCTTCATTGTATCTTGCCACACATCCTTCAACTGTCAGACCTTGCACAGGACCTTCATTGTATCTTGCCACACATTCATTGTTCTGGGAAAGTTGCTCAATCTTGGAGCTGATGCCTGCTATTGTTGCCTCTCACCTCAGTGTTTTAAAAAAATGTTCTCTAGGTCAGCCACTTTATCTTTTACCCACTGTTCCCATTTGGGGGCCTGCTTTGAGATTCTCTTGTTGTCTCTTCTCATCACATGGCTAACACATATGACCACCTTCTCTTGATTATAGATGATACTGTTGGAAGCTTTGTCATCTCTCATTTCTGCCCTAGTCTTGAACTCAAGCTATTGTCAACGAAGTATTGGTACAGAAATAAAAAACATATATTTATACAAGACAACATACACTGTACAACAAACCATATTTATGGTGTCAGTCTGGACACAGACTAACTGAGGAGACTGAAGTTTGACTGACAAAAGTCAAGCCTGCCCAACAAGGGAAGCAGAGAAGATCTCTGTGATCCTTTCTTGTCTAGATGTATAGCAAACGTTGACTGCTGAAACACCAATAACTGCCCAACACCGCTCAGGCTAGAAGTGATTGGTGACTTATAGCTGACTGTTTGCACCAGGACAAGTTAAGGGAGATATTGAATGTGATTAGAAGTTGACTGTAAACAGAAAAAGGAGGCAGTCATGCATTTCTGTCTAATAAATCTGCACCCAAACAGGTACCTTTTGATAACAGTGGGGACAGTGTATATCAAGTCAAATGAGCTGTCCAGGAAGGACATCCTCAAAGATTTGGTGGAGATGTGTCGTGGTGTTCAGCATCCTCTCCGTGGACTCTTCCTGAGAAACTATTTGCTTCAGTGCACCAAGAATGTCCTACCTGATGCTGTGGAAGATCAGAGGTTTGTTCTGTTTAGTATCATAGTTTGTTTTATTTAGTATCATGGTTTGTTCTGTTTAGTATCTTAGTTTGTTTTATTTAGTATCATGGTTTGTTCTGTTTAGTATCATGGTAGGGAGCCGCGATAGCTCAATGGTTAGTGAACTGGACTACAAAGGACAAGAGGTAGGGTTTGATCCCAACAGACGGCTTCCGGGTTCACCCAGCCTTAAAATGTGTACCAGATTTTTTTCTGGGAAAGTAAAGTGGCATGGGCGTAATACTGACTACATTACCCCAAAAATCATGTGCTAAAGGTCTGTAAAATTTATGGTTACCAACATCATATTCCCTATACACCACTTGGCGTGATGGGGCTCTTTACTTTTTTACTTAGTATCATGGTTTGTTCTGTTTAGTATCTTAGTTTGTTCTGTTTGGTGTCATAGTTTGTTCTATTTAATATCATGGTTTGTTCTGTTTAATATCATACTTAGTTCTGTTTAATATCATAGTGTTTAGTATAATAGTTCTGTTTATCATCATAGTGTTTGTCAACTCTGGGAAAAGTGTGTAAGAGCCAGAAATGATGGTGGGGGACAGTACAACAGTGAGCACAACTGGAGATAAACAGCTGGCCAGACAGTAACCCCAATGAACAATGATAATCATTGAAATATTGAATGAGTTTTGGAGTGTCATTGAGAGAGATCATTCTGTTAATAGTCAATGAATAATTGTTCATGATATTTTAAATCTCTGGTGTTATATTGCACTCACAATACTGGCCATTAGAATAAGGTTAGAATAGCATCTGCTTAATGAAGGAAGCATCCTAAATGTGGCAGAGAGTTGGAAACACAACAGGTTTGATAATATAGCCGTGGGATATAAGTATCAGTTGGAATAGCTACATGTCATAGAGAGTTGGAAACATAACAAGTATAATAATGTAGCAAGAGGACTTGCGGCTGCATCTCTCTATGACCTATTAAAGAGGCTCGGAATTAAGGGGGTAATCTGAACAAAAGCAATGAAGGCTATTGCTGAGTCAGCCTATGAGCATCAAACTGCATCCAGCGAAGCTGGGCCATGTCAATGATCCCAGAAGAATCCAAAGATCTGAAAGTTAAGAGTACCTAAATTGACACATCGACCACTCCTGGCTGACATCCCAAGTCTGCAACACAGTGACAATCTAATTACTGAATAAGTTTAGGCTGGAAAGTAAGTTACATCATTGACCATGTCCAAGTCACACCCCATGTCTTCAGTACCGACAGTTCAGATGAGTGGAGTTCCCAGTCCGATCTATCATTATCACCTGTTATCAGCTACCGACCTACTCCACTGTGCAGAGTTATGCCATGATAAGAGGATTAGTTTTAGGGAGGATTTCTCCCTAGGAGTATATAAGACAGTCATGCAGAGTACAACCCATTTTAGACCCATTTCACGCACCATGTTAATTTGCCAGATTATAGCTAAGACAATGCGACTGTGTAGTCAATCAGAAGTGTTGCGAGGAATAAGTTTAATTATTACATGCCGAATTTGGTGTGAACATTCAAGCTTCAATGCAGCAGGAGGTTGACACCTGGTAGTCATGACCCAGGCGGGCCCACCTCCTCTGGAGTGTCAAGCAGCTAAAGGACAGAAACACTTGCTTGACGTGGTCTTCTCTATATTGATCAGATTACCTTCTGCTCTGTATAACAGTTTTCTTTTACTGTAACAACAGCTTTGATAATATAGCTGTGGGATGTGAGGTGGGATAATGTAGCTGTGGGATGTGAGGTATGACAATATAGCTGTGGGATGTGAGGTATGATAATGTAGCTGTGGAATATGAGGTATGATAATGTAGCTGTGGAATGTGAGGTATGATAATGTAGCTGTGGAATGTGAGGTATGATAATGTAGCTGTGGAATGTGAGGTATGATAATGTAGTTGAGGAATGTGAGGTATGATAATGTGGCTGTGAGATGTGAGGTATGATAATGTAGTTGTGGAATGTGAGGTATGATAATGTGGCTGTGAGATGTGAGGTATGATAATGTGGCTGTGAGATGTGAGGTATGATAATGTGGCTGTGGGATGTGAGGTATGATAATGTGGCTGTGAGATGTGAGGTATGATAATGTGGCTGTGAGATGTGAGGTATGATAATGTGGCTGTGAGATGTGAGGTGTGATAATGTGGCTGTGAGATGTGAGGTATGATAATGTGGCTGTGGGATGTGAGTATGATAATGTGGCTGTGGGATGTGAGGTGATAATGTAGTTGTGGAATGTGAGGTATGATAATGTGGCTGTGGGATGTGAGGTGATAATGTAGTTGTGGAATGTGACGTATGATAATGTGGCTGTGGGATGTGAGGTGATAATGTAGTTGTGGAATGTGAGGTATGATAATGTAGCTGTGGGATGTGAGGTATGATAATGTAGCTGTGGGATGTGAGGTATGATAATGTAGCTGTGGGATGTGAGGTATGATAATGTGGCTGTGGTATGATAATGTGGCTATGGAATGTGAGGTATGATAATGTGGCTATGGTATGATAATGTGGCTATGGAATGTGAGGTATGATAATGTGGCTATGGTATGATAATGTGGCTATGGAATGTGAGGTATGATAATGTGGCTATGGAATGTGAGGTATGATAATGTGGCTGTGGTATGATAATGTGGCTATGGAATGTGAGGTATGATAATGTGGCTGTGGTATGATAATGTGGCTATGGAATGTGAGGTATGATAATGTGGCTGTGGTATGATAATGTGGCTATGGAATGTGAGGTATGATAATGTGGCTGTGGTATGATAATGTGGCTATGGAATGTGAGGTATGATAATGTGGCTGTGGTATGATAATGTGGCTATGGAATGTGAGGTATGATAATGTGGCTATGGAATGTGAGGTATGATAATGTGGCTGTGGTATGATAATGTGGCTGTGGGATGTAAGGTATGATAATGTGGCTATGTATGTGAGGTATGATAATGTAGCTGTGGGATATACGTATCTGCAGGAATTGGTTGAACGGCTTTGATGAGACTCATTTGCTCTGACAGGCAGAAATGGCTAACTTAGATGCAGTTTGTTACTCCATTCTTTATGTGTAGAAATCAAGAGGAGACCACTAGATTGTTGTGCCAAGATGTGGTCTGCACTATGTAGCAGCACTCAATGATGGTCAAACAAATTTAGTAACCAGTCTTTTGATTGGTTGATCACATGAGGATGCTATTATTGTTCACTATTATTATTTATTTATTGTTAATGATCATCATCACTACACACTGAACAAATCTATAAATGCTCCGAATCTTCCTCAAGAATCTTGAGAGAATTCTGGCCCACATGCACAAATTCCGCAGCACAGCCTGGGATCCATTGTATGGGCAGGTTTTTCTGACAATTTTGCCAGAACAGCGGCCATATTTAGCCTACTCTTTTAGATTTTAACTGCCAATTTATCTTTAATGTGCGCGAGTGCACACGGCACTTCTGTTTATTGCCTTTATCCAAGAGGGCTAGACATTGGGTCTCATTATCCAAGAGATCATAGGAGGGCACCGTCATAAAAAAACCACTAATTGATTTTTCCAATTTGAAAAATCATCACTACTTTTGATGGGCTTTGAACCCGGGTCCTTCCTGTCCTGAGACCGTTGTCATACCTCTAGACCGACGTCATACCTCTAGACCACCCAGCCCCCAAATTATTTATCTATTTTATTTGTTAAAATGATTATTTGTTCAGAACCTTCTTTCATTCCAATTGGTTTCAATATCACAGCAATGAGAGTAGCGGGGGAGAGTCAGGCACAGTAATGGATTCCGTGGATTTTATCCAACTGAATTTTGCTGAGATGAACAAACTGTGGGTACGAATGCAACATCAAGGCCACTCTCGAGACAGAGAGCGTAGAGAGAATGAAAGGAGAGAGTTGCGGATCTTAGTTGGGACCAACCTTGTTCGTCTCAGCCAGCTGGAGTGTATCGATGTTGACAAATTCAAGCAGGTAGGAAGTTCTCGTTGGCTGCTAATTTTGTGTAGAAGTGACAGTCACTGTTGTGTTACTTCTTCGCTGTATAATTTTTTTCCTTTCAAGCTTTGATTTTGTTCTTTTTGTTACATTAATTGTACTTTGCTTAAGTTGAAATATCTGTGTATATAGCAAGTTATTTTTGAAGATAGATTGTGGAAAACTGAAGAATGTATACTTAGACATAATGTATAATATTAGGGGTAATCTCACACAAATTACACACAAAGTCGTGTTTACAAATAAATCAACTTTGATTTGCAACATTTGAAAGTATACACCATAATTGAAATCTATTTGTGATTATTAGACTGATTGTACTACCGTTTCTGGACTCTAGAACAATCATTACCAGAATGAAATGTATGAGATGCATGACAGGAGAAAGCCTGAGAGATTAGATCCAATGTGAGGAACTATGCTATGGTTAATGTCCACTAATAAGTGCATGAGAAAACAATAGATGAAATTTAGCCGTGTATAAGACAGAAAATGCTAAGTGTGACACAAGTTATCACTAAATGCTACGATAGCACCAAATACAAGGGCTAACCTCTAAAAAAGATGAAGTGATGGAATATTAGAAACACTTGGCAACATGACAGCAGGAGAGACCAACAGAAGAGCAAAGTTTGTGGAATTATATCTCCACCTGACACTGAAGGGCAAGTGAAGAAGAACAAGTGATTGTTAGATGCTTTTAAAGAAATAAAAGATCTTGTAATAACATGAACTAGTTTTGTTAATATCTAAATTGAAATTGAAGACACACTGTCTGTTTGCTTGTGATGGTCCTTCATGGTAACTTCATGGAAATAAACACAAGATATTTATGTACAACTTGATATTGCTATCTTTTTTTTAAATCACTTCACCAAAAATGTTTGTCAGTTTTGTTTTGGATCAGAAACTGATTCATGAGATGTCAGTTCATTGGTAGCAGAATTGATGACTTTCTTTAGTTCATTGGTAGCAGAATTGATGACTTTCTTTAGTTCATTGGTAGCAGAATTGATGACTTTCTTTAGTTCATTGGTAGCAGAATTGATGACTTTCTTTAGTTCATTGGTAGCAGAATTGATGACTTTCTTTAGTTCATTGATAGCAGAATTGATGACTTTCTTTAGTTCCTTGGTAGCAAAATTTATGACTTCCTTTAGTTCATTGGTAGCAGAATTGATGATTTTCTGAAGTTTGCTCACTCAAACTGTGGTACAAAGTGAACTAGCAAAGATGTTGCTTATGTTCATCAAACTGTGGTACAAAGTGAACTAGCAAAGTTGTTGTTTATGTTCATCAAACTGTGGTACAGTGTGAACTAGCAAAGATGTTGCTTATGTTCATCAAACTGTGGTACAAAGTAAACTAGCAAAGTTGTTGTTTATGTTCATCAAACTGTGGTACAGTGTGAACTAGCAAAGTTGCTGTTTATGTTCATCAAACTGTGGTACAAAGTAAACTAGCAAAGTTGTTGTTTATGTTCATCAAACTGTGGTACGGTGTGAACTAGCAAAGATGTTGTTCATTTCTGTCATTTGGATATAGCAAAGCAGTAATACCTTGATGATTCTTGGTATCTCCTGGAAGGACAAGGTGACAAACATGGAGGTTCTCACTCACACAGCCCTCCTAAATATCTAAATGCTGCTCAAACAATGTCGGTTTATGCTGGCTTGGCAATTTACACCATATGAAAGATGGCTGCATGTGTAAATGTGACATGAAGACTGAATATAAACCCTGCAGCCTGGAAGAAACAGCTGGAGAATTCAATCTTTGGAAACACTGTAAAGCTCCAACTCAAGTAAAAGGCAGATTCATAGAAAAAGAGAATACACAGTGAAAGAACAGAAAAAAGTTAACATTTCCTACAGATGCTGCAAAATCCATAGTCAACAATGACTGACAGAGGCTACTACTACTATATATAGAAATGGTGACTAAGGAGAGCTGTATCCTAGTTCAGTAAAGATTTGGAATGTGTAGAGCAAGTATAGTTCCAAATGAAATGTTTTCATGCAGCAGTGAACTGGCCCCTCAGTTCAAGGCTGGACATAATGCTATTTATACAAACAACAATCATGAGTGCAGAGGTACTTGATAAGAAAACCTGTATATGGAGCAACTATCTGATGTTAAATAGCTATACTTTCTCCATGTTTGTTGTAGTCAGTGCTGCCTGGAGTTCTAGAGCAAGTTGTCAATTGTAAGGATGCTATTGCTCAGGAATACCTTATGGAGTGCATCATTCAGGTAACAGTGTACATGCTCAGTGGCTTGTTGCCTCATGGATCATTTATCGTTGTGTTATCACATCATTTATCACAGGCTGTGAGATCATTCTATTATTATATCATTTGTCACGGCTGTGAGATCATTCTAATATCATCATTTATCACAAGCTGTGAGATCATTCTATTATCATCATTTGCCACAAGCTGTGAGATCATTCTAATGTCATCATTTATCACAAGCTGTGAGATCATTCTATTATCATCATTTGTCACAGCTGTGAGATCATTCTATTATCATCATTTGTCACAGCTGTGAGATCATTCTATTATCATCATTTGTCACAGCTGTGAGATCATTCTATTATCATCATTTGTCACAGCTGTGAGATAATTCTATTATCATCATTTGTCACAGGCTGTGAGATCATTCTATTATCATCATTTGTCACAGGCTGTGAGATAATTCTATTATCATCATTTGTCACAGCTGTGAGATCATTCTATTATCATCATTTGTCACAGGACATCTGTTTTCTTCTCCTCTTCCTCTTTTACTGTTAAATATTATGGGAAGAAATGGTTTTTGACCTTTCACTTTCTGTTGAGCCTTTTGTTGTCACATTCCAGTGTTTCTTGGTCATTGTTTCTCATATGTTCTGTTATCGCAAATCTTCATTTCTTCTTTTAATGTTTCCTAAAAATGAATTCTTTGTTCCTTCTCATAATGTTTCCTAAAAATAAATTCTTTGTTCCTTCTCATAATGTTTCCTAAAAATAAATTCTTTGTTCCTTCTCATAATGTTTCCTAAAAATAAATTCTTTGTTCCTTCTCATAATGTTTCCTAAAAATAAATTCTTTGTTCCTTCTCATAATGTTTCCTAAATATAAATTCTTTGTTCCTTATAATGTTTCCTAAAATGAATTCTTTGTTCCTTATAATGTTTCCTAAATATAAATTCTTTGTTCCTTCTCATAATGCTGTCCTAGACCTAATTTAGAACCCACATAGTGTCACATATAACAGTTACTGCCCACCAGTGTGATGTACAAACAAGCTGCTTTCGTACTGCCCTCCTGTGTGTTGTACAAACAAGCTAGTCTCTTAATGCCCACCTGTGTTTTGTACAAACAAGCTATTCTCTTACTGCCCACCTGTATGTTGTACATACAAGCTACTCTCTTACTGCCCACCTTTGTGTTGTACAAACAAGCTACTCTCTTACTAACCCACCTATGTGTTGTACAAACAAGCTACTCTCTTACTGCCCACCTGTGTGTTGTACATACAAGCTACTTTCTTACTGCTAGTGTATGTGTGTATGTACTAGCTACTCTCTTAGTTAATGAATCTTCTCAAATATTCAAACTGTGCTTCACTGAATGGTGGCTTTGTTTCTCTCTAGGTTTTCCCAGATGATTTTCATCTGCAGTCTCTGAACTCTTTCCTTCGAGCATGTGCAGAGCTTCACCCCAATGTCAATGTCAAGAACATCATAATCGCTCTTATTGACAGGTGAGGACCTTGTGACAGATATTTCATTAATCATTTACATTGAGAGGTGAGGACCGTATGACAGATATTTCATTAATCATTTACATTGAGAGGTGAGGACCTTGTGACAGATGTTTCATTAATCATTTACATTGAGAGGTGAGGACCTTATGACAGATATTTCATAAATCACTTACATTGACAGGTGAGGACCTTGTGACAGATATATTGAGAGGTGTGGACCTTGTGAGAGATATTTCATAAATCACTTATATTGAGAGGTGTGGACCTTGTGAGAGATATTTTAAAAATCACTTATATTGAGAAGTGTGGACCTTGTGACAGATATTTCATAAATCAATTATTTTGAGAGGTGTGGACCTTGTGACAGATATTTCATAAATCACTTACATTGAGAGGTGTGGACCTTGTGAGAGATATTTCATAAATCACTTATATTGAGAGGTGTGGACCTTGTGAGATTTATTTCATAAATCACTTATATTGAGAGGTGTGGACCTTGTGACAGATATTTCATAAATCACTTATATTGAGAGGTGTAGACCTTGTTACAGATATTTCATAAATCACTTATATTGAGAGGTGTGGAGCCTTGTGAGATTTATTTCATAAATCACTTATATTGAGAGGTGTGGACCTTGTGACAGATATTTTATAAATCACTTATATTGAGAGGTGTGGACCTTGTGACAGATATTTCATAAATCACTTATATTGAGAGGTGTGGACCTTGTGAGATTTATTTCATAAATCACTTATATTGAGAGGTGTGGACCTTGTGACAGATATTTCATAAATCACTTATATTGAGAGGTGTGGACCTTGTGTGTGAGAGATATTTAATAAATCACTTATATTGACAGGTGAGGACGGATAGAACTTGAGAAAATCATTGTACCATAATCATTCTTATTGACAGTTTAATCATCACTTTTATTGTATCCTTGCCACTGCACTTTTATTTAGTCAACACACACTGATGACATAAACTGATGATAACGTTGTTAGTGACAAGCCACGCTCCCCACTGGACACCAATCAATGTCCGCATTGACGCTGGTCAACGGCTGCACTGATTGGTGGCCTCCTCCCTGACAGCCTTGCTGGAAGGATGGACTCATGATTTGCGTCACTGCCTGACTGCTTCTTACTTGATGGAACAGTAGCTCAAGACTGGCCAGGAAACTAATGCTGAGCTTCCCCTTGTGATCTCCGTATAGCGGTACTTCATGCTGTTTCACTGATGTACGGCCAGGCAGACGTTCAGACCCCAGTCTTTTCCGCAACCCAACTGTTCATTCTTCATCATAACCACAACATTGACACAATGATTGACCAAAACTGTTCACTCATAAAATAGGACTGAGTTTATTCACAGTTCATCTGACCAGTAACACCACAGAGTGGACAAAACCAGCGACTTACTCAGCGCTCGGCTGCTCACACACATTAAATCTATTATAGGCACTGTTCATTACACTTGTGCCTCATCCATTCTAGCACTCCCATGGATCACACTGAAATTCCTCCTCTTACTGTATAACTCAAACTCTATCCCCTACGTAAACATTCTAACTGTCTTGGTTTTAACCACAAGACTGAGCTCTGGCTCACACATAATTTATATGGACTATTCCGCTCTCCACTAAAGCTGCATCAGTCAGCGATCTCCTTTCTCACGCATAATGAATATGAAAAATACTCAAGCTTTTCAACCAAAGCTGAATCAGCGAGCTCCTTGCTTACACATCCTCACATTAAGACTTCAATTGTCCAACCAACACTAATCAATGGCTAAACTCTGGCTCACACATAATTAATATGAAAATATTCAGCTCTTCCACTAAAGCTGCATCAGTCAGCGATCTCCTTGCTCACACATAAATGAATTTAAGAGTACTCAGCTTTTAAACTAAAGCTGAATCAGTTAGCGAGCTCATTGCTCGCACATCCTCACATTAAGACTTCCACTGTCCAACTAACCCTAATCAGTGGCTGAACTCTTAGCTCACACATTATTAACAGGAACACTTAACACGACACAATTGAAGGTTGGTAAACCCTAATGGCTACCGCCTTCCGGCAACCCTACTCTCAGGGCTACTATATGAGTAAATCTCACCCACCTAACCTTGTGATTCAACTATATCTTTCATCTTCAGCCAATCCCAGACCTTCTTACATCCTCTTTCCCTCTCACTGAACCCTCTCAAAATCCCAAGAATTCATTATTCTAACTGAGCTGTTTCCCTCACTCTCTTCCCTGTGAAATGTCCATGTTTTCCTGAATCACTCACTCATGTTATTGTTACACATTTCCCCCCCCCCCCCCCCCCCCCCCCCCCCCCCCCCTGTTACACTACTATCATTGAATGACATAGAGTGACCTAGAAGTTTAAAGTTTACAATAAGAAACAAGAGTTACTTGAAACAGACAGAGATTGCTGAAATCATCCCAGATTAATATAACCTCATTGCTCTAAACAGATTGGCTTCATTTGCACAAAATGAAGAAGGGACGGGCATTCCTCCAGAGATTCAACTCTTTGATATTTTCTCTCAACAGATCTCGCAGGTTATTCAGGTCAGTGGGTCTTCATTTTTCAATATTCCATTTATTTATTTTTTTGTTTATTTTCAGCTTTTTTACCAACTTTTGTTTCCTTTCATTTATTTTGTCTCAGATTTTAACAAATCCCATCTTTTGCTGCTTTCTAGATGCTTTGCATTTATTTTCTTTGTCAAATATTTCTGTGTATTTAATCATTTGTTTCCCCTTTTGATTTATTCTTATTTTCATCATTTAATTGTGCCAGAATTTGTATACTTTTTAAAAAATACTTTTAGTTGTTGATTCTAGTGTTTTTTGTGTGAATTTCTCCCACAATTCTAGGGCTTATATCTGTTTTCAAGCCTCTGTCTCTGGTCTTTGTGATTAGAAGTCTCCTTATCATTGATCTCCACAACATGCGTCACATAACCCTCATTTGCTCACAACGCAATAATTCTGATAAATATCAATAGGTGATCATTTTATGTGTGTGTGTGTGTGTGTGTGTATAGGAGCTAGGATAAGATATTTTCTGGATGTTTGAACCCTAGATTATGATACCTTCATCAAATTTACAATAGGTGTCACAAGAACGCTGCTGTTTTTTTTGTTATAAATTCTACCAATTTTCAAGAAATTCTTTTTTCTTCTACTTCTAATTGGGGAAATCTCTTCAGCTGTCAACGAAACATGAAGCAAACCTTTGTAATATGGGATAGGCAGCGAACGACACTAGGAGGAAGCCAAACATACAGTTAGAATGATGGACAACATTTGAATAGACAACTTGACACCTCACACAGCTGTGTAGCAAAAGTTGAAAGCAAATACTATTTTTGGAATTACAAATGTGGGATTTAGGGTTCATAAATGTTATGAAGGTGTTGTAAAAATGTTATTTGCTGATAGGGGAGATAATCTAGGATTAATGCACAGTTTTGTTGTTCTTGAGGAAACAGAAATCAGCTGTAATCAGAATATTTGGCATAAAGATAAAGACAAATTCGGAGAAAATGGAAACAATATTCAGTGATAGACAAGTATGGGTAGATCTTGAAGTGACAGACTGCCGCCATGTTATCTTTTTGTGCCCCTCCAAATCCTAGGATATGCTAGAAGTCAACATTATCATCATCATGAAATATTCTCGTACAGATTCATCTGGTGTGCAGTGATGATCCTAGCACAAACAAACAAATGAAATATTCTCTGTGAAATCTCCTGTTTATTTCATTGTCCATGATGTTTGGAACTTTCATGGAAGACTGGTTATGAAAGAATTTTTTATTTCAAATTATGAACTGACAGATAGATTGGTGCAACCATTTTGAGTGATCTTAACCCTAGATTAACTAAACCATCATAACAATTACCACATCAAAACACAGTTTTCAAAATTTGACATTTTACTGTGATCAAACATGATGCCCCTTCATGTACCTTCCTAATTACTATTTCCAGCGAACCCTGAGTGTTGCATTTATTTCTATTGATGTCAGATTTTTATTTCATGAGAGACATTGTTTTTGCCAAAAAAAAAAAAAGTCACCAATTTTCAAGAAATCAGTCGTTTTTTTAATGCTGTGACCAGAGAAATTTTCTCAGTTATCGGGAGACATCAAACAAGCCTTTGTGACTGTGGAAACACAGCGAAGAATGCGATGCTGAACATATTGACGGATGTACAATGACCATTCCGTTAGAAGTTGTAGCATGTCCGGTCTATGAGGTGAAACTCAGGTCATAAATCACCCTGAGCAAGGATTTTTAAGTCCCCGTATTTTGCCTAGTGTGAACACATGGCTGTGTGTCAGAAGTTCAGTGAAAATACTACTTTTAGATGACTTCACATTACATTTAAGTGGTAATAGTTTTTAATATATATCGTAAATGGAAGAGTTACAGATAGGTATCTTAATTAAGGGTTACATTGAGCATAATCAAATGTTCTTTTCAAGATTATCAGTTTTGATTTCATTATTGATTGTCTGAAGTGCCTCTTGTTTGAATCTGTGAAGACAAATAAAAGACTGTGTCCGTAGAGAAGAATTTAAAAATGACAGATTTATCCAGGTCTAATCATCTGTTGATGGGAAGATGGAAAACACAGTGAAGGAGTAGGCATAATGATGACAGACAAAGCTGCAAGAAGTTTATTAGAATGGGAACCGGTAAATAGCCGTCTGATACGAACACGCTACAACAAACGAGGAAATTAGAGAAATCGCCAATCAACCACTAATATCTTCAGTAATAAAGAAAAGACGATGGTCATACGTTGGACATGTGATGAGAAGAGATAATAATCGAATAGCAAAGCAAGCCCTCATATGGGAAACAACAGGTAAAAGTAAAAGAGGAAGACCCAGGGAGACACTGAGAAGAACATTGATGAGAGAGGCAAGAGCAGCAGGAATCGGCTCCCTCAATGAGATAGAACTGCTTGCACAGAACAGAGACAGATGGCGAGATTTGATAAAATATCTTTAAAAGAAAACTGCTAGAACAAAAAATTCATATAGGAGAAGGTGTATCTTGGTCTACGCCCTATGGGCCGGTTACGGCTCGAAAGGTCAATAGATAGATAGAATCATCTGTTGACACTTGTTAGAGTACTACGAATTGAATGCATATCTAGAATGGTAGTTTTCCAGATCATTGTTGAAGGGCACATACAAACATATGATTACCACTTGAGGCTACTGTCAAAACATGCATGGTACCTAAATCACACGTTTGTGTTTGTAAATTGCCTTCGAATATCATAGATGACTAGAGCTAATATTACTTAAACTAGGTCGTTGCTATGAAGAGATGCAAACAAAGCCAGGTGCAGGTAATGCTGCTATTGTAAACCCTTATTTCTTCTCATGCATGGAACACTCAAATGATTACAATTGATTGCTTTACATTTATTTTTGTTCTTTTTCTTTCTTTTTTATTTGAAAGAAATTCATTTGATCTCCTCACTTTTGTTAGGTTTCCTTTTAGGGATTTGTTTTCTATCAATTATGTTTGTATTTTTGTGTGGACAATTTTGGAATGATGAATATTTTGTGATGATATATATCAATATTTTTGTGTAGATTTGCATTGAAATCAAAATAATAAATTTGAAGTGTATCAATAGATTTGATGGATTTTCTGACTTGAGCTATGTTACACATAAATGTTGCAGATTTCAAACTCTACGTGGTTGCACATCAATAGTTTTAGCATACACTTTGGTTTGTCTTTTAGTAGTTGTAATGCAGAATTGTGTTTGTCAATGTTTTATATTTATTTGTTATGATTATTGGAAGATGAGTTCTCATTGAGCCATCTCAGAGCTGTCGAGTCAGTCTATCAAGTCTGGAACTATTCATTCTATTCTCATTTCAAATGTTAGAATCTGTCTTATTACTTTACATAAAAACTCTGTTGTTATGAAGACACTGGGGAATAGAATGCAAGTTTGTAAATATTTTAGCAAACTTCACCAACTAATGCTGACTCCACAGCTCTGATATGATAGGATTATTCTTGTTGCCTTTTCTAGCATGAATGCCCTCACTACAGATGTGTACTTAGTTGAAATTAGGACAACATTTGTTCACAAGAAATCACAGTCATCATTTCAGTAATGTGCAGTAGACTTCCAGATCTAACAATTAATGGTTATGATGTTTGAACCAGTTTGCGCAGACATTTGTTTCTCTATCCAACACTTGTCATGTTAGTCACACAAAGGCTTATATTCTTCCAAATAAAACTGTCTTCTTTAATATTCTCAACAAATACCATTATATAAATTTGTTAAAATTTGTTCTCATGAATGGTGTCTTCCAGCCTTTTGGTTTCAGGAATAATTCTCCTCTTTGAGAAGAAATGTATGAGCGTTGTTCAACTTTAATGAGATGTTTCTCTGTCACAGAATCGTCCAGATATGCCCCCTGAAGATATAGTCTCCTTGCAAGTAGCCCTGATCAACCTTGCCCTCAAATGTTACCCAGATAAGGTGGACTACGTTGATAAAGTTCTGGAGACAACCGAGGACATTTTTAACAGGCTCAATCTTGACCAGTGAGTCAGTGTGGCTGTGTCTCGCTGTCATATGTTTGTTATATGGTGCTTTTAAAATAGCACATATTTTTAACATCAACATTTTTTATAGATATTACTGATTGTTGTAGGAATTACATTTTAAAATTGTGTATATGTATGTGTGTATATATGTTCTACTTGTGTTAAACTATAAAGATGTCTGTCACAACTTTCATTTGTTGAACTATAAAGATGTCTGTCATAACTTTCATTTGTTGAACTATAAAAATGTCTGTCACAACTTTCATTTGTTGAACTATAAAAATGTCTGTCACAACTTTCATTTGTTGAACTATAAAGATGTCTTCATAAACTTCTTGTGTTGAACTATAAAGATGATTGTCATAAACTTCTTGTATTGAACTATAAAGATGATTGTCATAAACTTCTTGTGTTGAACTATAAAGATGTCTGTCATAAACTTCTTATGTTAAACTATAAAGATGTCTGTCATAAACTTCTTGTGTTGAACTATAAAGATGACTGTCATAAACTTCTTATGTTAAACTATAAAGATGTCTGTCATAAACTTCTTGTGTTGAACTATAAAGATGATTGTCATAAACTTCTTATGTTGAACTATAAAGATGATTGTCATAAACTTCTTGTGTTGAACTATAAAGATGTCTGTCATAACTTTCATTTGTTGAACTATAAAAATGTCTGTCACAACTTTCATTTGTTGAACTATAAAAATGTCTGTCACAACTTTCATTTGTTGAACTATAAAGATGTCTTCATAAACTTCTTGTGTTGAACTATAAAGATGATTGTCATAAACTTCTTGTATTGAACTATAAAGATGATTGTCATAAACTTCTTGTGTTGAACTATAAAGATGTCTGTCATAAACTTCTTATGTTAAACTATAAAGATGTCTGTCATAAACTTCTTGTGTTGAACTATAAAGATGACTGTCATAAACTTCTTATGTTAAACTATAAAGATGTCTGTCATAAACTTCTTGTGTTGAACTATAAAGATGATTGTCATAAACTTCTTATGTTGAACTATAAAGATGATTGTCATAAACTTCTTGTGTTGAACTATAAAGATGTCTGTCATAAACTTCTTGTATTTAACTATAAAGATAACTGTCATAAACTTCTTGTGTTGAACTATAAAGATGACTGTCATAAACTTCTTGTGTTGAACTATAAAGATGACTGTCATAAACTTCTTATGTTAAACTATAAAGATGTCTGTCATAAACTTCTTGTGTTGAACTATAAAGATGATTGTCATAAACTTCTTGTGTTGAACTATAAAGATGATTGTCATAAACTTCTTGTGTTGAACTATAAAGATGTCTGTCATAAACTTCTTGTATTTAACTATAAAGATAACTGTCATAAACTTCTTGTGTTGAACTATAAAGATGACTGTCATAAACTTCTTGTATTAAACTATAAAGATAACTGTCATAAACTTCTTGTGTTGAACTATAAAGATGACTGTTATAAACTTCTTGTGTTGAACTATAAAGATGACTGTCATAAACTTCTTGTGTTAAACTATAAAGATAACTGTCATAAACTTCTTATGTTAAACTATAAAGATGTCTGTCATAAACTTCTTGTGTTGAACTATAAAGATGATTGTCATAAACTTCTTGTGTTGAACTATAAAGATGATTGTCATAAACTTCTTGTGTTGAACTATAAAGATGATTGTCATAAACTTTTTGTGTTAAACTATAAAGATAACTGTCATAAACTTATTGTGTTGAACTATAAAGATGACTGTCATAAACTTCTTGTGTTGAACTATAAATATGACTGATGACTGTCATAAACTTCTTGTGTTGAACTATAAAGATGACTGTCATAAACTTCTTGTGTTGAACTATAAAGATGTCTTCATAAACTTTTTGTGTTAAACTATAAAGATGACTGTCATAAACTTCTTGTGTTGAACTATAAAGATGTCTTCATAAACTTCTTGTGTTGAACTATAAAGATGACAGATGACTGTCATAAACTTCTTGTGTTGAACTATAAAGATGACAGATGACTATCATAAACTTCTTGTGTTGAACTATAAAGATGATTGTCATAAACTTCTTGTGTTGAACTATAAAGATGATTGTCATAAACTTTTTGTGTTAAACTATAAAGATAACTGTCATAAACTTATTGTGTTGAACTATAAAGATGACTGTCATAAACTTCTTGTGTTGAACTATAAATATGACTGATGACTGTCATAAACTTCTTGTGTTGAACTATAAAGATGACTGTCATAAACTTCTTGTGTTGAACTATAAATATGACTGATGACTGTCATAAACTTCTTGTGTTGAACTATAAAGATGACTGTCATAAACTTCTTGTGTTGAACTATAAATATGACTGATGACTGTCATAAACTTCTTGTGTTGAACTATAAAGATGACTGTCATAAACTTCTTGTGTTGAACTATAAATATGACTGATGACTGTCATAAACTTCTTGTGTTGAACTATAAAGATGACTGTCATAAACTTCTTGTGTTGAACTATAAAGATGTCTTCATAAACTTTTTGTGTTAAACTATAAAGATGACTGTCATAAACTTCTTGTGTTGAACTATAAAGATGTCTTCATAAACTTCTTGTGTTGAACTATAAAGATGACAGATGACTGTCATAAACTTCTTGTGTTGAACTATAAAGATGACAGATGACTATCATAAACTTCTTGTGTTGAACTATAAAGATGTCTTCATAAACTTCTTGTGTTGAACTATAAAGATGACTGTCATGTAGTCTGCCATAACTTTTGAAATTTCAGTGGCTGAGTGTGCTCACTTTCTGATCTGAAGGGTCTGGCTTCGACTTCCAGAAGTGCTGGATTATTTTTCAGACCAACAAGGCCCAGGGATTCACCCAGACTCTAAAAATGGGTTCCAGAGATTTTTTTGGGAAGTGAAGGCTGCCTGGCGTGATACCGACCACATCACACAAAAATATTCCTTGGCCATATGGTCACTAATACCATATTCCTCATATGCCTAGCCAGGCAAGGAATCCTTAATTATTTACCATTACCTCCCCTCATGCAGCATTTATTCATTTATAAAGTAGACTATCTTCTAAGTCATTTCCTCTGATCAAGATGTTTGTTCATTGTTCTACATGTGAGCTGTGATTCACAGCCTTTAGCCCATAGCTTCCTTCATCGTCATCATCATCGAGTGCCGTTTCCGCAAAGAAGGTTGGCTACCATGGATCGCCATTCCACTCTGTTTCTTGCTTTGATGATGAAGGTTGTCATAGATTGACTTGTCCATCTTTTGATGTTACTCGTCCATGTTAGTCTTGGTCTGCCTCTTTTACCTTGTATTTTCCCTTCCAATATTACTTTTAGTAGGCTTTTGTGTCTTTTAACATGTCCCAAAAATTTCATTTGTCTTGTCTTAATTGTATTTAGTAGTTCTCTTTTTATTTTCAGTTGTTTTAAAACTTCATCGTTTTTTTTCTTTTCTTTCCAACCAATTCTACCTATTCTTCTATAAATCCACATTTCAAAGGCTTCAATTTTCTGTTCTGTTTTCTTGTCTAATGTCCATGTTTCTGCACCATACAGGAATACTGAGAAGATGTAACATTTTGCCATTCTTAGTTTCAGCCCTGTTGATATTTGTTTTGTTGTTAGTATATTTTTCATGGCATTAAAATTACTTTTTGCCATACCTATTCTTTTGTTTATTTCAATTTTACATTTTCCATCATTGGTTATAGTATGTCCCAGGTAGTTGTAGCTCTGGACTGTCTCCAGATGTATTCCCTCCACTGTGATATTTAATTGTAGGTCTTGAGAATTTTCTTTGTTTATGATCATAGTTTTAGTCTTTTTGATATTCATATCAAGTCTATATTTTTTGCTTGTCATGTTTATTACATTAAGCAATTGTTGTAGGTCTTTAGGATTTTCTGCTAGTAGAACAGTATCATCAGCAGATCTTCTTAGGTTATTGATTATCTTTCCATTAATGTTTAGGCCTGGCATCTCTGAGATGTTTTAAAGATTTGCTCAATGTATAGATTGAACAAGCTTGGTGATAGGATGCATCCTTGTCTTACTCCTTTTTTATGTCCATGGGTGTAGAGTTCTCATTGTTATATTTTATTATTGCTGTTTGCTCCCAGTACAAATTACATATTAGTCGTATGTCTGTGTCGTCTAGATAGGACCTAGTCACTGGACTTCCGGTGTCATGGCGGCCACGTGTAGTCATTTTTATAAATCAGCTCTTGCCGATATATTTAAATGATTTACGTGACAGTCTAGTTGTGAATTTATGTGTTGTTATTCCCCATTTGGTGTATGTTTTACTTCTGACATGTGGATAAGTTCGGATCTTTATCGATATTTAAGTAGATTATGATTTATTCTTCTTTGTGTCGTGTGTTCGCGGTTCACTAGGCAAGCACATGGTTCAACAAAAATGTCGCCGCCAGTCAGGTGTGTTCAACCCGAATGTGAAAAGTCTGTGACGGTGGATGGGGCGGAAGAATCAGAAATGATCAATGGCCCAGAAAATGAAAACAGCAAAGTGTGTGGTACACATGAGGCATATTCAGAACATGATAGACAAATATGGCAGACCACTGTGAAAGAGATTGGAGCCTCATCACATAACACTCCAAAGAAAGCCATGGAAAGCTTCCTTCAGCTGTTAGCTAATCCATTAATCTGTTTACCATAGCTTCCTTCAGCTATTAGTTAATCCATTAATCTGTTTATCATAACTTCCTTAAACTGTTAATTAATCCATTAATCTGTTTACCTCCTAACAGTGTTGAACATGGAAGCCCAGTATCCAAAGAACTGATGAGACTCATGAAGATTCCCATTGACACATACAACAATGTCCTGACTGTACTGGAGCTGCAGCACTTTGGCCCATTGTTTGAATACTTTGACTACAAGGGAAGACAACTCATGAGTTCTCACATTATCAGTAATGCTCTAGAAAATGAAACACTCATACCAGCACAAGAAAATGTAAGTAACAACTAGTTAAGTTCCACAGGCTTGCTCCTTTTATTAAGGTCTCTGTGGGACCAACGAGTTAAGTTCTACAGGCTTGCTCCTTTTATTAAGGTCTCTGTGTGACCAACTAGTTAAGTTCTACAGGCTTGCTCCTTCTAAAGGTCTCTGTGGGACCAACTAGTTAAGTTCTACAGGCTTGCTCCTTCTAAAGGTCTCTGTGGGACCAACAAGTTAAGTTCTACAGCCTTGCTCCTCTTCTAAAGGTCTCTGTGGGACCAATAAGTTAAGTTCTACAGTCTTGCTCCTTCTAAAGGTATCTGTGGGACCAACAAGTTAAGTTCTACAGTCTTTCTCCTTCTAAAGGCCTCTGTGGGACCAACAAGTTAAGTTCTACAGTCTTGCTCCTTCTAAAGGTATCTGTGGGACCAACAAGTTAAGTTCTACAGTCTTGCTCCTTCTAAAGGTATCTGTGGGACCAACAAGTTAAGTTCTACAGTCTTGCTCCTTCTAAAGGCCTCTGTGGGACCAACAAGTTAAGTTCTACAGTCTTGCTCCTTCTAAAGGTATCTGTGGGACCAACAAGTTAAGTTCTACAGTCTTGCTCCTTCTAAAGGTCTCTGTGGGACCAACAAGTTAAGTTCTACAGTCTTGCTCCTTCTAAAGGTATCTGTGGGACCAACAAGTTAAGTTCTACAGTCTTGCTCCTTCTAAAGGTCTCTGTGGGACCAACAAGTTAAGTTCTACAGCCTTGCTCCTCTTCTAAAGGTCTCAGTGGGACCAACAAGTTAAGTTCTACAGTCTTGCTCCTTCTAAAGGTCTCTGTGGGACCAACAAGTTAAGTTCTACAGTCTTGCTCCTTCTAAAGGTCTCTGTGGGACCAACAAGTTAAGTTCTACAGCCTTGCTCCTTCTAAAGGTCTCTGTGGGACCAACAAGTTAAGTTCTACAGTCTTTCTCCTTCTAAAGGTCTCTGTGGGACCAACAAGTTAAGTTCTACAGCCTTGCTCCTTCTAAAGGTCTCAGTGGGACCAACAAGTTAAGTTCTACAGCCTTGCTCCTCTTCTAAAGGTCTCTGTGGACCAACAAGTTAAGTTCTACAGCCTTGCTCCTCTTCTAAAGGTCTCTGTGGGACCAACAAGTTAAGTTCTACAGCCTTGCTCCTTCTAAAGGTCTCAGTGGGACCAACAAGTTAAGTTCTACAGTCTTGCTCCTTCTAAAGGTCTCTGTGGGACCAACAAGTTAAGTTCTACAGCCTTGCTCCTTCTAAAGGTCTCAGTGGGACCAACAAGTTAAGTTCTACAGTCTTGCTCCTCTTCTAAAGGTCTCTGTGGGACCAACAAGTTAAGTTCTACAGCCTTGCTCCTCTTCTAAAGGTCTCTGTGGGACCAACAAGTTAAGTTCTACAGTCTTGCTCCTTCTAAAGGTCTCAGTGGGACCAACAAGTTAAGTTCTACAGTCTTGCTCCTCTTCTAAAGGTCTCTGTGGGACCAACTAGTTAAGTTCTACAGTCTTGCTCCTTCTAAAGGTCTCAGTGGGACCAACAAGTTAAGTTCTACAGCCTTGCTCCTCTTCTAAAGGTCTCTGTGGGACCAACTAGTTAAGTTCTACAGTCTTGCTCCTCTTCTAAAGGTCTCTGTGGGACCAACTAGTTAAGTTCTACAGCCTTGCTCCTTCTAAAGGTCTCTGTGGGACCAACAAGTTAAGTTCTACAGCCTTGCTCCTTCTAAAGGTCTCAGTGGGACCAACAAGTTAAGTTCTACAGTCTTGCTCCTTCTAAAGGTCTCTGTGGGACCAACAAGTTAAGTTCTACAGCCTTGCTCCTTCTAAAGGTCTCAGTGGGACCAACAAGTTAAGTTCTACAGTCTTGCTCCTCTTCTAAAGGTCTCTGTGGGACCAACAAGTTAAGTTCTACAGCCTTGCTCCTCTTCTAAAGGTCTCTGTGGGACCAACAAGTTAAGTTCTACAGTCTTGCTCCTTCTAAAGGTCTCAGTGGGACCAACAAGTTAAGTTCTACAGTCTTGCTCCTCTTCTAAAGGTCTCTGTGGGACCAACTAGTTAAGTTCTACAGTCTTGCTCCTTCTAAAGGTCTCAGTGGGACCAACAAGTTAAGTTCTACAGCCTTGCTCCTCTTCTAAAGGTCTCTGTGGGACCAACTAGTTAAGTTCTACAGTCTTGCTCCTCTTCTAAAGGTCTCTGTGGGACCAACTAGTTAAGTTCTACAGCCTTGCTCCTTCTAAAGGTCTCAGTGGGACCAACAAGTTAAGTTCTACAGTCTTGCTCCTTCTAAAGGTCTCTGTGGGACCAACAAGTTAAGTTCTACAGTCTTGCTCCTTCTAAAGGTCTCTGTGGGACCAACAAGTTAAGTTCTACAGCCTTGCTCCTTCTAAAGGTCTCAGTGGGACCAACAAGTTAAGTTCTACAGCCTTGCTCCTCTTTTAAAGGTCTCTGTGGGACCAACAAGTTAAGTTCTACAGTCTTGCTCCTCTTCTAAAGGTCTCTGTGGGACCAACAAGTTAAGTTCTACAGCCTTGCTCCTTCTAAAGGTCTCTGTGGGACCAGGGTAATGAATGAGAGTAGATAACATGTTTGATAACACTGACTTCTAACATGCTGGATAACTGTACCTGATGATTATCTAGCAATGGTGAATCTGGCAGTGCTACTTATCCAGGCCTCTGGCATAAGACATGTGAAATGTCATACAATGACAGGATGTCTCTTTATTGACATCACATCAATAACATCTTGGTCACAACAATAACAACTCAATCACAGCAATAACAACTCATTGATTCATTTCTAGAGTCTGTCCTAAAACTAGCCAGCACTCTAATATATTTAATGATATAAGAAAACATTATTGTTTCTGAGGAACCTGAAATTTCAATGGTCAGCTCACACACTGCCATTGGAAATTTCCCATCTACTATTGCTAGTGTCTAACTAGTTATTCCTATCAGAACTTCTACGTTCTTTTCAAATTGTCCAGTGTTGACAAGTTCTTCTATGTCAGTCTATCTCTGGCTAACTTCATGTTTTACTTGTTGGCTGATCTCTATTTCATTTCTCTATTTTTCTAACTACTTCATATCACTAGCCAACTCTTTCTAGATGGTATCCTGTCTCAATGCTACCTTCCAAGTCTATTCTAAGTTACTTGCTGGCCATACCAATGAGAACTGAATCAAATCAGCTCTCTCACCTGCTCATTGGGTTTGATCAAGTGACCACTATCACACTATTCACGGGATGACCTTCAATTAAACAGTCCTCAGCATGGCTGGGTGACTTGATTGATTCTCAAACAATTGCTGCAGAGTTTATGCTGACACCTTCATGGACACCTAAAGTGGTGACATAGGAGATGATGACAGTGAAAGCATCTCAAGATGTGTGTCTGTGGGGGGAAGCATATTTAGGAGAAGCTATTTGTGAACAAAATAAACGTATGATTACACTTGATGTAATGTTATTTAAAGTTTGAAATGTTTGATAATGTGTCATAAAAGGGTAAATTTGAAAGAAAATAAACCATTTATGATACTTAATAATACGAGTTGAAGGATAAGTAGAGAAAAATACATGTAAGGAAGGGTCATAATTTATAATAATAAATTATTAAAATTCAAATGTATCTGCATTACACATTTGTATTTAAGTTAGAGAACAAATGAAAGAGAAATGTTTTAATCGTGTGTTTGTCTCCCACTGCTATTGTTAAAGGTGGATGCCATTTTGAACATAGTCAACTGTATGGTACAAGACCAGAATGACCAGCCAGAGGAACCAGATGATCCAGAGGATTTTGCTGAAGAGCAGGGGCTGATGGGAAGGTTCATACATCTGCTGCAGTCCGACGACCCCAACCAACAGTTCCTGGTAATGATTCTTCGTTGCCAGCTGGGCATTTTTCTGTCACTTTGTGTAAAACCTTTCCTATTGCCGAGGTGGGCTAACAAATGTGGCGCTGATAATTATAACATGTTGAAAATGGTTTTTGTTAATAAAAGATGTCTTTCGTAGACAAAATACAAATTAACCCTTGATTACAAGGCATATCCACGAATCATGTTTATTCGAGACTGTAGTAAAAATTACTACCACTTAATTGTTACATTTGGAGTTTGAAAAATAGTATTTTCTTTCAACTTTTGCTACACAGCTGTGGGTTTACCCAAGCAGAGACATAGGAATCAGAGGCTGTAATCATTGCCTGGGTTAGGTTAGATTTATGGCCTGAAATTCTACCCCATCACAAAGTGGCTAACAGAAGTGTTATGTTGTCTATTGACATGATGGCAGTCAGTCCATCAGTCATGGTGTATGTTTGGCTCCCTCTTAACGTTGTACGCTGGCTATTCCTTGTTACAAAGGTTTGTTTGATGTCTCACCAACAGCCAAGGAGATTTCCCCCATTATAAGGAAAAAATAATTTCTTGAAAATTGGCGAAATAAAAAAAAAAAACAGCCCCTTTCGTATGAAATTGTAGTAGTTTTTATGATGCACGCATTTGTGTCTGATCCAGTATCAAAGGAAACAAATGCAACACATAGGGGTCACTGGAAGTAGTAATTGGGAAGATGGGGGGGGGGGTGTTTGTCAAGAATTTGTATTTTGATGCCGTCATTTTTTTCAACGGTCTTATAATCTAGGGGGTTAAAACTAGAAAAATGAACTAAAAAAGAATGGAATGCTTGTCCATGTCCAGCTGTTTGACTTGCAATGAGAAGTACCGATACAGGGCATGCCATAAACAAATGTCTGGATGTTTGATGATTCTTCTATCAACACAATGCCACAGACAGCACAACATTAGGGCTGTTGCTCTTATCTACCTCTCATGACATCACATCAGTTGGTATTGCTTTGATGACTGATGTTAATGCAGGCCTATTTTGTTCAATCTACAAGTTGTGTCCTACTTTACTGTTAATGATACAGTAAATGTTTACCGTGTGTTACCGGGGCCTCATTACGTGGGATGTAAAGAATAGTGACACTGTGACCTTCCAGGCATGTCGTAAGAGGCGACTAAGGAGGTTGATCGATGGCTTGACAAGCTGTCATTGTAAAAAGCATTGTTATGGAAACAGACCATAGATTTTAGAAGCAGTGATCTCTGCAATATGTGCCATTTTGGCACGCAAGGTTTCTGTTTTTGAGATTGTGGTTCTGCCCTATGTGCCGTCTTCGGCTCGAAAGGACAATAGATATAGATAGAAATGTTTTTACAGCTGAACAATACTAATGTTGATACAAGATATCTTATATCATTCTCTTATTCTTTTTTTCCTCTTCCTTTTATGCTCCTTCAAAATTTGGGGGAAATGCAAAATTCTAGTTTTTACTCCTCTGGTACCTCATTGTCATGTGGTGATGATGTTGCTGAGGCTCCATGATGTTCTCCCTCTGTCTTACACTGGCCATGCTGCTCCATTTTTTTTTTACAAATGCCTTGTAAAGTAGGGAAGGCACCCTGCTCATTCGTTGTCTCACTCTCTGCGCCTCTCTCTCTCTCTCTGCCTTTCTCTCTCTCTGTGTGTGCAGTTCAAATATTTTTAATGAACAAATTCTCAAGATGGGTGTCTATATTTGTGAAGTAAAACAAATTCATCTGCCATATTTTCCAAGCTGTTAAAGTGGTCATCTGTGTGTACCAGGCAATGACAGACATATTCTGTTGAAGGAGTAAAGGATGGACATAACAAGTTTAGTGTCTGGGTCACTTGAGTTGAGGAGTCTACATAGGTACCAGGGTATCTGGACAGACATGACTAGCTACACCTAGTGGCATGGCACTTGATGATGGTGTATATGTGTAACCAGCCTATGCTGCCCGAAACAATTGACTATGGTAACAGCGTATGATGTTTTGGTTGGACCCGCACTGAGGCAATTGCTTAATGTAACAGGGATGTGCCTGTTGCGCCTTGAGATAGTTGACCATTGCGTGGGACAAATCTCCTTGACCCAATTGAACCCACGATGTTGACACACCTGTACTAAGCCGTGTTCAGAACTACCAAACACTCCGCAGGCCTAACTGCGTGTCCGGTGTTGTATTAGTGATGATTTTATAAGACCATAGATGACCGTAATAGTGGTGACTCGTTGCAACCCACCATTCATTCGTTGCCCCTAGGCCATGAGTACCATACTGAAACAATCGATTGAATAAGACCAGGTCTGAATGATCAACAACATAAACTTTATTCAGTTAACAAAATTGTTACATTGGTGATAGGCCTCTTGCTCGTTTCACTCGCCCAGTGACTCTCCACAGAGCATCACCATTAGATCAATGTGTCGACCTCTCACTTTCACCGAATACATTAATCAATGTTCCCTTTTACATAAAAGATAGAATCAGAAACAAGCCTCTAGCTCGTTTTCATTGCCAGTGACAGCTTCACTGTGCATCACAAATAGATTAATGTGTCGACCTCTCACTTTCACAGACATGCATTATACAATGTTCAATTTCACACAAGATACAGCATTAGAATCCATTCTCTGAAATAACAGTAATTTAACGAACTGTAGAACTTGAGTAGCCAACTGGCTCACACCACTGACAAAACAACTCTACTGTTGCAAGGGTTTCAGCCAACTGGCTCACACCACTGACAAAACAACTCTACTGTTGCAAGGGTTTCAGCCAACTGGCTCACACCACTGACAAAACAACTCTACTGTTGCAAGGGTTTCAGCCAACTGGCTCACACCACTGACAAAACAACTCTACTGTTGCAAGGGTTTCAGCCAACTGGCTCACACCACTGACAAAACAACTCTACTGTTGCAAGGGTTTCAGCCAACTGGCTCACACCACTGACAAAACAACTCTACTGTTGCAAGGGTTTCAGCCAACTGGCTCACATCACAAACAACTCACAACTAAAAAACAAAAACTATTTTAAAGGCTGTTAGCCAAAAGAGGCTCACGCCTTTCGGAGAGACCTGTCCGGTCCCCCCGCTAGATCAACTCTATCTGTCCAAACACTATCATTCCCCACTCACTCTTTCAGCCCCTCATTACACATGACTCTCTCACAAATCTCGAGAATCACTTCGTTCCTTGAGCTGATTTCATGCTCACCGCCACATTCTCTTCACACGATTTTACGTCTTTCTTACTCACCTCCCTGCATGATTATTCTACCTATTTCTCTCTCACTCTCCCCTTATTTCTCCACCACTCCTTCCCCTTCTATGCAATTACCCCTTCTTACACACAGTCTCTTGCTCTTTCTCTCCACACATCCATCTTCTTTCTTCCTTTCTATCTCCCTATTACATATGGCTTTTTACTTGCTGTTGAAAGCAGGTTGTTGTCATTGTTCAGTAGTCACTGTCAGCTTCACATGACAACATCATGGTGATGCTAACTATCATGGGCATTTCATCCTATATGTTTACTTTTCAGGATTTTAAATCTGCTCATTGCTTGTGTAGCATCAGTGATATCAGAAAATGCATCAAATTCTCATATTGTAGAATGGTTGCATTATTGTAGTTCCAACATCAAATTCTCATGTTGTAGAATGGTTGCATTATTGTAGTTCCAACATCAAATTCTCATGTTGTAGAATGGTTGCATTATTGTAGTTCCAACATCAAATTCTCATGTTGTAGAATGGTTGCATTATTGTAGTTTCAACATCAAATTCTCATGTTGTGGAATGGTTGCATTATTGTAGTTTCAACATCAAATTCTCATGTTGTAGAATGGTTGCATTATTGTAGTTCCAACATCAAATTCTCATGTTGTGGAATGGTTGCATTATTCCAGATTCTGAGCACAGCAAGGAAACATTTTGGTGCTGGAGGGGACAAGAGAATCAAGTTCACACTTCCACCGGTTGTGTTTGCAGCTTATAGGCTGGCATTTAGATACAAGCAACTGCAAGACCAGGTCTGGCACCGTTATTGACATGATTCTGTATGTGTTATTGAGACAGTTAAATAATTGTGTGTGTGTGATTGAGACATTTAAATGATTGTGTGTGTGTGTTATTGAGACAGTTAAATGATTGTGTGTGTGTGTTATTGAGACAGTTAAATGATTGTGTGTGTGTGTGTTATTGAGACAGTTAAATGATTGTGTGTGTGTGTGTTATTGAGACAGTTAAATGATTGTGTGTGTATTATTGAGACAGTTAAATGATTGTGTGTGTATTATTGAGACAGTTAAATGATTTTGTGTGTGTTATTGAGACAGTTAAATGAATGTGTGTGTTATTGAGACAGTTAAGTGATTGTGTGTGTGTGTTATTGAGACAGTTAAATGATTGTGTGTGTGTGTTATTGAGACAGTTAAATGATTGTGTGTGTATTATTGAGACAGTTAAATGATTTTGTGTGTGTTATTGAGACAGTTAAATGAATGTGTGTGTTATTGAGACAGTTAAATGAATGTGTGTGTTATTGAGACAGTTAAATGATTGTGTGTGTATTATTGAGACAGTTAAATGATTTTGTGTGTGTTATTGAGACAGTTAAATGAATGTGTGTGTTATTGAGAACAGAGATGTGATTGAAGTGTTGATGACTATGTTTGACAGGATGAGAACTGGGAGAAGAAGTGTCAGAAGATATTCCAGTTCTGTCATCAGACAATTGGCGCTCTCATTAAAGCCGAACAAGCAGAGATTCCACTGAGGCTCTTTCTGCAAGGTTCATTGGTTGCTGGCCAGATTGGCTTTGAGAATTCTGAGACAGTGGCATATGAGTTCTTATCTCAGGTGAGGAGCCAATTTGCTTGTAGAATTTTACAAATAAACGATCTGCCTTAGAATGACTCTGGCTGGCATCATGACTCCAAGATCATGGGGTCATTCAAGGCCATAAGATGCATGCAGTGAATGAGGTGGAGGCTAGACCGGTCACCCGGAGCTGAAGAGTAAGGCTTCCAAATACTTTATTGGGTGATAACATTTGTTTGATGTGATATGTATCACATGTGTAGCTCTAAACTGGTTCTCAGGTAGACACTTGGAAATGTTTTTATCCCCGTACTGGATGGAGTTAAATCATCTTGGCCCCAAATTCCATGCCAGGAAGCACTATCCTGAGTTCTAGCAACTGACCCATTTAATTCATGAAGAAATATGTGAAATCGTATGAAAGAGTCTTGTGCCCTTGTCTACACGTTGCTAGGTCATATTTTGGTTCTTGGCTATTATTTCACTTCCCTCAATATTTTCTTGATCTGAGTCTTTGCTCTACATTACATCTGTTCTTTGTATTTGTCTTGCTCTACATTACACTTGTTCCGTGCATTTGTCTTGCTCTACATTACACCTGTTCTGTGCATCTGTCTTGCTATACATTACACCTGTTCAGTGTATCTGTCTTGGTCTACATTACAACTGTTTATTGTATCTGTTGTACAAAAGAGGTGAGATGCAGAATGGCTCAGGCAAAAGCAGCTTTTAAAAAAATGAGGAAGATACTATGCAATCCATTTTTGACAATAGAAACAAGAAAAGAGTTCTTAAATGTTATGTAGAGCCAGTCTTAACATATGGATGTGAATCATGAACAATAGGACAACAGACAAGAAAATCACTGGAGTCTGTAGAAATGTGGTTTTACAGAAGAATGTTGAGAATACCATGGACAGCTAAGAAGAGTAATGAAAATGTTATGAAAGAGGTCAAAGCAAAAAGAGAGCTTATTTCCAATATTAGGAAGAAACGATAATCATTTTTTGGCCATATAATGAGAAGAGAACAGCTGGAATATATTGTGACAACTGGAAAAATTGAGGGACGAAGAGATAGAGGGAAGCAAAGAGAAAAAATACTAGGCAGCTTAAGAGAATGGCTTGGCAGAAGGTCAACAACAGAAATGATAAATAACTGTTGAGATTGAAAGTTGTGGAGAAACATGATCACCTACGCCAGCAGGCCCGGTACTTGACGATGATGATGAGTGTATCTGTCTTGGTCTATATTACACATGCTTAGTGTATCTTCAATATTTGGGACTGCCTCTCTAAACTTCTAATTTATATTGACTTTGATGCAAAATGTTATTTTACTCTGGCTTATCTTTACATGAAGCCACAATAGCTCAGTGGTTAGTGAACTGGACTACAAAGGACAAGGGGTAGGGTTCGATCCCAACCGACGGCTTCCAGGTTCACCCAGCCTTAAATGGGTACCGGATTTTTTTCTGGGAAATTAAAGCAGCACGGGCATAAAACCGACCACCTTACCCCAAAAATCATGTGCTGAAGGTCTGTAAAATATAGGGTCACTAACACCATATTCCCCTATACGCCACTTGGCGTGACAGGGGTACTTTACTTACTTTATCTTTACATTAGAAGCATAGTTGCTTGTGTGCTGACCTGATGGCATCATGGGTTCAGTACCAGCTTCTTGCTGCCTGGCAAACCCCCACCCAGCTGGTAAATGAATGGCTGGGTTGGGGACAGCAGGCAGGAAAGAACACTGTTACTTCTCTATGCAAGGAAGTTAACTGCATTGTATGTTATCCTTGACTTTGCCTGTATTTCTGCATGCAGTCAAGTTTAATTAAAACTACAACAGTATATGTTATCCTTGAGCTTGCCTTGATCTGCTGTGTCAGCATTCTTTGTTTGATTTGGTCGCAGATCAATTTTAATCTTGTTGCTAACAGCATATCTTTTGATGGCTCTGCAGGCCTTCTCCATTTATGAGGACGAGATCAGCGACAGCAAAGCCCAGCTCTCAGCTATCACTCTCATCGTTGGAACATTGGAGCAAATGTCCTGCTTTGGGGAGGATAATCAAGAGCCACTCTTCACCCAGTGTGCCCTGGCTGCTTCCAAACTGTTAAAGAAACCCGACCAGTGCCGTGGTGTCTCCATAAGTTCCCACCTGTTCTGGTCAGGAAAGTCGCACGCAAGAGGTGCCGAAGTAAGTTTTGATCACACTTTGAGGTGAAAGATTGTGAGATTGTAGATGTTGGGGGGGGGGGGGGGGGACAGACGAGGTGAAGTCACTTTGAGGTGAAAGATTGTGAGATTGTAGATGCTTGGGGGGCAGATGAGGTCAAATCACTTTGAGGTGAAAGATTGTGAGATTGTAAATGTTTTTTTTTTGGGGGGGGGGGCAGACGAGGTCAAATCACTTTGAGGTGAAAGATTGTGAGATTGTAGATGTTTGGGGGGGGCAGATGAGGTCAAATCACTTTGAGGTGAAAGATTGTGAAATTGTAGATGTTTGGGGGGGCAGACAAGGTCAAATCACTTTGAGGTGAAAGATTGTGAGATTCTAGATGTTTGGGGGGCAGATGAGGTCAAGTCACTTTGAGGTGAAAGATTGTGAGATTGTAGATGTTTGGGGGGGGGGCAGACAGGTCAAATCACTTTGAGGTGAAAGATTGTGAGATTGTAGATGTTTGGGGGGCAGACAAGGTCAAATCACTTTGAGGTGAAAGATTGTGAGATACTAGATGTTTGGGGGGGCAGACGAGGTCATCAGGTTACCACAATGGTAAAAGAATGTGTAAGATGTTACATGTGTTTGAACAAATGTTTAGAACTTGTGTTTAAGGTAACCTGAAGGTTGTAGAGTAGATAGAAGAAATTATATGAAGTTACTTGAGTTATTTTCTTATCTGCTGTTTATGTGTATTAAAAAAAAAAAAAAAAGTAAAGTACCCCCGTCACGCCAAGTGGCGTATAGGGAATATGGTGTTAGTGACCATAAATTTTACAGACCTTCGGCACATGATTTTTAGGGTAATGTGGTCAGTATTACGCCTGTGCCGCTTCACTTTCCCAGAAAAAAATCCGGTACCCACTAAAGGCTGGGTGAACCTGGAAGCCATCGGTTGGGATCGAGCCCTGCCCCTTGTCCTTTGTAGTCCAGTTCACTAACCACTGAGCTATTGCTGCTCCGTTTATGTGTATTGTTCCTAGTATTTGCTAACAGTTGAAGTGATTGCAGACATATGCAATGACATATACCATACAGGATACATACCAAATGAACTAAAAACATCAACTTTCATTGCATTGCCTAAAAAAATGGTTCAAGTTGAATGCAGTGATTTTAGAATGATAAGCCTAATGTGCCATATAACAAAGACCTTGCTAGTTATACAAGGAAGGAATTCAGAATAAAATCAATATGGAATTAAAAGAACAACAATTTGGATTTAGGAAAAACAGTGGGACAAAAAAAGCCATATTCTGCATGCAGAACATTAATCGAAAAGTACACACAAGTAAACAACCCAATATATACCTGCTTCATAGACTACACCAAAGCTTTTGATAGAATACATCATAAACAACTTATAGACTGCCAAAAAGATATACATTATACATCTGGACGACACAGACATGTGACTAATACGTAATTTATACTGTGAACAAACAGCAATAATAAAATATAACAAAGAGAACTCTACACCCATTGATATAAAAAGAGGAAGAATTGAAAAAAAAAATAGAAATAATGGTATGGTAAAAGCTTTACGTGATTGATAGACGACACAAATTTGAGCAACGTTTCGGCTCAATAGGCCTTCAGCAGGAACAAACAACACACACTCAGATATGTAAGTAAATAAAACTGATCCTACATAGCTAACTAGTTTACTATATGTAAGTAAATAAAACTGATCCTACATAGCTAACAAGTTTACTATATGTAAGTAAATTAGTTTACATAGTTTACTAGTTAGCTATGTAGGATCAGTTTTATTTACATACATATCTGTGTGCGTGTTGTTTGTTTGTTTCTGCTGAAGGCCTATTGAACTGAAACATCATTCAAATTTGTGTCGTCTATCATGTAAAGCTTTTACCATACCATTTTTCTATTTTTTTTTTCAATTCTCCCTCACATTTAACTTTACTGCAGCTTCGCATCTTTATGCATTCAATTGCATTTCTTTGCCTTAACCCCCAGGTGGGCCTACCTCCCTTAGAGTCTCAAGAAGCCAAAGGGCCAAAACACTTGCTTGACAGGGGGCCTGCTTCTGATGATCAGATTGCCTCCTGCTGCAAAGCTCTGAATAAAGAGTTTCCTATTACTTTTGTGCGTGTCATTTCCTTTCTATCAAATTGCTATCTTATTTCAGCTACATGATGGGAAGAGGGTGTCCGATTGTTTGAAAAAAGGTGTGAAAATAGCCAATCAGTGTATGGACAGTTCTGTTCAGGTGCAGCTGTTTGTGGAGGTCCTCAACCACTACATGTATTTCTTTGAGAAGGGCTGTGAGCAGGTAAGTGTCAGCTTTTATTTCTTCATTTATTTCATGAGAACATTTACAATTCATTCTAGACTTATATTTAGTTTTGTTCTTCCTTAAAACCAAATGACATGAACATGTTTTTATTTTTCTGTTGGTTTAATTTGCAGGTTTATTTATTTGCCTTGACTTTAACCCAATCAGGTTGATTGTCATCATTTGGCCTATGTGGCATACCCTATGTGGCCTAGCTATATTTTTCTCAATTTCTTTCTTTGCGAAAGTGCCAGATTTGTTACAAATATAAATGTACCATCTTCGTGTTACTTGTCTACCATTACCTTATGTTTTGGTTGTAGCCAAAAACATTTTAAATTTTAAAATTCTGTGAAATTCATAGCCATTTTTTTGTTCAATTTCCTGTGCAATTCAGTATATTTGGCATTTTTTTGTAATAGTTGTACTTAAATAGCAATGGCAGAATGAAAGAACTGGAGCTGTTTGATTGTAGTAAAGTGTGTCAGCAAATGAAGAAACTGGAGCTGTTTGATTGTAGTGAAGTGTGTCAGCTTTTGTTGTTGGAACATTCCAGACAACAGCGCTAGACAGTTTTCTCTCATCAACATTTGTGTGTGTTGCAGATCTCAGTGCAGGTTTTAAACCAAATTGTGTCCAAGATTCGGGAGCTCTTGCCAAATTTAGAATCAAATGAAGAAACAGAACAGATCAATAAGCACTTCAAGAACACTTTAGAGCATCTGCAGCATAAACTGGACAACTCAGAGACTGCTGGACTCTATGAAGGCCTGGTCTTGTAATTCTTGCTTCACTTCAAGTAGTGTCACCCACACACAGAGAGAGAGCACATTTGTATTTCACAACATCAGTTTTGTCTTTTGTTGAAGTTTTATTATTGTGCTCTTGTTCAAATTGTGTTTGTGACCAGATTATGAGACGACTTTGTCAAGCCATGAACTCTTGTGGGGAAAAGTATGAATTGATGAATGTCTTATTTGTTAGATGTAAAACATGATGTTTGTGCACGTAGTCAGTCATGATATGTCTTTTGTGTTGCTGATCTGTTCATATTTGTCTCAACATTTCATCTCTCAAAATTTATTCAAGGAGCTCTGTTTTGAAAGACTTGTTCATTCTTTCATTGAGATCAGTTTTAGCTTGTTCATATTTTTCTATGTTTCATCGTTCATGTCCAGTGCATTGAGTTCATGCAGACATCCTTGTGTGAACATATAGATTCATGTATTGTCATGCTGAGTTCATTCAAATGGTTTTCTTTGAAGTTCATGAAAAGTTTGGATGACCTGATGTTCATATTTTGTTTTCTTTAAAATAAAAAGATGATTTGGAACAATTGTTGGAAGCTGAGTTAACCAGCAGTGAAATAATGGCATCAGCTGGATGATGTCTGTGAGCTGCTTGTTCTTCTGTTGGGACATCACCCAACCAGCCATGATTGTTTGTAAATGGGACAATGTTTGATTGAGCAGTTACAAGCTGAATTCCATAATTTTATGAATACAAAAGAGCAGTTTTATTTATTATGAGTTATGTTCTCTTGCATTCAAATTATGAAGACTCATTGTATGCCTCCTGTTTGTTCTTGTATATTGTTGTTGTACAGTAAAACTGTGTCAATTGTGGTTTCATATTTTGAAGGGAATAAGTAAAATTCCTGGAATTTATATGCATTTAATACAGTAAAACCAAGATGATTTGACTTTTTCAATATTGGTAGTAACATCACCACTGGACCATCTTTATTAGGCTTTGTCTGTGATACCTGAAGAGAGTCTGTGTGCTGAGCAAGTTAGTGTCTGTGTTTCATGCTGCTGTTGAAGTCAACACTTGACCAAGGCTAGTCAGTGTCTAGAAGTTGATGTCCTTTCATTATTCTCATGACTTGTTGTACTGTTATTAGAATACGACTATGGAGGATATGCTTGCATATGTTCACAAAATAAACATATGGCATTTCAGTTATGTAACAGCATCAACCTGCCGCTAGGAAAATACAAATAAATTCTGTGTACACGATCAATCATTGTTGATGTCATTTATTGCAGTGTTCTTCCCTTGTTTTCATTTAATGAACTGTCTTCAAAATTGATAGTTTCTCCTTGCACTTAAAAGTAGGTAAAGATGGTAGCACATACATATTCACAGCCCCCTGTTTCATGATCGAGAAACAGAATAGCATATCTTGCTCTTTATTGGTCCTATCAAAATGGTGATAATGGTATAAAAACAAGATCTTAAATATGTTCCCTAGAAAAAGACAAAGTATAGGACAGCTGTGATGACTTCCTTGTAACACTGAAATCATTAAAGTATAAGACAGCTGTGATGACTTCCTTCTATCACTGAAAACATTAAAGTATAGGACAGCTGTGATGACTTCCTTATAACACTGAAAACATTAAAGTATAGGACAGCTGTGATGACTTCCTTATAACACTGAAAACATTAAAGTATAGGACAGATGTGATGACTTCCTTATAACACTGAAAACATTAAAGTATAGGACAGATGTGATGACTTCCTTATAACACTGAAAACATTAAAGTATAGGACAGCTGTGATGACTTCCTTATAACACTGAAAACATTAAAGGATAGGACAGCTGCGATGACTTCCTTATAACACTGAAAACATTAAAGTATAGGACAGCTGTGATGACTTCCTTATAACACTGAAAACATTAAAGTATAGGACAGCTGTGATGACTTCCTTTTGTCACTGAAAACATTAAAGTATAGGACAGCTGCGATGACTTCCTTATAACACTGAAAACATTAAAGTATAGGACAGCTGTGATGACTTCCTTATAACACTGAAAACATTAAAGTATAGGACAGCTGTGATGACTTCCTTATAACACTGAAAACATTAAAGTATAGGACAGCTGTGATGACTTCCTTTTGTCACTGAAAACATTAAAGTATAGGACAGCTGTGATGACTTCCTTATAACACTGAAAACATTAAAGTATAGGACAGCTGTGATGACTTCCTTATAACACTGAAAACATTAAAGTATAGGACAGATGTGATGACTTCCTTATAACACTGAAAACATTAAAGTATAGGACAGATGTGATGACTTCCTTATAACACTGAAAACATTAAAGTATAGGACAGCTGTGATGACTTCCTTATAACACTGAAAACATTAAATGATAGGACAGCTGCGATGACTTCCTTATAACACTGAAAACATTAAAGTATAGGACAGCTGTGATGACTTCCTTATAACACTGAAAACATTAAAGTATAGGACAGCTGTGATGACTTCCTTATAACACTGAAAACATTAAAGTATAGGACAGCTGTGATGACTTCCTTATAACACTGAAAACATTAAAGTATAGGACAGCTGTGATGACTTCCTTATAACACTGAAAACATTAAAGTATAGGACAGCTGCGATGACTTCCTTATAACACTGAAAACATTAAAGTATAGGACAGCTGGGATGACTTCCTTATAACACTGAAAACATTAAAGTATAGGACAGCTGTGATGACTTCCTTATAACACTGAAAACATTAAAGTATAGGACAGCTGTGATGACTTCCTTTTGTCACTGAAAACATTAAAGTATAGGACAGCTGCGATGACTTCCTTATAACACTGAAAACATTAAAGTATAGGACAGCTGTGATGACTTCCTTATAACACTGAAAACATTAAAGTATAGGACAGCTGTGATGACTTCCTTATAACACTGAAAACATTAAAGTATAGGACAGCTGTGATGACTTCCTTATAACACTGAAAACATTAAAGTATAGGACAGCTGTGATGACTTCCTTTTGTCACTGAAAACATTAAAGTATAGGACAGCTGTGATGACTTCCTTATAACACTGAAAACATTAAAGTATAGGACAGCTGTGATGACTTCCTTATAACACTGAAAACATTAAAGTATAGGACAGCTGTGATGACTTCCTTTTGTCACTGAAAACATTAAAGTATAGGACAGCTGTGATGACTTCCTTATAACACTGAAAACATTAAAGTATAGGACAGCTGTGATGACTTCCTTATAACACTGAAAACATTCAAGTATAGGACAGCTGTGATGACTTCCTTATAACACTGAAAACATTAAAGTATAGGACAGCTGTGATGACTTCCTTTTGTCACTGAAAACATTAAAGTATAGGACAGCTGTGATGACTTCCTTATAACACTGAAAACATTAAAGTATAGGACAGCTGTGATGACTTCCTTATAACACTGAAAACATTAAAGTATAGGACAGATGTGATGACTTCCTTATAACACTGAAAACATTAAAGTATAGGACAGATGTGATGACTTCCTTATAACACTGAAAACATTAAAGTATAGGACAGCTGTGATGACTTCCTTATAACACTGAAAACATTAAAGGATAGGACAGCTGTGATGACTTCCTTATAACACTGAAAACATTAAAGTATAGGACAGCTGTGATGACTTCCTTATAACACTGAAAACATTAAAGTATAGGATAGCTGTGATGACTTCCTTCTGTCATTAAATTTATCATGCTGAAGTCGGATGTGCTGGGCTGAAAGACATAAATATCACAGTTCTACTACAAACCACAGCACAATGCATACACACCATCTAATGTCCTTTTAAGGGCAGGTAACAAAGAGGTATCTTCCTTGAGTCATCGTTTGAATGTAAGCAAGCACACGGAAGGAGCTCATCTCACTGTTTGTGCAGCTCTGTGATAAATGCAAACTGAACAGTGCAGCTACAGGAGTCCAAACACAGGGACAAGGGTATCCTATTACAGCCACTCAGAAAAAGGCAAAAAACAAGCACAGAAAACAAAAGGCAGCCAAACTAGGATTGACCCATACTTTTTTGAGCGCCTCTTTATGAGAGATTTGCATTTGGAATCATTTCTGAAATGTCTGGGTTGTTCTGAGTGCTGTCATTGTCTCTGTGTTATTTATCTCTGGCCTCGGAAGCTTCTATTTGCTACAAACATTCTTTTATCTATTGTCTTGAGTAGCTGTGCCCTTGGCTGTACATGTGACCTGACCAGCCTTGAGCTGATGAATGCTTTCTTCGAACTTATTGACATCTAGAGGTGTATGCAGAAGAAGTACATGTGATCAGTAAGTCTAAAAATGATCCTGACATTGTTGCACACATGAAATGAAGACTCACAGAATGCTGTAAAAAGTTTAATCAATCAATAATCACAGTAAATGTAAGATTAATTTGAAATCACATGAATAATTAAAGCTGCCGATTTAACTTAAGAATTGAGCTCTTATGTTTTGGATGATCAGATATAGCCAGTTATAATAATAATGTCTACAGACATCTGACCTGGACTTTGATTTCAAAGTTACGTAGTTCTTCTCTTCAACAAACAATGGATCATTGATGTCAAACTTTATAGCTGTCAAACCATTTGATTTTCAATCCTCATATAGTGTCCATCCTGGGATAAATCAACTTTCTTGAGCTGCAGCTCATCAATGACTGACTCGTGTCATATCAAATATTTATTTTGTGAAATAATGTCATCAATTTCAGGAAATAATGTGTGTAAATGTCATGGTTTGGTAGTGAGCTGAATGGCCCAGTGCTATGTTGTGGTGTTTCAGACTACTCTAAAGTGCTTCATTGAGCATATATCCATTTATCTTCTTTGAGTGTTTGTATACAACTTGTTGGACTCAAAATAATAAATACAGAAATTCAAATAGACAATCTTGTCATGCATTAAAGAAACCAAAATACACGACCTATTTCTATATTAATGCTTAGTTTTTACAGCTTTCAATTTGTAAAATTGGTGTATGATTATAGCAATATTATATATTATAATTAATATGATTGGTCCGATATTAGATGTGGCGACACATATGCTGCCAGCACACACACACACACACATTTTCTAGCGGGCGATCTTCTCATTGTTTCCACTGAGACTTTTCATAATCCCACTTGGAAGACACCCCAAAGATAGCACCTTGACCCTGGTCCAACATCTTCTGGAGTGATTTTTCTTGCCACTCCCTGTTGAGGGTGCGTGGTGGAGCTGGATACACTGGAATAATGTAAAATAACATAGGGTCAATGTAAAATGTAAAACCACAATGAGAGATACAGGGTCAATGTAAAACAATAAGAGATAGAGGGTCAATGTAAAACAACAATGAGAGATATAGGGTGAATTTAAAACCACAATGAGAGATACAGGGTCAATGTAAAACCACAATGAGAGATACAGGGTGAATGTAAAACAATGAGAGATACAGGGTGAATGTAAAACCACAATGAGAGATACAGGGTGAATGTAAAACCACAATGAGAGATACAGGGTGAATATAAAACAATGAGAGATACAGGGTGAATGTAAAACCACAATGAGAGATACAGGGTGAATGTAAAACCACAATGAGAGATACATGGTGAATGTAAAACCACAATGAGAGATACAGGGTGAATGTAAAACCACAATGAGAGATACAGGGTGAATGTAAAACCACAATGAGAGATACAGGGTGAATGTAAAACCACAATGAGAGATACAGGGTCAATGTAAAAATCACAATGAGAGATACAGGGTGAATGTAAATGTATGTCAGTGATACTTCAATGAGACAAATATTTGACTTAAGTACAACAAGTAGTACAGCCAATGTAAGAATGCAACTCAGTGCTGGACTCTGAGACTATGTTTTTGCTGACCTACAGACACAATTGTCAACACTTCAACCAACCGTCGACAAAAATCATCAAAACCATCATGGAGAATTGGGGAACAGACAAGCTCCTGGTCATGACAGTCTGAACCTTTCATTGCAGACTCTACTCTTGCTGCTGACCCAGTTTTCTTGCATATTTGGCAGTTGGCAACAACACAGAATGGATGGTAGATGTCATTGTAAATGTGCGCCCCCAATCCCAAAAAAAGTAGATTTTACAGACTGGAATAACAGGAGAGGAATGAAACTTCTCTGTCAGTGCCAAGCTGAATCATTATACATCCTTTTGTTGAGTGACTCCAGCGAGGTACTTGCCTGCTGTTTAGTGAGTCCAGCTGTTGAGTGTGAGTTACTTATCTGCTGTTTGGTGAGTCCAGCTGTTTAGTGTGAGTTACTTGTCTGCTGTTTAGTGAGTCCAGCTGTTGAGTGTGAGTTATTTGTCTGCTGTTTAGTGACAGACTCCAGCTCCTGAGTTACTTATCTGCTGTTTAGTGAGTCCAGCTGTTGAGTGTGAGTTATTTGTCTGCTGTTTAGTGACAGACTCCAGCTCCAGAGTTACTTGTCTGCTGTTTAGTGAGTCCAGCTGTTGAGTGTGAGTTACTTGTCTGCTGTTTAGTGACAGACTCCAGCTCCAGAGTTACTTGTCTGCTGTTTAGTGAGTCCAGCTGTTGAGTGTGAGTTACTTGTTTGCTGTTTAGTGACAGACTCCGGCTCCAGAGTTACTTGTCTGCTAAATAGTTCTGATTGTTGAAGCTGATGTAGGAATTAATTAAAAACAATGAAATTATAAATAAATAATAAATGTGCATATGCTGTGGGTACATACCAAATTCCTTAACATATAAAAATAGCCATCCAGTAGCAGAAAGCACAAAGAGAAGGCCAGCCACTAAAACCTTCCATTCTCCAGTTGGTGCATTGATCTCACTAAATGTTTGGCAGAAGCTTGCTCTGTATACTGAAACCAAGAGGAGACTTGTAACTTTTATTGAAGTTCATTGTCATGGTCGTCTCTATGTACCTTTTTGAGAAAGGTGTCATTAATATATTTAGCTATCAGGACAACATACAAGTTATAAGCAGGCTATATAAGATGTACTTGTTTAATCTGACTAAGAGAGGCATATTTCTATCATGATCACTTAAAGTTAGTAATTAAGGCAGAAGGTCAGGATCCTTCGAATAGTCAGAAAGTGTACAAGTTTTTGTAGCAATCATCATCATCAGGTACCATGTCTGCTGGCATAGGTGATCATGTCTCTCCACAACTCTCGATCTTGACAGTTAGTTATCATTTCTGTTGTTGACCTTCTGCCAAGCCATTCTCTTAAGCTGTCTGGTACCTTTTCTCTTTGCATCCCTTATCTCTTCGTCCCTCAATTTTCCCAGTTGTTACAATATATTCCAGCTGTTCCCTTCTCATCACATGGCTAAAAAATTATGATTGTTTCTTCCTAATTTTGAAAATTAGCTCTCTTTTTGCTTTGGCCTCTTCAGAACATTTTCACTACTCTTCTTAGCTGTTCATGGTATTCTCAACATTGTTCTATAAAACCACATTTCTACAGCCTCCAGTGATCTTCTTGTCTATTTTCCTATTGTCCATGATTCACATCCATATGTTAAGACTGGCTCTACGTAACATTTAAGAACTCTTTTTCTTGTTTCTATTGTCAAAAATTGATTGCACAGTATCTTCCTCATTTTTTGGGAAGCTGCTTTTGCCTGAGCCATTATGCATCTCACCTCTGTTGTACATCTTCCATCTGAGGTTAACATTGTTTCCAGATATTTATGGTTCCACTTGTTTTTAGTGTGCACTGCAGTGATGTCTTTTTCTTTGTTGTTACCATCACATCTGTCTTTTTGCTATTAAGGCTGAGTCCTTTATTTTTGCTTTCTTTCACTATAATGTCTAACATTTCTTGTAACTCCTTTTCACTCTTAGTGATTCAGACTGTATCATCAGCATACCTTAGATTATTTATATTATGACCCCCAATTGTTATTCCAGGCATGTCCCTGATGGATCTTAAAATAATCTCACTATGCATATTAAACAAATCTGGTGACAGCACACAATCTTGCCTAACACCTTGCTTTATTTGTTAAAACATTCCTAATTGATTTCCAGTTCTTATGGCCTCTGTTTGTTGCCTGTACATGTTCTTTATTATTCTTCAATCTTTGCTGTCAACATTTATGCCTTCTAATATTGTGATTACTTCTTGGTACTTTTTGTAGTAAACAAATCAGAATTCATGAAACCATGGAGGTAGACATAATTAACCAAGGACCTTTCAGAATTTTGTCAAGGTGCTTGGGGCAGATGATTAACATTGAATAAGCCACAACAAATTAATATATAGCATGCACTTCCTATGTAATGAGCCATGAAAAAAGTAATTTATTGTTTTGTGCCATTTGTTGTGTTGTGTCATATGTTTTGTATATATTTGTAGTATAAAGTATGTGTTTGTATTATAAAGTTTGTGTTTGTAATATAAAATATGTGTTTGTAGTATAAAGTTTGTATTTTAAACTTCACTTACATGCTTTCTTCTCAGCTAACGATAAATTCTTCCAGTCTCCCTTTTCTTTCTCCCGGAGTTTTCAATTTCAGGAGTTGGCTCTTTGAACCTAATAGCTGGGCAGGGAAACTCACATCGGTCAATGTATGTGGCCAAACCATTTATACCAAAGCCTACAATCTCACGGTTTCCTGCCAGGTGTTTGAAATAAAGCAAAGCCACATTCACTAGTGATTTATCGTTCAGTTATACATTTGACAACAAAAAGGTAAATGAAATTAGTTGTAGTGTCTCGATAATTTTTACTTTGAATTTGCAATGTTGGTTCCAATGTAATCTCAAATTACTTTGTGTTATTTTAGTTTAACTTCAGCCATAATGTTCAGTCTGCCAGGGAGAGAATGCTTCCATTAAATAAATAAAGATCCTTGTGACTGGCTTTCTTTTGATGTCACTAATTTATGCAGTGACTTACAACCTTTAGACATTCTTCAATGTCAAACATTATATTGTTGATTTTGTGTATGGATTTCCTGTATTCCCAAGTTCTTCTGGTGGCAGAGTTCCTGTGACAACAATAAATATTTCACCTGGAAAGTTTCAATTTTCGATAGGAACCATATTTTTGGTTTGTAATGTTCATTGACTGGTCTGAATGTCTAGAATTCCAACTGCCAAGATTTCTTTGACATGCTAAATGTGTAAAAAGTAGAAAAGTACCCCCATCACACCAAGTGGTGTATAGGGAATATGGTGTTAGTGACCATAAATTTTACAGACCTTCGGCACATGATTTTTGGGTAATGTGGTCTGTATTATGCCCATAAGACCTAAAGACATACAACAATTGCTTAATGTGATAAACATAACAAGCAAAAATATGGACTGGAGATGAATATCAAAAAGACTAAAACGATGATCATAAACAAAGAAAATTCTCAAGACCTACAATTAAATATCACAGTTGAGGGAATACATGTGGAGACAGTCCAGAGCTGCAACTACCTGGGACATACTATAACCAATGATGGAAAATGCAAAATTGAAATAAACAAAAGAATAGGTATGGCAAAAAGTAATTTTAATTCCATGAAAAATATACTAACAACAAAACAAATAACAGCAGAGCTGAAAATAAGAATGGCAAAATGTTACATCTTCTCAATATTCCTGTATGGTGCAGAAACATGGACATTAGACAAGAAAACAGAACAGAAAATTGAAGCCTTTGAAATGTGGATTTATAGAAGAATAGGTAGAATTAGATGGAAAGAAAAGATAACAAACGATGAAGTTTTAAAACAACTGAAAATAAAAAGAGAACTACTAAATACAATTAAGACAAGACAAATGAAATTTTTGGGGCATGTTAAAAGACACAACAGTCTACTAAAAGTAATATTGGAAAGAAAAATACAAGGTAAAAGAGGCAGAGGCAGAAGCAGTCCAAGACTAACATGGACGAGTAACATCAAAAGATGGACAAGTCAATCTATGACAGTCTGCACCATCAAAGCAAGAAACAGAGTAGAATGGCGATCCATGGTAGCCAACCTTCGTTGCGGAGAAGGCACTCGATGATGATGATGATTATGCCCGCGCCGCTTTACTTTCCCAGAAAAAAATCTGGTACCCATTAAAGGCTGGGTGAACCAGAAGCTGTCGGTTGGGATCAAACCCTACCTCTTGTCCTTTGTAGTCCAGTTCACTAACCACTGAGCTATCGTGGCTCCCTATGTTACATGTGTGCATTAAATCTATGTTTTTTTGTCTGTCTACTAAATTTCAGCATAGAACCCATCTTTCTATCTGCTAATCATCTACATAAGACTCATGCTCCATAGTCTTATCATCATCATCATCATCATTGGATGCCATCTCCACATCGAAGATTGGCTACCATGGAGTGCCATTCCACTCTATATTTTGATAGTGCAGGTTGTCATAGGCTGACTTATCCATCTTTTGATGTTACTCGTCCATGTTAGCCCTAGTCTGCCCTTGCCTCTTTTACCTTGTATTTTCCCTTCTAAGATTACTTATAGTAGGCTGCTGTGTCTTTTAACACGCCCCACAAATCTAATTTGTCTTTTTTGAATTGTGTTTAGTTCTCTTTTCATTATTAGTTATTTTAAGACTTTATCATTTGTTTTCTTTTCTCTCCATCCAATTCTTCCCATTCTTCTATAAATCCACATTTCAAAGGCTTCAAGTTCTGTTTTCTTGTCTTATGTCCATGTTTCTGCACTTTACTAACTGCATGCAGGTACCAAGCCAGAAGTCAGAGAAAGAAGCTTCATTGTTCCAGGATTGCTCCAATCTGATACTTTATGATCAAGAGAAAGAAACCTTATCTGCCATGCCACAAAAGATCTTCATTCATTTGTCTTGACAAACATTTGCAGCCAGCCAGAAAATAATGTCTGCTTCATTCACTTGTCTTCACAAACATTTGTAGCCAGCCAGAAAATAATGTCTGCTTCATTCATTTGTCTTGACAAACATTTGTAGCCAGTCAGAAAATAATGGCTGCTTCACATCATTTGTCTTGACAAACATTTGTAGCCAGCCAGAAAATAATGTCTGCTTCATTCATTTGTCTTGACAAACATTTGTAGCCAGTCAGAAAATAATGTCTGCTTCATTCATTTGTCTTGACAAACATTTGTAGCCAGCCAGAAAATAATGTCTGCTTCATTCATTTGTCTTGACAAACATTTGTAGCCAGTCAGAAAAATAATGGCTGCTTCACATCATTTGTCTTGACAAACATTTGCAGCCAGCCAGAAAATAATGGCTGCTTCATTCATTTTGCTAAGAAACAAATTGTAAAAAGTCTAAACTCACCAATCTTTGGATGAATCTCATCTCTGAGTTGCTGATCCAAGACTATATTTTTGCCACAAACGGACGATGAGTATATTGTTCTATGTGGAACCTTTGTGGTTCGAAGAGCCAATCGAAATAAGTTACTCATTCTGTGAGGAAAATAGAATGGTAAAAAATTCTTAAACACAGACGTTTAATTTTAGAATACAAATTAGACAAATACATTTGAATGAAATATTATTAAATTTTACTCAGTTACATGACATATTATCTCCCTTAGTATGTCAATGGAAAAGTCAAAGTGAGGCCATTATGCCTTGTGGTGTATGGTGGCTTAGAGTTATTGCCCTTATCTTTGCCTGACCACCAACACACTTAATTGACATCACACCCATCTGGAGTGAGCTGCAATCTGAACTAACAAGACCTTGGACTGCTAGTAAGTCAGGGAACCAAAGCTGATCAATACACAATTACTTGACATCACACACATATCCACATTGTACTCTCAACAACAAATTTCCAAACTTGCACCACAAGACCACACCTTTCTCAACAGAAAATGAAATTTTGGCCACAGAAGCAAGCCAGCACAACAAACTGTGGACAAGCAGACCAAGCTGTTTGTGATCCTTGCCAGGCTGGATGTACAGCAAATGTGTATCGCCAAGCCATTCTCTTAAGCTGTCTGGTATCATATCTCTATGCTTCCCTCTATCTTTTCATCCCTCAATTTTCCGAGTTGTTACAATATATTCCAGTTGTTCTCACAACTGGAATCTTTATGATTGTTTCTTCCTAATATTTGAAATTAGCTCTATTTTTGCTTTGGCCTCTTTCAGAACGTTTTCATTACTCTTCTTAGCTGTTCATGGTATTCTCAACATTCTTCTGTAAAACCACATTTCTACAGTTTCCAGTGATTTTCTTGTCTGTTGTCCTATTGTCCATGATTCACATCCATATGACTGGTTCTACATAACATTCAAGCACTCTTTTTCTTGTTTCTATTGTCAAAAATGGATTGCATAATATCTTCCTCATTTTTTGAAAAGCTGCTTTTGCCTGAGCCATTCTGCATCTCACCTCTGTTGTACATCTTCCATCTGAGGTTAACAACTTTCCCAAATATTTAAATTCATTTACTTGTTTTAATATTGTTCCACTTGTCTTTATTTTGCACTGAGGTGATGTCTTTTTCTTAGATGTAATGGTAATAAAACAGTCTTTTTTCTATTAAGGCTGAGTCCTTTATTTTTGCTTTCTTTCACTATAATGTCTAACATTTCTTGTAACTCCTTTTCACTCTTAGTGATTAAGACTGTATCAGCATACCTTAGATTATTTATATTATGACCTCCAATTGTTATTCCAGGCATGCCCCTTATGGATCTTAAAATAATCTCACTATAAATATTAAACAAATCTAGTGATAGCATAAGGGAACGATGGACATAATACATTAAAGATCTTTATATTGATGAACGAACAGAAGTAAATATTAAGGATAATGGAGAAGGACCAGAAATACTCAGAGAAGAAGTGGAAGACGCCTTGTGGCAATATGAAAGCAGGAAAAGCTCCTGGACCAGATAATATAACTAAAGAAGAGATTGAAGCCATGGGTGATTTTGGAATAGAAATAATAACAAAAATATTGAATGATATCTACAACAGTGGATATATACCAGACGACCTGCTCAAATCAATATTCATAGCCCTACCAAAGAAATCTGGTGTGATTGAATGCAATGATCATCGCACAATAAGACTTATGAGTCACATAACAAAGATATTACTAAGAATCATAATGCGAAGAGTGCGAAACAAAATCAGTCCAGAATTTAGCGATGAACAGTGTGGTTTTGTTGGAGGTAAATGAACAAGCAATGCCATATATATCATAAGATCTTTAGTAGAAAGAACCATAGAGGTGAAAACAGATCTATACCTATGTTTCATAGATTATACCAAAGCATTTGACAAAATAAAGCACCAAGAAATAATCAAAATTTTAGAAAGCATAAACAGACAGCAAAGATCTAAGAATAATAAAGAACATGTACTGGCAACAAACAGCAGCCATAAGAACTGGAAACCAACCGGGAATGTTTCAAGAAATAAAACAGGTTGTTAGACAAGGTTGTGTGCTTAAAATCTTAAGATCTTAAAATAATCTCACTATAAATATTAAACAAATCTGGTGACAGCACACAACCTTGTCTAACACCCTGTTTTATTTGTTGAGGACATTCCCAATTGGTTTCCCGTTCTTATGCCTGCTGTTTGTTGCCAGTACATGTCCTTTATTATTCTTAGATCTTCACTGTCTACGTTTATGCTTTCTAAAATTTTGATTATTTCTTGGTGCTTTACTTTGTCAAATGCTTTGGTATAATCTATGAAACATAGGTATAGATCTGTTTCACCTCTATGGCTCTTTCTACTAAAGATCTTATGATATAAATGGCATTGCTTGTTCCTTATCTCTAACAAAACCACACTGTTCAACGCTAATTTCTGGAATGATTTTGTTTCGCACTCTTCGCATGATGATTCTTAGTAATATCTTAGTCATGGGACTCATAAGGCTTATTGTGCGATGATCATCGCATTCAATCGCACCAGATTTCTTTGGTAGGGCTATGAATATTGATTTGAGTAGGTCACCTGGTATATATCCGGTGTTGTAGATATTCAATATTTTTGTTATTATTTCTATTCCAAAATCACCCATGGCTTCAATCTCTTCTTTAGTTATATTATCTGGTACTGGAGCCTTTCCTGCTTTCATATTGCGCAAGGCATCTTTCACTTCTTCTTTGAGTAATTCTGGTCCTTCTCCATTATCCTTAATATTTACTTCTGTTCGTTCATCATTATAAAGATCTCTAATGTATTCTGTCCATCGTTCCCTTATGCTTTCTTGTTCAATCAACAGTTCTCCTTCCATTGATTTTAGACATCTAGTTTTTGATTGCGTTTTTCTTCCTGTTAATTCTTCAATTTGTTTGTATATAGCTTTGGCATTAAGTCTGCATACACTTTGAGAAATGCTGGGACGGGCAGTGGATATAGGGGTGGGTGGGGGGGGGTGCCCTGACTGCAGTGAGACTGATTCTATGAGTAGAACAGAACAGATGTAGAAAAACAAGAGGAAACATTCAATCAGAAATATCCTAACTTTCACACCAGCTGCCCATGGGAGACTCACTATTTACCCAACTACACAAAATCAACAACCAAGGATTTCTTCTGACCTGCAATAAATAAAGCTCTAATCATTTACTTTTATAGAAGAGGGGTATCTTGGTCTACGCCCTATGGGCGGCTACGGCTTGAAAGGTCAATATTTAGATAGACAGAATCATTTACAATCTATTATAATTGTTTAAAAAAAAATAGAGATAGTGATTGTAGACCTCTTGTGTCATTATTTATAATCACAAAAGTTGCATGATGGTATAGTGAAACAAGCAAGTATGGGATGTATCAAGGCTACAATAAAAATGATTATCTGAGAAACAGCAACAATGAGTAAAAAGAATTAACAGCAATAAATTATTATCATCTAAGAGTTCAATGGATGAGAAACAGAAATAAAATAAAAAAATGAAAAACACAAAAAAAGATGTTTATCAAACTGAATGAAAAACAAAAGTAATGACTAAATGGAAATAAACAGCAAAAATTATGTTTAAGGGGTATAAGAAACCATAATAATGATATTATAATGGGAAAGAGAAACCATAACAATTATTTTCTAATGGGAATGAAACCATAATTATTTTTAATGGAAAAGGACCATAATAATTATTTTCTGAAGGAAAGAAATCATAATATTAATTTTCTATTTGGAAAGAAACCATAATAATGATTTTCTAATGGGAAAGAAACCATAATGATGATTTATTATGGGAAAGAGAAACCATAATAATGATTTTCTAATGATAAAGAGAAACCATAATAATGATTTTCTAATGATAAAGAGAAACTATAATAATGATTTTCTAATGATAAAGAAAGACCATAATAATGATTTTCTAATGGGATAAATGCAGAAATGGAATGAACTATAAAAGTAAATACAGATTGTGAATGAGTAACATGTACAGCGATTTGTCTAAAGGGAGTAGAAAACCGTAGCAATGATTTGTGTACGAAAAGTTAAATAAAAAAAAAATGATTTTTTATGTTAAATGAAGAGGCAAAATGATTTTTTTAGAGGAAATAAAAAACAGCCAAAATCATCAAAACGATTATGTACGAGTTAAAGACAAACTGATTACCTGTAGTGAATGGAAACCTAACTAAAAGCAAAAACGAACACAAACATACCTAAATTGAAAGTTGCATCAATGAAAGCTGCTTCAATTATGAAAATGAAAACATATGCCAGAAAACATAAAGGAACATACAATAAACCAATAGTTATACTACATGTATATATAATACTATCATCATCATGTGCCATAGCGGTTGGCGTAGGCGATCATGTCCTTCCACAATCTTCTATCTACAGTGTATTGTATCAGTTCTGTTGTTGACTGTTTTCCATGCCATCACACCAAGCTATCCAGTATTTTCTCTCTTTGTCGTCCGCGATATCTCTTTCCTTTTATTTTGCCAGTTGTAACCAAGTATTCCAACTTTCCTCTTCTCATGATGTGCCCGAAAAATGTTGATTGCTTCTTTCTGATGTTTTTAAAGAGTTCCCTTTTTGTGTTAGCCTCTTTGAGAACTTCCTCATTGGTCTTTTTAGCTGTCCAGGGAACTTTCAACATTCTTCTGAGAAATACCATCTCTGTGGCCTCTATATATACTATACAGTTTGTAAATTACACACGTTGATGTTGACTGCTGGTGTGCTGAATAGGAAACTATTGGCGACTATTGTTCCTTTTGTGGCTTATACAAACACATATACTCACCCCCACTTGACTTTTTTTTTATAGCCAGAACGAGCCGGTAGCGCTCAGTTACAGTTTTAGAACTTCAAAAGTCCTGACATACAAATAACACTCATTACAAGTAATAGAAGACTAGGATTACAGCCAGTTATGGTTGTTGACAAATCGATACGATTGACCGTGCCTTCAAATGTTTTCTGTGATTCTCTGGTTTTATATCACGAGATAGCAATGTGGTCCACACCCACCTCCCTGGAAGAAAAACTATATGGGGCAATCGAATCACTTAAACAGACAGCTGACTTCATGAGAGAGTCTGGAATCCTACTCTGAGTTTTGATCGCAGAGAGAGAGAGATATATATATATATATATATATATCACGAGATGAAAGAGTGCCGGTAAACTTGTATTTTAAAAACGCTGCCATGATAATAATAATAATAATAATGTATACAATATGAATGGAGAGATGTTGGCTCACTTGCTAATGACGATGAGGGATACGTGAGGAGTCGGTGGCACAAAATGAACAAGAAAAAAATTGACATCAACCCTCGGACCGTGAGAAGTGGAGAAACGTGATCGCCAAAGCCAGACGGTACGGCAATAATTGATCAATATTTCCAGCCAGTATTAAACGGCTTCAGAAGCATGGACATGACGCTCTGAGCTGCAAATGAGTTGATGTCCCTGCTAGTTGTGATCACTACCATTATATGGTGATGAATATAGGAAAAGTGATCACACCCGCCCATAATTTGAACTCACCAAGATATGGTATAATAGTCACATTATGCTTACCTGCTGCGGTGTGTACAAACTGAAATACGTGAAATGTCGTTATAATATGAAACTTACATCACAAGTCTTGTAGCTGTAGACTGGACTAATGCAACATGGCAGAAGCAGCTAAGGTCAAGGAGTTGATGAATCGATAACCGTGTACAATACAGGATGTAACATTAGCTAAGGCCTAGGTATATGTCATGTTGAACATTCCTTCATTACAGACACATGTGTCACATAACGTGGTGAACTTAAACGAATGATTTATTCATTTATTTATATGTAATCACCTACCTGTTTAATGGAGATGGAAAAAAAAAACCAAAATAATTTAGTATTTTTAATAAGAGGTTGTTTGTACTGCAGATCACACTTGACCTTAGTCAAGGTAGTAGCCTTATCTGATAGTTGTCACGTAGTGTTTGTTCAGTTCACTTCTGGGTTGAGCCTTGAGCTGTGGGTTGGCTGGTTCAACTGATCCTGGTATCTTTCTTTTTTTCTTTCAATTTAAACTTGAGCCCGGTGTATAATCAGCAGGCGAGCCTTGCGGAGGAAGCTGGTGTCGTCTGTTGTTACGCTACACTCAGCGCCTATGTTACAGAATGTTATGTTACACTCAGCGCCTATGTTACGCTACACTCAGCGCCTATGTTACAGAATGTTATGTTACACTCAGCGCCTATGTTACAGAATATTATGTTACACTCAGCGCCTATGTTACGCTACACTCAGCGCCTATGTTACGCTACACTCAGCGCCTATGTTACAGAATGTTATGTTACACTCAGCGCCTATGTTACAGAATGTTATGTTACACTCAGCGCCTATGTTACGCTATACTCAGCGCCTATGTTACAGAATGTTATGTTACACTCAGCGCCTATGTTACGCTACACTCAGCGCCTATTTTACAGAATGTTATGTTACACTCAGCGCTTATGTTAGAGAATGGTATGTTACACTCAGCGCCTATGTTACAGAATGTTATGTTGCACTCAGCGCCTATTTTACAGAATGTTATGTTACACTCAGCGCTTATGTTAGAGAATGTTATGTTACACTCAGCGCCTATGTTAGAGAATGTTATGTTACGCTCAGCGCTTATGTTACAGAATGTTATGTTGCACTCAGCGCCTATGTTACAGAATGTTATGTTACACTCAGCGCCTATGTTAGAGAATGTTATGTTACACTCAGCGCCTATGTTAGATAATGTTACGTTACACTATGCGCCTATGTTAGATAATGTTACATTACACTCAGCGCCTATGTTAGATAATGTTACGTTACACTATGCGCCTATGTTAGATAATGTTACGTTACACTCAGCTCCTATTCTTCTGCAGTCTGGTCAGAAACAACACCAACCCATCAGGAGAACAGATATGAGTCTTCTCGTCTTGTCCATTCTAGATCAAACATTATTAGTTCTGGACGCTATTCTCGTCTTGTCCACTCTAGATCAGACATTATTAGTTTTGGACGCTATTCTCGTCTTGTCCATTCTAGATCAGCCATTATTAGTTCTGGACGCTATTCTCGTCTTGTCCATTCTAGATCAAACATTATTAGTTCTGGACGCTATTCTCGTCTTGTCCATTCTAGATCAGACATTATTAGTTCTGGACGCAACTCTCGTCTTGTCCATTCTAGATCAGACATTATTAGTTCTGGTCTTGTCCATTCTAGATCAGACATTATTAGTTCTGGACGCTATTCTCGTCTTGTCCATTCTAGATCAGACATTATTAGTTCTGGACGCAACTCTTGTCTTGTCCATTCTAGATCAGACATTATTAGTTCTGGTCTTGTCCATTCTAGATCAGACATTATTAGTTCTGGACGCTATTCTCGTCTTGTCCATTCTAGATCAGACATTATTAGTTCTGGACGCAACTCTCGTCTTGTCCATTCTAGATCAGACATTATTAGTTCTGGTCTTGTCCATTCTAGATCAGACATTATTAGTTCTGGTCTTGTCCATTCTAGATCAGACATTATTAGTTCTGGACGCAACTCTCGTCTTGTCCATTCTAGATCAGACATTATTAGTTCTGGTCTTGTCCATTCTAGATCAGACATTATTAGTTCTGGACGCAACTCTCGTCTTGTCCATTCTAGATCAGACATTATTAGTTCTGGTCTTGTCCATTCTAGATCAGACATTATTAGTTCTGGTCTTGTCCATTCTAGATCAGACATTATTAGTTCTGGTCTTGTCCATTCTAGATCAGACATTACTAGTTCTGGTCTTGTCCATTCTAGATCAGACATTATTAGTTCTGGTCTTGTCCATTCTAGATCAGACATTATTAGTTCTGGTCTTGTCCATTCTAGATCAGACATTATTAGTTCTCGTCTTGTCCATTCTAGATCAGACATTACTAGTTCTGGTCTTGTCCATTCTAGATCAGACATTACTAGTTCTGGTCTTGTCCATTCTAGATCAGACATTATTAGTTCTGGTCTTGTCCATTCTAGATCAGACATTATTAGTTCTGGTCTTGTCCATTCTAGATCAGACATTATTAGTTCTGGTCTTGTCCATTCTAGATCAGACATTATTAGTTCTGGTCTTGTCCATTCTAGATCAGACATTATTAGTTCTGGTCTTGTCCATTCTAGATCAGACATTATTAGTTCTGGTCTTGTCCATTCTAGATCAGACATTATTAGTTTTGGACACTATTCTCGCGGCACCAGTAACATTCTGTAGTACAAAGAGACAACCGTGCAGTCTCCATTTTAGTCGCAGAACCGGTGCTGGGAACCAGAACAGAAAGCTGCCGGAATGAAAATAGAGGCTGGGCGAAGTTTGTGTGACTTTGTAATATAAGGGATTCCATCTCACTGTCGTGTACAAGTAGGCCTGAACATGAACATGTCGATAGTTTGGCCACGGTGATCGTTAGGTGCATGAAACAACATGATCAGCATAAGTTGAGAAACATCTAGAAAGTCCAAGTCTCAATATGGGACCTAAACTGACAAGAGCGATAGGTCAGAGTCTGTCTCAGAACAAAAGTGACATCACTAGGCTATAGAACTCAGGCGACATCACTAGACTATAGAACTTAGGCGACATCACTAGACTATAGAACTCAGGCGACATCACTAGACTATAGAACTTAGGCGACATCACTAGACTATAGAACTCAGGCGACATCACTAGACTATAGAACTCAGGCGACATCACTAGACTATAGAACTTAGGCGACATCACTAGACTATAGAACTCAGGCGACATCACTAGACTATAGAACTCAGGCGACATCACTAGACTATAGAACCCAAGAGACATCACTAGACTATAGAACTCAGGCGACATCACTAGACTATAGAACTTAGGCGACATCACTAGGCTATAGAACCCAAGAGACATCACTAGGCTATAGAACTCAGGCGACATCACTAGGCTATAGAACTTAGGCGACATCACTAGACTATAGAACTTAGGCGACATCACTAGACTATAGAACTTAGGCGACATCACTAGACTATAGAACTTAGGCGACATCACTAGACTATAGAACTTAGGCGACATCACTAGACTATAGAACTTAGGCGACATCACTAGACTATAGAACTTAGGCGACATCACTAGACTATAGAACCCAAGAGACATCACTAGACTATAGAACTTAGGCGACATCACTAGACTATAGAACTTAGGCGACATCACTAGACTATAGAACTTAGGCGACATCACTAGACTATAGAACTTAGGCGACATCACTAGACTATAGAACTTAGGCGACATCACTAGACTATAGAACTTAGGCGACATCACTAGGCTATAGAACTTAGGCGACATCACTAGACTATAGAACTTAGGCGACATCACTAGACTATAGAACTTAGGCGACATCACTAGACTATAGAACTTAGGCGACATCACTAGACTATAGAACTTAGGCGACATCACTAGACTATAGAACTTAGGCGACATCACTAGACTATAGAACTTAGGCGACATCACTAGACTATAGAACTTAGGCGACATCACTAGACTATAGAACCCAAGAGACATCACTAGACTATAGAACTTAGGCGACATCACTAGACTATAGAACTTAGGCGACATCACTAGACTATAGAACTTAGGCGACATCACTAGACTATAGAACCCAAGAGACATCACTAGACTATAGAACAAAAGTGACATCACTAGGCTATAGAACAAAAGTGACATCACTAGACTATAGAACAAAAGTGACATCACTAGGCTATAGAACTCAGGCGACATCACTAGGCTATAGAACCCAAGAGACATCACTAGGCTATAGAACCCAAGAGACATCACTAGACTATAGAACTTAGGCGACATCACTAGACTATAGAACTTAGGCGACATCACTAGACTATAGAACAAAAGTGACATCACTAGGCTATAGAACAAAAGTGACATCACTAGGCTATAGAACTCGGGCGACATCACTAGGCTATAGAACCCAAGAGACATCACTAGGCTATAGAACAAAAGTGACATCACTAGGCTATAGAACTTAGGCGACATCACTAGACTATAGAACTCAAGCGACATCACTAGACTATAGAACTTAGGCGACATCACTAGGCTATAGAACTTAGGCGACATCACTAGGCTATAGAACTTAGGCGACATCACTAGACTATAGAACTTAGGCGACATCACTAGGCTATAGAACTTAGGCGACATCACTAGACTATAGAACTTAGGCGACATCACTAGACTATAGAACTTAGGCGACATCACTAGACTATAGAACTTAGGCGACATCACTAGACTATAGAACTCAGGCGACATCACTAGACTATAGAACTTAGGCGACATCACTAGACTATAGAACTTAGGCGACATCACGAGGCTATAGAACTTAGGCGACATCACTAGACTACAGAACTTAGGCGACATCACTAGGCTATAGAACTTAGGCGACATCACTAGGCTATAGAACTTAGGCGACATCACTAGACTATAGAACTCAGGCGACATCACTAGACTATAGAACAAAAGTGACATCACTAGACTATAGAACTCAGGTGACATCACTAGGCTATAGAACAAAAGTGACATCACTAGGCTATAGAACTCAGGTGACATCACTAGACTATAGAACAAAAGTGACATCACTAGGCTATAGAACAAAAGTGACATCACTAGACTATAGAACAAAAGTGACATCACTAGACTATAGAACTCAGGTGACATCACTAGGCTATAGAACAAAAGTGACATCACTAGGCTATAGAACTCAGGTGACATCACTAGACTATATAACAAAAGTGACATCACTAGGCTATAGAACAAAAGTGACATCACTAGGCTATAGAACAAAAGTGACATCACTAGACTATAGAACTCAGGTGACATCACTAGACTATAGAACAAAAGTGACATCACTAGGCTATAGAACTCAGGTGACATCACTAGGCTATAGAACTCAGGCGACATCACTAGACTATAGAACAAAAGTGACATCACTAGACTATAGAACAAAAGTGACATCACTAGGCTATAGAACTTAGGCGACATCACTAGGCTATAGAACCCAAGAGACATCACTAGACTATAGAACTTAGGCGACATCACTAGACTATAGAACTTAGGCGACATCACTAGGCTATAGAACTTAGGCGACATCACTAGGCTATAGAACTTAGGCGACATCACTAGACTATAGAACTTAGGCGACATCACTAGACTATAGAACTTAGGCGACATCACTAGGCTATAGAACTCAGGCGACATCACTAGACTATAGAATTTAGGCGACATCACTAGGCTATAGAACTTAGGCGACATCACTAGGCTATAGAACTCAGGCGACATCACTAGACAATAGAACTTAGGCGACATCACTAGACTATAGAACTTAGGCGACATCACTAGGCTATAGAACCCAAGAGACATCACTAGGCTATAGAACTTAGGCGACATCACTAGGCTATAGAACTTAGGCGACATCACTAGGCTATAGAACTCAGGCGACATCACTAGACTATAGAACTTAGGCGACATCACTAGGCTATAGAACCCAAGAGACATCACTAGGCTATAGAACTTAGGCGACATCACTAGGCTATAGAACTTAGGCGACATCACTAGGCTATAGAACTTAGGCGACATCACTAGGCTATAGAACTTAGGCGACATCACTAGGCTATAGAACCCAAGAGACATCACTAGGCTATAGAACTCAGGCGACATCACTAGGCTATAGAACTTAGGCGACATCACTAGGCTATAGAACCCAAGAGACATCACTAGGCTATAGAACTTAGGCGACATCACTAGGCTATAGAACTCAGGCGACATCACTAGGCTATAGAACTTAGGCGACATCACTAGGCTATAGAACTTAGGCGACATCACTAGACTATAGAACTTAGGCGACATCACTAGGCTATAGAACTCAGGCGACATCACTAGACTATAGAACTTAGGCGACATCACTAGACTATAGAACTTAGGCGACATCACTAGGCTATAGAACTTAGGCGACATCACTAGGCTATAGAACTTAGGCGACATCACTAGACTATAGAACTTAGGCGACATCACTAGACTATAGAACTTAGGCGACATCACTAGACTATAGAACTTAGGCGACATCACTAGACTATAGAACTTAGGCGACATCACTAGGCTATAGAACTTAGGCGACATCACTAGACTATAGAACTTAGGCGACATCACTAGACTATAGAACTTAGGCGACATCACTAGACTATAGAACTCAGGCGACATCACTAGGCTATAGAACTTAGGCGACATCACTAGGCTATAGAACTCAGGCGACATCACTAGGCTATAGAACTTAGGCGACATCACTAGACTATAGAACTCAGGCGACATCACTAGGCTATAGAACTCAGGCGACATCACTAGGCTATAGAACTCAAGAGACATCACTAGACTATAGAACTCAGGCGACATCACTAGACTATAGAACCCAAGAGACATCACTAGGCTATAGAACTCAAGAGACATCACTAGGCTATAGAACTCAGGCGACATCACTAGACTATAGAACCCAAGAGACATCACTAGACTATAGAACTCAAGAGACATCACTAGACTATAGAACTCAAGAGACATCACTAGGCTATAGAACTCAGGCGACATCACTAGACTATAGAACTCAGGCGACATCACTAGGCTATAGAACTCAGGCGACATCACTAGACTATAGAACTCAAGAGACATCACTAGACTATAGAACTCAAGAGACATCACTAGGCTATAGAACTCAGGCGACATCACTAGACTATAGAACTCAAGAGACATCACTAGACTATAGAACTCAAGAGACATCACTAGGCTATAGAACTCAGGCGACATCACTAGGCTATAGAACTCAGGCGACATCACTAGACTATAGAACCCAAGAGACATCACTAGACTATAGAACTCAAGAGACATCACTAGGCTATAGAACTCAAAGACATCACTAGGCTATAGAACTCAGGCGACATCACTAGGCTATAGAACTCAGGCGACATCACTAGACTATAGAACCCAAGAGACATCACTAGACTATAGAACTCAAGAGACATCACTAGGCTATAGAACTCAGGCGACATCACTAGGCTATAGAACTCAGGCGACATCACTAGACTATAGAACCCAAGAGACATCACTAGACTATAGAACTCAAGAGACATCACTAGACTATAGAACTCAAGAGACATCACTAGACTATAGAACTCAGGCGACATCACTAGACTATAGAACTCAGGCGACATCACTAGGCTATAGAACTCAGGCGACATCACTAGACTATAGAACTCAAGAGACATCACTAGACTATAGAACTCAAGAGACATCACTAGACTATAGAACTCAGGCGACATCACTAGACTATAGAACTCAAGCGACATCACTAGGCTATAGAACTCAGGCGACATCACTAGACTATAGAACTCAAGAGACATCACTAGACTATAGAACTCAGGCGACATCACTAGACTATAGAACTCAAGAGACATCACTAGACTATAGAACTCAGGCGACATCACTAGACTATAGAACTCAAGCGACATCACTAGGCTATAGAACTCAGGCGACATCACTAGACTATAGAACCCAAGAGACATCACTAGACTATAGAACTCAAGAGACATCACTAGACTATAGAACTCAAGAGACATCACTAGACTATAGAACTCAGGCGACATCACTAGACTATATAACTCAAGAGACATCACTAGACTATAGAACCCAAGAGACATCACTAGACTATAGAACTCAAGAGACATCACTAGACTATAGAACTCAAGAGACATCACTAGGCTATAGAACCCAAGAGACATCACTAGACTATAGAACTCAAGAGACATCACTAGGCTATAGAACCCAAGAGACATCACTAGACTATAGAACTCAAGAGACATCACTAGACTATAGAACTCAGGCGACATCACTAGACTATAGAACTCAAGCGACATCACTAGACTATAGAACTCAAGCGACATCACTAGACTATAGAACTTAGGCGACATCACTAGACTATAGAACTTAGGCGACATCACTAGACTATAGAACTCAAGCGACATCACTAGACTATAGAACTCAAGCGACATCACTAGACTAGAGAACTTAGGCGACATCACTAGACTATAGAACTTAGGCGACATCACTAGACTATAGAACTCAAGCGACATCACTAGACTATAGAACTCAGGCGACATCACTAGACTATAGAACTCAAGCGACATCACTAGACTATAGAACTCAGGCGACATCACTAGACTATAGAACTCAGGCGACATCACTAGACTATAGAACTCAGGCGACATCACTAGACTATAGAACTCAGGCGACATCACTAGACTATAGAACTCAAGCGACATCACTAGACTATAGAACTCAAGCGACATCACTAGACTATAGAACTTAGGCGACATCACTAGACTATAGAACTCAGGCGACATCACTAGACTATAGAACTCAAGCGACATCACTAGACTATAGAACTCAGGCGACATCACTAGACTATAGAACTCAAGCGACATCACTAGACTATAGAACTCAAGCGACATCACTAGACCATAGAACTCAAGCGACATCACTAGACTATAGAACTCAAGCGACATCACTAGACTATAGAACTCAGGCGACATCACTAGACTATAGAACTCAGGCGACATCACTAGACTATAGAACTCAAGCGACATCACTAGACTATAGAACTCAAGCGACATCACTAGACTATAGAACTCAGGCGACATCACTAGACTATAGAACTCAAGCGACATCACTAGACTATAGAACTCAAGCGACATCACTAGACTATAGAACTCAAGCGACATCACTAGACTATAGAACTCAAGCGACATCACTAGACTATAGAACTCAGGCGACATCACTAGACTATAGAACTCAAGCGACATCACTAGACTATAGAACTCAGGCGACATCACTAGACTATAGAACTCAGGCGACATCACTAGACTATAGAACTCAAGCGACATCACTAGACTATAGAACTCAAGCGACATCACTAGACTATAGAACTCAGGCGACATCACTAGACTATAGAACTTAGGCGACATCACTAGACTATAGAACTTAGGCGACATCACTAGACTATAGAACTCAGGCGACATCACTAGACTGCAAAACCCAAGCGACATCACTAGCCTATAGAACTCAGGCGACATCACTAGACTACAGAACTCAGGCGACATCACTAGACTATAGAACTCAGGCGACATCACTAGACTACAGAACTCAGACGACATCACTAGACTACAGAACTCAGGCGACATCACTAGACTACAGAACCCAAGCGACATCACTAGACTATAGAACTCAGGCGACATCACTAGACTACAGAACCCAAGCGACATCACTAGACTATAGAACTCAGGCGACATCATTAGACTACAGAACTCAGGCGACATCACTAGACTACAGAACTCAGACGACATCACTAGACTACAGAACTCAGGCGACATCACTAGACTACAGAACCCAAGCGACATCACTAGACTATAGAACTCAGGCGACATCACTAGACTACAAAACCCAAGCGACATCACTAGACTATAGAACTCAGGCGACATCATTAGACTACAGAACTCAGGCGACATCACTAGACTATAGAACTCAGGCGACATCACTAGACTACAGAACCCAAGCGACATCACTAGACTACAGAACCCAAGCGACATCACTAGACTACAGAACCCAAGCGACATCACTAGACTACAGAACCCAAGCGACATCACTAGACTATAGAACTCAGGCGACATCACTAGACTATAGAACTCAGGCGACATCACTAGACTACAGAACCCAAGCGACATCACTAGACTACAGAACTCAGGCGACATCACTAGACTATAGAACTCAGGCGACATCACTAGACTACAGAACCCAAGCGACATCACTAGACTATAGAACTCAGGCGACATCACTAGACTACAGAACCCAAGCGACATCACTAGACTACAGAACCCAAGCGACATCACTAGACTACAGAACCCAAGCGACATTACTAGACTATAGAACCCAAGCGACATCACTAGACTACAGAACTCAGGCGACATCACTAGACTACAGAACCCAAGCGACATCACTAGACTACAGAACCCAAGCGACATCACTAGACTACAGAACCCAAGCGACATTACTAGACTATAGAACTCAAGCGACATTACTAGACTATAGAACTCAGGCGACATCACTAGACTATAGAACTCAGGCGACATCACTAGACTATAGAACTCAAGCGACATTACTAGACTATAGAACTCAGGCGACATTACTAGACTATAGAACTCAAGCGACATTACTAGACTATAGAACTCAGGCGACATCACTAGACTATAGAACTCAGGCGACATCACTAGACTATAGAACTCAGGCGACATCACTAGACTATAGAACTCAGGCGACATCACTAGACTATAGAACTCAGGCGACATCACTAGACTATAGAACTCAAGCGACATTACTAGACTATAGAACTCAGGCGACATCACTAGACTATAGAACTCAAGCGACATTACTAGACTATAGAACTCAGGCGACATCACTAGACTATAGAACTCAGGCGACATCACTAGACTACAGAACTCAGACGACCTCACTAGACTACAGAACCCAAGCGACATCACTAGACTACAGAACCCAAGCGACATTACTAGACTACATAACTCAGGCGACATCACTATTCTTACTCAGACGACATCACTAGACTACAGAACTCAGGCGACATCACTAGACTACAGAACCCAAGCGACATCACTAGACTAACTCAGGCGACATCAATAGACTACAGAACCAAGCGAGATCATTAGACTACAGAACTCAGGCGACATCACTAGACTACAGAACTCAAGCGACATCACTAGACTAACTCAGACGACACCACTAGACTACAGAACTCAAGCGACCTCACTAGACTACAGAACTCAGGCGAAATCACTAGACTACAGAACTCAAGCGACATAACTAGACTACAGAACCCAAGCGACATCACTAGACTACAGAACCCAAGCGACATCACTAGACTACAGAACCCAAGCGACATCACTAGACTACAGAACCCAAGCGACATCACTAGACTACAGAACCCAAGCGACATAACTAGACTACATAACTCATGCGACATCACTAGATTACAGAACTTAGGCGACATCACTAGATTACAGAACTCAGGAGACATCACTAGACTACAGAACCCAAGCGACATCACTAGATTACAGAACCCAAGCGACATCACTAGACTACAGAACCCAAGCGACATCACTAGACTACAGAACCCAAGCGACATTACTAAACTACAAAACCCAAGCGACATCACTAGACTACAGAACCCAAGCGACATTACTAGATTACAGAACCCAAGCGACATCACTAGATTACAGAACCCAAGCGACATAACTAGACTACATAACTCATGCGACATCACTAGATTACAGAACCCAAGCGACATAACTAGACTACATAACTCATGCGACATCACTAGATTACAACACTCAGGCGACATCACTAGATTACAGAACTCAGGCGACATCACTAGACTACAGAACCCAAGCGACATCACTAGACTACAGAACTCATGCGACATCACTAGATTACAGAACTTAGGCGACATCACTAGATTACAGAACTCAGACAACATAACTAGACTACTGAAGCTTAGGACTGGTGACACAATCTGTAAAACAAGAGCTCAAGACTACAAGACACATTCTCCAGGTCTGCGTACACAACTGCGCGTGGAAACAATTTTAAATACACGCCTTTGCATTTTTAGACTTGCGAGCAAAATAAGAACTTTGAGTTAGCAGAACTTAATATAGCACTTATGGCGTATTATAAAGGAAATATTTGCTGCCGATTTGTGTTCGCCATTTAGATGAGAACTCGCCAAAACAGTGGGAGACAACACACGTGTCAAGGGAGATAAGCGGAAACCAGGCACTGGAAATGGACTTCATCGTCTGATCAATTCAAACTTAATCTTTACACGGCGATGGTCTTAATTATGGCGTAGTCTAGAACAATTAGCATCGCTTAGCGTTTTCGATAAGTTCTAACGTCGTGTGCTGGATATCTTATCCCATGTTTTTGGATAAATTCTAACGGTCCACGCCCGGTGCTGCATAGATGAGTCAATAATCCATAAGCCAAGCTGGTAGTATGATCTAACTATAATTTGTTGTGGGTATTTGCCTTGTTCTTGGTGGGGCAGGACGCGTTCCACCCAAAACTACCTTATATGTTATATTAGATCGCAATTGCTATTGGCGCTCCATGGTAGTGAACCTTCGATGCGGAGACGGCACTCAATGATGGTAATGATGAATTGCTATTGGCGCTCCATGGTAGCCAACCTTCGATGCGGAGACGGCACTCAATGATGGTAATGATGAATTGCTATTAACAATTTGAGAGAAAACGAGATCGATGTACGACCACTTTTGGTAAAATCTGCAGGTCCTAGATTAGTGCTGAGATACAAAACATGTAGGAGGCTAATTGTTATTGAGTTATTTGCGGGTCATCATCATTGCACTCCGAACATGTAGGAGGCTTATCCGCGGCGTCTGCCGATTGGTTATTTTATGTGTAGAAACACGGTCTTTGGGCCAATCTACGTTGTTCTTACTGCTGCTAGACCCTGCAGAAGCTGCTCTACGTGATACTTATAAGAATATCTGCTTTCGGTAATACTTATAAGAAGAGCTGCTCAACGTAATACTTATAAGAAGAGCTGTTTTACGTGATACTTATAAGAATATCTGCTTTCGGTAATACTTATAAGAAGAGCTGCTCAACGTAATACTTATAAGAAGAGCTGTTTTACGTGATACTTATAAGAAGAGCTGCTCAACGTAATACTTATAAGAAGAGCTGTTTTACGTGATACTTATAAGAATATCTGCTTTCGGTAATACTTATAAGAAGAGCTGCTCAACGTAATACTTATAAGAAGAGCTGTTTTACGTGATACTTATAAGAATATCTGCTTTCGGTAATACTTATAAGAAAAGCTGTTCTACGTGATACTTATAAGAAAAGCTGTTCTACGTGATACTTATAAGAAGAGCTGCTCAACGTAATACTTATAAGAAGAGCTGCTCAACGTAATACTTATAAGAAGAGCTGCTCAACGTAATACTTATAAGAAGAGCTGCTCAACGTAATACTTATAAGAAGAGCTGCTCAACGTAATACTTATAAGAAGAGCTGCTCAACGTAATACTTATAAGAAGAGCTGCTCAACGTAATACTTATAAGAAAAGCTGTTCTACGTGATCATCACCATCATCATATGTCATACTGTTTGGCGTAGGCGATCATGTCCTTCCACAATCTTCTATATACAGTGCTTCGTATCAGTTCTGTTGTTGACCGTTTTCCATGCCATGACACCAAGCTATCCAGCATTTTCTCTCTTTGTCATCCGCGATCTCTCTTTCCTTTTATTTTTCCAGTTGTAACCAAGTATTCCAACTTTCCTCTTCTCATGATGTGCCCGAAAAATGTTGATTGTTTCTTTCTGATGTTTTTTAGGAGCTGCCTTTTTGTGTTGGCCTCTTTAAGAATTTCCTCATTGGTCTTTTTAGCTGTCCAGGAAACTTTCAACATTCTTCTGAGAAATCCCATCTCTGTGGCCTCTAATCGTCTTTTCATTTGTTTGTCTACTGTCCACGATTCGCTTCCATAGGTCAGAATTGGTTCTATATAGCACCGATGAACTCTCTTTCTCATTTCTATTGACATAGATTTGTTGCATAAGATATTTTTCATTTACTGAAATGGACTTCCGTTTCCAAGATGGCGGATCTAGTCCACGTCCTCTCGATCGCTGCAGAAAATGCACCCAAGGTCTGATTAATTTCGGATCTTCTTTGCACTTTTCTGCGTAAAAGTCAAAATGATGATATGCTTGATACATCTGTGTCGCTAAGACGAGGTCGTAGGTCGACAACAGTCCGTTTTTGACGAATCAAGTGTTGTGAGTGAGACATTCCACCGTCCAGACTTCATCTGTGCTTTACGTCACATTAGTGCTGTTCAAGACCGTTATTGGGATTCTTTGACGCAAGTTATTTCCACGTTACACATTAATGTAAACTACTTCGTCAGTCGCAGTTTTGTCTCTTTGGGGAAGTTGCTTCGTGTATTGTTCGTCGTAGACTGTTTACACTTGAGTAATCAGACATAAGTCTAAAGGTATCGAGATTATGAGTTTGGCGACATTGTGTCCTACGTCATCGTATTGGTTCCCTAAACCGGCCGTGCGCAAATCTTACGGTCTGCTGTTTGATGTGCGACAAGAATAAATTGACGACTGACTGTGTGTCTATATGTTCGGAATTGGAGTCATCAACGATGGCCTAACATCATCAAGTGCTACGATGATCATCATTTTCGGGAGGACGTGACTTACCGGTATATGGGGATAGGCGGCGGAACAAATGGAGGCTATGCATGAAATGTGTTCCTTGTTGCAGTTTCCTCATATTACAAGTCGCATGTCTGTGTTAGTCACCTCTAGTGACTCGGGCAGATGGTGCTCGTAAACCTGGGAAGGCCGACCATCTAAGGGCAGAATCCCCCGACAGAAAAGATCAACTGCTGCCTTGCAGGAAGATTGGGGACAATCAAAGGCTAAGGAAAGCAAACCTGAAAAAATGCTGGCTGAAATCGGATGCACTGGGCCACTGGCGCAGAACACAGTGCAACGTATTAACGGGTGTTCAGTCAGAGTGGATCTGACAGACTCTAATTGTGATGTTCTGTCTGTGGGGGCGATCAACACACTTAGCCTGACAGCTGACTTCATATGAGAGTCTGGAATCCTTACTCTGATTGAGTCCTGAACGCAGAGAGAGAGAGAGAGATTTACTGAAATGCTATTTTGGCCTGAGCTATTCTGCTTCTTATTTCTGTGGTGCATCTCCCATCTGATGTTATTATTGTGCCCAATATTTCAAACGTTGCACTTGTTTCAGATCTGTCTTGTTTATTTTATATACTGCATGATGGTGATGATTGTTTCTTCGATATAACCATTACTTCTGTTTTCTTACTATTCAGACTTAGACCTTTCTTGTTGCTTTCTTTTACTATTATGTCTATCATTTCTTGTAGTTCATTCTCTGTCTCTGTTATTAAGACTGTCATCCGCATATCGCAAATTATTTATGTTGTGACCGTTGACTTCAATTGCTTTTTTGTCTACTATCGATCCAATAATATGCTCACTGTGAAGTGAAAACAAATCCGGCGACAGAACACAGCCTTGTCTGACTCCTTGTTTTATAAATTGAAATTGTCCTGTTTGGTTGTTAATTCGTATAGCTGCTGTTTGTTGCCAGTACATGTTATTTATGATTCGCAGATCCTTGACATCAATGTTTAATTTCTCCAGCATATGCCTATAGCACTTTCCCAGAAAAAAAACATAGCACCAATAAACTCTCTTTCTCATTTCTATTGACATAGATTTGTTGAATAACATATTTTTCATTTTCTGAAATGCTATTTTAGCCTGAGCCATTCTGCATTTTATTTCTTTGGTGCATCTTCCATCTGATGTTATTATTGTGCCCAAGTATTTTACGCGTTGCACTTATTTCAGATTTGTCCTGTTTATTTTTATGCTGCATGCTATGCTCTACGTGATAATTATAAGAACAACTGCTCTACGTGATACTTATAAGTTTAGCTGCTCAAAGTGATACTTATAATAAAAGTTGCGATCACCATTTTAATGTGTAAAACTTTGTGATGGTTTTGTCTAGTAAAACAGACATAATGGAGGTCAGTCTTGAAAACTGAGTTTTTGGTGCAGCAAAACAACAACATGTCTTGTCACAGCTGAGTGAGGCGCCTCACGTCGCAGGGGAAGGCGTCTGTAATGCCCATGTTTTATTGATGATCAATCCAGTCATTTGTGAGTGTTGTCGCGAATGTCTGCATGCCTCCTAGCCCTGCCTGTTAGATTTTGCTTACTTGAGAGGTCTGATGTTGTGAACACGTCCAACGAAAGTCGAGAACCCTGCGACTGTTTTGAACATAAGTGAACAGGTTTTGAAATCCACAACGGTGGAGTGACTAAGGCAAGAAATGAGCTCTTAAAGTCAGTGTTATAGGTACTCAACAGTTGTGCGGTTACGTTGACCAGCGTCGACTAAGTGAAACCATTCCCCACACCTTGCCTGATTCCACATGTCGCCTCCATTTTGTTTGTTGTTGCTGCTAGGAAGAGATTTGTGTCCTTGATCAGTCCGTGACCACCGTCTACTCTAGTTTTCTGTTTACTCCGCCTCCCGTCGTCCACTGCTTCTCTACATCGTCCTCTCACGTTCAGTGGACGGACTTGCGTTGTGTGTACAAATAGCAGGAAACCGATATAGTAACTAGACTTTAGGCTTTTAAATGTTTATATGTTTAACATAGAGTTAGAAACATGGACAATCGACATATTTGCTAAGAAACACATCAATGTCCTTAAATGTAGCTGTGACAGAAGAATACTCAGAACGCTAAAAACGGAGTAGGTGAACAAACATGTCATTTTTTTTTATTAATGTAAAAAAGTAAAGAGCCACCGTCACGCCAAGTGGCGTATAGAGAGTATGGTGTTAGTGACCATAAATGTTACAGACCTTTGGCACATGATTTTTGGGGTAATGTGGTTGGTATTACGCCCGTGCCGCTTTACTTTCCCAGAAAAAAATCCGGTACACATTAAAGGCTGGGTGAACCCGGAAGTCGTCAGTTGGGATCGAACCCTACCTCTTGTCCTTTGTAGTCCAGTTCACTAACCACTGAGCTATCGCGGCTCTTGTAATAACGTACAAGCCCTGAAAACTGGTTGATAAAGAACATAAAACTGTTTGGTAAAGAACAGAAAACTGTTTGATGAAGAACATAAACTGTTTGATAAAGAACATAAAACTGTTTGATGAAGAACATAAAACTGTTTGATAAAGAACATAAAACTGTTTGATAAAGAACATAAAACTGTTTGATAAAGAACATGAAACTGTTTGATAAAGAACATGAAAACTGTTTGATAAAGAACATGAAAACTGGTTGATAAAGAACATGAAAACTGGTTGATAAAGAACATAAAACTGTTTGATAAAGAACATGAAAACTGTTTGATAAAGAACATGAAAACTGTTTGATAAAGAACATGAAAACTGGTTGATAAAGAACATAAAACTGTTTGATAAAGAACATAAAACTGTTTGATAAAGAACATAAAACTGTTTGATAAAGAACATGAAAACTGGTTGATAAAGAACATAAAACTGTTTGATAAAGAACATAAACTGTTTGATAAAGAACATGAAAACTGTTTAATAAAGAACATGAAAACTGTTTGATAAAGAACATGAAAACTGGTTGATAAAGAACATGAAAACTGGTTGATAAAGGACATGAACACTGGTTGATAAAGAACATGAAAACTAGTTGATAAAGAACATGAAAACTGGTTGATAAAGAACATGAAAACTTGTTGATAAAGAACATGAAAACTGGTTGATAAAGAACATGAAAACTGGTTGATAAAGAACACGAAAACTTGTTGATAAAGAACATGAAAACTTGTTGATAAAGGACATGAAAACTAGTTGATAAAGGACATGAAAACTAGTTGATAAAGAACATGAAAACTTGTTGATAAAGAACATGAAAACTGGTTGATAAAGAACATGAAAACTGGATGCTAAAGGGCATGAAAACTGGTTGATAAAGAACATGAAAACTGGCCGATAAAGAACACGAAAACTGGTTGCTATAGAACATGAAAACTGGTTGATAAAGAACGCGAAAACTGGTTAAAAAGTACAAGAAAAGAAAATATTTTGGGACTTGTAAATGACGTAACGATCTAGAGAAATTAATTATGGCGGTAAACAAGAGTGAGTAAGATCTCGAAGAAGGTGGGTGCAAGATACCACAGACAAGCTGGGACTGACTGCTGTAAACACCGGGCATCTCACGCAGGACAGAGACAAGTAAGGAGACCAGCTGTCATGTGAGCCAAGTTAAACTACGGACAAGCAGCTAGATGCTGACGACTAACCAAAAAAAAAAAATATTGCTGAACAAAAATTGTGAACTTGCCGCACGTACGGCAAACAATTATTGTTAGAATAATGTTCGCAAAATGTGATGACGTTGTACCCAAGATTTCCTCACGTTGCTGAAACCACTTCTGCTTGGGCCGATAGTCCCCGATAGTTGATCGCATTTTCTCGTTCATAGTTCTCTACTCAAACGTTTCTTCTGTTTTGTTTAACACTATGGCCATCCGTACACAGTTTGAAGGCAACAACGAGGTTGGCGTTTTCGCCAAATTGACAAACAGTTACTGCCTTGTTGGTATCGGTGGGTCTGAGAATTTCTACAGGTGAGACAGACATTGAGACATTCATTAATCATTCATTCATAGTGCATGATTTAATGATTATCTTGATGATAGTGAGACTTCAACATTTCACTTTTTGTTGTTGCGACTAGACTACACTACTAACACTACAGACAAAGGGCAACCTACGCTCAGTGTACAAGTTGGGACAATCACACCACACAGCTGCACACAAACATACAGTAACTGTACACATAACACATCGGTGACATCGCCTCACATAAAAAACATACATTAAATTAAATTATCATATTATTATTATATTAAAATCTATCTATCTATTGACCTTTCGAGCCGTAACCGGCCCATAGGGCGTAGACCAAGATACACCTTCTCCTATATGAATTTTTGTTCTAGCAGTTTTCTTTAAAGATATTTTATCAAATCTCGCCATCTGTCTCTGTTCTGTGCAAGCAGTTCTATCTCATTGAGGGAGCCGATTCCTGCTGCTCTTGCCTCTCTCATCAATGTTCTTCTCAGTGTCTCCCTGGGTCTTCCTCTTTTTCTTTTACCTGTTGTTTCCCATATGAGGGCTTGCTTTGCTATTCGATTATTATCTCTTCTCATCACATGTCCAACGTATGACCATCGTCTTTTCTTTATTACTGAAGATATTAGTGGTTGATTGGCGATTTCTCTAATTTCCTCGTTTGTTTTGAATTCGTTCCATTCTATACCAAGTATTTTCCTTAGACATTTATTTTCGAATGCGTTCAACTTTGTTTCTATATCTCTTGTTGTTTTCCAGCTTTCACACGCATACGTAAGGGTTGATAGTACATTTGATTTGAATAGCCTAAGTTTTGTGTTTGTGCTAATGAGTTTTGATTTCCACAACTTTTCAAGGCTTCTGAAAGACATTGCTGCTTTAGCCAGTCTGATTCTAATTTCTTTGCTCGTATCCCCTTCTCGATCAATGTGACTTCCAAGATAGATAAAGTGATCGATCTCTTCTACTGGTTTGTTTTCCATGTATATTTTGTCACTTGTTGGAATTAAACTTTTCATGACTTTAGTCTTTTCATGATTGACCTCAAGCCCAATTTTGCTGGCTATTGATGATAGTTCATTTGTGTTTTCCTGCATCGTTTTTATCTGACTGCTGATGAGAACTATGTCATAAGCAAAGTCGAGGTCCTCCAAATGGTCTCCTTGTATCCATTCGATGCCTTTATTACCAGTGCAGCATTTCTTCATTATGAAGTCCATAACAATTCCAAATAACAAGGGCGATAAAATACATCCTTGTTTAACCCCAGTTTCTATTGGGAAACATTCGCTCAGTCCTTCCTCTGTTCGAACTGCACATGTGTAACCATCATACATGTCTTTGATAATGTTTATGATTTTTGATGGTAAACCATATTGCTTCAGAATTTTCCACAAAGAATCTCTATGAATACTATCAAATGCTTTTTTGAAGTCGATGAAGTTAAGTACAAAAGGTTTTTGCTTTTCAATGTGTTCCTCCAATATAAGTCGTAGAGTGAAAATGTGGTCAAGACAGCTTCTCCCTTTTCTAAACCCAGCCTGTTCTTCACGCATTACTGTATCTATTGAATCCTTTATTCTATTTAGGATGATTTTACAGAATAACTTTGAGGCAACTGACAAAAGTGTCACGCCTCTCCAGTTGTTACAATCTCTAAGATTGCCCTTTTTTGGGATCTTAACAATGATTCCTTTTTTCCATTTATGAGGCGTCTTCTCTGTTTTCCAAATGATGTTGAACATTTTTTGGAGATGTATTAAATTATGGCTATCAATTGCCTTGAGGATCTCAGCTGTTAACTTATCCTCTCCAGCAGCCTTGTTATTGGTCATTAGCTTTAAGGTGGTTTCTATTTCACTCAAGGTGAAGTCATCTAAATTTACATCTAATTCTGCTGCTGGTGTTTCAGCTTCAAAATCTATTAAACTGTGAGGTAGTGGACGGTTAAGAATTTCTTTGAAGTGTTCCGCCCAACGGGCTTTTATGTCTGCGCTTGTTGTTAGCATTAATCCAGATTTGTCTAGAATTGGTGTTCCACTGGATGTATAGGTGTTTGTCAGCATCTTTTGTACAGTATAGAGAGTTCTGCTGTCTCCTGTAATTGCAGCTGTCTCTGCTTTCTCTGCCAAGTTGTCTATATAAGCTCTTGTATCTCTTCTTGCCGAACTTTTCACTTTGTTGTCTAATTCTTTGTATGTTGCTTTTGCCAGAACACTTGGTGAGTCCAAAATGGCATTTTTACACATATTAAAATGAATGAGAAAAAAAAATACAGGAAGGTTGAATCAGTTTTAAGTTTACTTTATTTATGTTTATTATACCATAAAGTATAAAGATTATTTTATTATTTATAATTTATAAATAAGTACATGGCATGGCTACATGGTGTTCTTAAAGTCTCACTACACATTTTGTATATCATAATGTTATATATATTTTTAGGTAAAGTCCTAATTTAGCATCTTAACGTCATTGGTCATTTCTACGAGTGATCGATCTCCCCTGATTCTGATTGACCTCACATATTCACGTATTTGAGAGTAATAATTAATGTATCCACTAGTTTTTGTCAATTTAATTTAATTTTTCAAGGTTTAGTTTTAGGGTATTCCTAACACATGGGTCTTCTAATAATGAATGGCAGATTAGAGAACAACCAAATAAAGTGCAAGGGATGTTACTCCCAATAGAAATTATGTAATGTAATGGCGCTAAACTAGGACTTTACCTATATTTATTACAGTAGTTTGAGTTGATTGTCATTGTGAATACCAAATATGTCGAACAAATAAATTATCATTATAATTATGCATATATCAATTCTGAAAATAGTGTTTTGCAGTTTATCTTCCTGATTAGACATTTATTAATGTGTAAAAATGCCATTTTGGACTCACCAAGTGTTTTATTATGTATTTTAATACAATTTTCACAATAGTTTTTTTAATTTGAAACACTTAAACATCTTTGTAGCTAGAACTTGACTCTTGAAAATCTAAATCCAATGTTAATCAAATAATCAATTATAATGAATAATAATGCAACAGTATATTTCACTATTCCTCTACTAAACGTACAATCTTACATCTGGGCAGTAATATAGATAAAGAGGGAGGAACAGAAAATGATACCAAAATAAAGATATCAAAAGCAAGAGGAGCTTTTGTTGCACTGGGAAACATGGAAATCCAAAGAAATTAGGTTAAATACAAAAATAAAAATTTTAAACTCAAATGTTAAGTCGGTCCTATTATATGGCTGTGAAACATGGAGAACAACAAAATTGACAATCATGAAGGTACAGACTTTCATTAATGGATGCTTACGCAAAATAAAAGGATGGAAATGGCAGGACAAAATCACTAACAAAGAATTATGGAAATATACCAGTCAAATACCAGCGGATAAAGAGATACAGCGAAGATGATGGTGCTGGATAGGACACACTGCGGAAGCCAACTGAGAGTATTACACAACGGGCCCTTTTTTGGAATCTCCAGGGAAAAGACAAAGAGAAAGACCAAGGAATTCTTGGAGAAGACAGATAGAAGCAGAGATGAAGATGATGGGGAAGACATGGAATGATCTTAAAAGAATTGCAAAAAACAGAACGACTTGGAAAGTGTTTGTTGAAGACCTATGCTCCACTGGGAGCTAAAAAGGTAGAAGAAGAAGAAGATATTTCACTGTTTGGCCATCAGTTATGAAAGAATTTGTGAGTTTAAAGTGAAAAAACAATAATGCATTAAAAAAAATGTATCGTTAACACAAACATTACGTTACAGGAAGTTGCCATTCATGCCTTTTTGAGCTAAAAAAAAAAAAAAGAAAGCCATAATTATTGAAATGAAGTTATGGCATAGAATGAACAATCCAATAACATAATCAATATTCTTATAACAAGCCACAGGAAAAGATGGTGCCTTATGGCATTTTTTGAGTACTGGATTACTTTCTATCTTTGATCCCTCTGGCTAGGCCAAACTTCATAGTCTTTTTCCAGGAGCACCACTGGGAGGTGGAGTAAGGTTGTTTGTCTGTTCTGACACATGTAATCTGCTGTTTTCGACCACTCTCTGAGCTCTGTTGTTTGTCTGTCCTGACACATGCAATCAGCTGTGCTGAGCACTCTCTGAGCTCTGTTGTTTGTCTGTCCTGACACATGCAATCAATCTCATCTGCGATAATACCGATGAGAAAGATGCAGTCATCTATACAGACGGATCTGTAAGACGACACGAAAGAAGTACATGGGCATTTACAGCACGCTCAGCAGGCAGAATAGCCAAGGAAGACAGTGGTGCATACGCCATGACCACGAGTAGCATGACAATGGAGGTGATGGCAGTGACCAAGGCATTCAAATGGTTAGAGTCACAAGACTACATCCACGCATGTATACTGAGTGATTCGATGAGCATGATAAAAAAAAGTGGAGGCGGGCTTTGTACGCATGCAATGGGTAGAGTCGTTGCAGAAATCCAAAATACGTAAGGTCACCTTTGTCTATGTCCCTGGACATGCGGGAGTACGGGGAAATGAGAGAGCAGACAGGTTGGCTAGCTGCGCTGTCGTTGAGGACGGGCAACCGATGGATCGGGCAGACATCATCAATGCCCTTCGAGATGTTGGAAGAGCACAGGACCTCGACAAACACAGATCAATGTCACTTATTCGGATGATGGAAATGGGAGTTAAGATGGGCACGGCCAGAAATGAGAAACTTGGTGGCCGTGTAAGAAGACTTATCAACCAACATAGAACTGGAGTCGTCAGTCGCTGGACACTGAGGGAATTGCTGAGGAGGGGATCTGAGCACCTATGGACATGTTCGGAGTGCAATGATGATGACCCGCAAATAACTCAATAACATGCAATCAGCTGTGCTGGCCACTCTCTGAGCTCTACTGTTTGCCTGTCCTGACAATGTAATCAGCTGTGCTGAGCACTCTCTGAGCTCTGCTGTTTGCCTGTCCTGACACATGCAATCAGCTGTGCTGACCACTCTCTGAGCTCTGCTGTTTGTCTGTCCTGACACATGCAATCAGCTGTACTGAGCACTCTCTGAGCTCTGTTGTTTACCTGTCCTGACACATGCAATCAGCTGTGCTGAGCACTCTCTGAGCTCTGTTGTTTGTCTGTCCTGACACATGCAATCAGCTGTGCTGGCCACTCTCTGAGCTCTACTGTTTGCCTGACCTGACAATGCAATCAGCTGTGCTGACCACTCTCTGAGCTCTGTTGTTTGTCTGTCCTGGCACATGCAATCAGCTGTGGTTTGCTGACCACTCTCTGAGCTCAGTATTTGGTGGATATCTTGGTCCCCAAACCATACATTCTTTAAAATATTTACAAAGTTGGTCAAGACAGCCTGCCACCAACACATTTTCTGTGTGAGGATCAGGCCAATTGCTGCAGAAAAGCCCCACTTATTGTTAAGATCACTTCCAAACTTGACCCACTTTTGAAAGAATGCACAAGAAAACATTTCTTTTACCAGATCTGAATAGTTTCAATGTGTAATTGTCACAAAATGACTAAAATAAATGAATCTATGATTCGTATGAATGGCTATCAATGAAGAACCGTTTGTTTCTTTTATTATGTGCAAAATTCCATGAAGTCAGGGATACCTTCAATTTGATGAATAAATAGTAATATGTGACACAGTTTGGTTGCACTCATGAATGGCTTCATGTAGAGACTTTGAGTAAGTTTGGTAGTTGCCAATACAAAGTGAAAGTGCCAGAAACAAACTGACTACTTTCAGTTTCATGAAACACATTTAGTGTGTGTGTGTGATGTTAGATCATAATTGTAATTGTTGAATATTGTCTGATCTGCAATCAGAATCTTTCACATGAATTTGTACTATGTTCAAGCACTGTGTGAATGATTGAGGGGAGAGAAAGGAAGTGAAATGGGCAAATGATTGCCACCAGGACAGACTGGTATGCTCTAAAGCAAGTCAATTAAACTGGTCAGTCCTACCATTTGAGTCAGTTCCCCAATATTAAGGTCTGCCCCACCATTCAAGTCAGTCTCCCAACATTCATGCTAGCCTCACACAAGTATGAAGCTTGTAAGGTCAGACTATCTGTTGTTGGCAAGGCTTGCTGTTGTGCTGCAAGACTCGTCAGATGAATTAGTCAGGGCAATGAAGGCCATGTCACAACTGTGTTAAGTGTATGCAAAAGTTGATGATGTTTGTGAAAGTCTCAAACTAATGGGTTACACACAATAAATAGATTTGGCAATGGCAACATCCTGTGCAATGATATAAATAATCCAGGTTGTGTACCATATGACCTAAAAACATTTGTGTTTGTTGCCTTGTCTAAGAAGACTGGTTCTGTGGAATGCAGTAGTTTAAAATATGTTATATAGGAAACAATCCAACATGTAGTTAGATGAACAACTATTGGGTATCCATAAATGTTTCTGCAACTGAAGCAGTAGAGAATGGAGGCAGTGGAGCTACATAACTTACCCTGATGGAAACACTGAAACAGTTTTATTCTACAAATTAAAACAAACTGTGTTCATTTTAAAGATGACTTGTTAGCTTGTATAACATCATCTGTTGTCCTGTACATCAACTTGAACTCTTCAAGTGACACCAAGCACAATCCCACCAGCTGACATGTCCAGTTTGTTCTCAGATCACAGAAAACATAGAAACAGCAAAATCCAAAATAAGGCCCCAAGAGGTAGGCAACTAGGACAAATGATAGGGCAGCTATGATGACCTTCACTGAGAGGTAGTCCATCAACCGTGTTAATTTCAGAGCACATAGAATTGAGTGCAGCAGAAAATGACATGTATACTTTGAGTTTTATGTATCAATAGACTTTTAATATGCTACTATTATTACTGCAATCAATATCTGATAACATTTACTGGTAAATTAATTGTGGCATTATTGTGACCTCCATTTCAGTGTGTTTGAAGGTGAACTTTGTGACACAATCCCCGTGGTTCATGCCAGTATAGCTGGCTGCAGAGTTATTGGTCGCATGTGTGTAGGTAAGTGGCTGCAGTCACTTTTATCACAGTCCGTAATTCAAATGGTTCAAGTACCTTATTACAAATTGGTCAAACCTCAATGGATCTACTCTTGTGGACATGTAGGAGCTGAGGGCAGTGAAATGTTGCTGGTTGGTTTTGAAGGCACCTGTAGTGAGAATATTAATTGGGATCAAAAGTGATAAGAAAAGGTCACTGATTGTTGCCATTTGGTGATGTCATGCAAGTTGGGATCCAGAGATGGCTTCATTTGGAGGTGGCTCAGTATGAATAGAAGTGCATAACTGAGGGGATGTGTAAGCTTCAACAACATAAGCATGTAGGTGTTTGTCTTTTATTATCAAGGAGGTGGGAGCAACGCCTTTACTGGATGCTAGGAAGAATTGAAAAAAAAAATGGTATGGTAAAAGCTTTATGTGATTGATAGACAACACAGATTTGAACGACGTTTCGGCTCAAAAGGCCTTCAGCAGGAACAAAACAAACAACACGCACGCACAGATATGTAAGTAAATAAACTAATCCTACATAGCTAACTAGTATTGAAACATCCAAAACAAAATAATCGAAACTGGCTTAAGAAAAGAAAAATGACCTCCCTGTGTCAAGGGCCGTGGTCAGAATGGGGAAGAGATAGTCACATGGGTGTAGCTGTAATTATACTCTGCTGGTCAAGACCGTATGAAGGGTTATAAAAATATGCGGGGGGGGGGGCACTGTCTAGGTTACCTCGACTGCAAAAACTGACAATGTCTAAAAGTATCTGAGGGCCCACAAATACATGTATACACACACACACAGATGCGTGTATACATATATATATATATATATATATATATACATGTACAAACAGACATGCACATACCTACACATATTTACATATACATATATATACACACACACATACATGCATATGCAACCCCATACGGAGACACTCATATATGTGTAGAAATGTGCACATAGTGCCTGTGTAATCAGAAGAGTACACACCGAGGTCAGTGTGCAAACACAAAGGAGAAATAATAGAACAGAAGAATAACAGGTACTCTAAAGGCGGAAAGAGTGAGATGTCTGAGAGTGGGGTACAATAAAAACATATGAAGGTTAAGTAAAAAAAGTAAAGAACCCCCGTCACGCCAAGTGGCGTATAGGGAAATATGGTGTTAGTGACCCTATATTTTACAGACCTTCAGCACATGATTTTTGGGGTAATGTGGTCAGTATTACGCCCGTGCTGCTTTACTTTCCCAGAAAAAAATCCGGTACCCATTTAAGGCTGGGTGAACCCGGAAGCCGTCGGTTGGGATCGAACCCTACCCCTTGTCCGTGGTAGTCCAGTTCACTAACCACTGAGTTATCACGGCTCCCATGAAGGGTAAGTAGCACAGAAAAAAGGGGTACAGGAGACCACCAGTGTCTCAGTGGGGACTAGTGGAGGAGAATTATGAATGGTATTGCATAGTGGATAGACTAAAGTGCTCAAACATGGGCAGTAGAGAAGGCTATGCAATAGGGAAGGAGCAACTGAAGGGAAACTATTGTGTATGAGTGAGATACATTCATGCCTCGTGGGGTCAGTGAACCAAACTGGACTATGAGGCGATTCTCCAAAGTAAACTGGCTGCGGTCATCAGAGTGACAAAGGACATTACCAGTGATATGGATGTTGTCTTTGCCTTTGTGGTCTGAGGAGTTGAAATGGGAAGACACCGGTGCCAGTATTCTGTTGAACATCTCGTAAATGTTCACAAAATTTTTCAGTTAATCGTCTCCCAGACTCACCAATATAAGTCATGTGGCATCGTTGGCATATGATGGCATAAGTGATGTTACGAAACACACATGTGAAGCCATGCTTATCTCGAACCGTCCATTAGGGAATAAGACAGAGTCAGTGAGGAGCACATAGGCACAGGTGATACAGTTATGACCACAAGGGACCGTGCTGAAGTGTTGATGGTCATAGCAAGGGAGATGACTCCTAACTAGAATATTTCCCTAATTCCTGTCGCATTTTAAGGCTATCATAGGGGGATCACAACAAAGTAGACGAGTAGTGGGATCAGAGAGGAGAATGGAACGGTAGTGGTTGAGTATCTTCACAGCAGCCACGTTGTGAGGATGAGTATAGTTCTCTCAGAGAGGGGGTGGTTGCAAGGAGTGAGTGCCTCGGGACGAGAGATAAGGAGGACCCGCTTGAAGGCAGACTGGAGGATCGAATCTGGATAAAGTTTGCGGCTAAAGAAACCTAACATAAGGTGAGCCTGTTGGAGGAAATCTTGGTCATCCTGGCAGATGCGAAGGATACGCAATAACTGTGTGAACGGAATTGCATCACGACAAGAAGGTGAATGTGATGAAGTATAGAGAAGATAACAATGGGCATCTGTGGGTTTATAGAAAAGCGAGGTGTGGAGACCAGAAGTACCCAAGGAAACAGTAATATCTAGAAAGGTAACAGAGGAAGTGGATATACAAGATGTGATCTTGATAGCTTTGTGATAGCTGCCAATGTAGTCTATAAACCTGGAGAGGTCATCCTCAGGTAGATCGGTAAGTCTGAAGCAGTCATCAATGTACATACGTCTGTCAGTGATATCAACCAGGTTGACTATATCTGTCAGTGATGACTCCCAGGTTGACTACGTCTGTCAGTGATGACTCCTATGTTGACTACGTCTGTCAGTGATGACTCCCAGGTTGACTACGTCTGTCAATAATGACTCCCAGGTTGATGTCTGTCAGTGATGACTCCCAGTTTGACTACATCTGTCAGTGACGACCACTAAGGTAATGGGATGAAGAAGATGAAAAGACTGGTACTTTGCTTATTGTTGTTGTAACCAAAGGGTGTCTTATTGGTCACAGTATACTCTGGTGAAATCAACAATAATGAAGGTGCACAAATGAAATAGTTCTGAATGTTTTCATTCTACATTTGCAGGTAATCGTCATGGTTTGTTGGTTCCGAATACGACAACAGATCAGGAGCTTCAGCACATCCGCAACGCTTTGCCCGATAGTGTCAAGATTTATAGAGCAGAAGAAAAGTTGTCAGCTTTAGGGAATGTCATTGCATGTAATGATTATGTTGCTTTGGTGCACCCAGATCTTGACAGGGTCAGCTCTCTTGTGGTCTCATGTGTGTTTGTATTTTATCATGTGTGTTTGTATTTTGTCATGTATCTACACAGAGAACATAATGGACACACACTGAAGGACACATCTGTTAGAATTTTAATCAACACAAACACAACAGCTGGGATTGAATATCGATTTCAAATGACAGAAGTCATACGATTTAAAAAAAAAGCTTTACAGCATTACACCATTACTGAGGTGTGCTAACATAAAGGACCGGAGAATAAAAGCCACTTGATGTAAGTAGTCATCACAAGGTGCTCAGGTGTGAGTTTTTACCCCCAATAGGAACAAGCTGTGATTGTACAGTGATTTGAACTTGTGTTCTCCTGGTTTGTAGCTGGATGATTCGGCCACTCGCTCTCCTAGGAGAGGAGGTCACCTGTTAAATGTATGAAAACATAACCAGAGAACCTTGAGTAAGTAACACCACATGGAGAGCAGGTAGCTGGCTGGGATATCAATCAAATGATGAACAAAGCCAGAATAACTAGTTTGTTGAACCGAACCATTTGTGTATTTTCATGCACAAGACACAAACTAAACTCAGAGATACATGAAAGTGTGAGATACATGAAAGTGTCAATGAGTGTTGCTTTTGTAAGGTTCTGAGGTCTGGGGAATTATCAAGTAGGAGATTGATTGTCATTTCTTGCAGAAAATGATAAAGTAGGACACGTTTTATTTGTCATTTCTTACAGAAAATGATAAAGTAGGACACACTTTGATTGTCATTTCTTACAGAAAATGATAAAGTAGGACATGCTTTGATTGTCATTTCTTACAGAAAATGATAAAGTAGGACATGCTTTATTTGTCATTTCTTACAGAAAATGATAAAGTAGGACATGCTTTGATTGTCATTTCTTACAGAAAATGATAAAGTAGGACATGCTTTATTTGTCATTTCTTACAGAAAATGATAAAGTAGGACATGCTTTGATTGTCATATCTTACAGAAAATGATAAAGTAGGACATGCTTTGATTGTCATTTCTTACAGAAAATAATAAAGTAGGACATGCTTTGATTGTCATTTCTTACAGAAAATGATGAAGGAGAGAGCGTTAAGATTGTCAAAGTTGGATACATTAAGATTGTCATTTCTTACAACCTATCGCCTGATGATTCTTCAAATATTTTGGTCAAACAGAATGAATAACAAGTGCTAGTAGAGAACATTGGAACTGGACTGGTCTCATGCTCAGAAGATGCAGACACTGTAGAAGGAATTAGCATAGAGTCAGCTTTAAAGAGAGGCAGATATCCCTTGTTGGTGGACATTGGAGGTAGAGCTACAGAGAGTGGGCCCACACTAGGGGACTAGGATGAATTCTGTGAGCCAGACAATATGTCAAGATTTTGTTGCTGCCCAACACGATTGCCAAAGGCAAATTGATCACTGGCTAGTTTAAGTTTCTGACCAAAAACAGGAAGTGGAGGACAGATTGAGATTCTCCATCATAAGAAACTCTTTCATTACATACACATTGTGCAAGCATTGACTAGAGCATTCGCTTGTAGAAATAATCTAGGTGGAGAATATTGGAGACTACACAGTTACCTGTATCCTTCAATCCTTTCTAATTTGTACCAAGAAAACTCTCTAACCCGCTCCAGTTTGTACCAAGAAAACTCTAACCCTCACTCTAATTGTACCAAGAAAACTCTCTAACCTGCTCCAGTTTGTACCAAGAAAACTCTCTAACCCGCTCCATTTTGTACCAAGAAAACTCTCTAACCCGCTCCAGTATGTACCAAGAAAACTCTCTAACCCCTCTCTAGTTTGTACCAAGAAAACTCTCTAACCAGCTGCAGTTTGACATAGAGAGGTGGAACAGGATTTTAACCAGTTCTAGTTCACAATCCTGATATCAACAGTCACAGCTACGGATAAGTGAATCATTACTGGACTGCTGTATCTTGAATCTGTGGTAGACCTTGCCAAGGAGCTTAGACCTACAGCATTAGAGGTTGCTGACCAAACCTGAAGAAGATTGTGACCTTTCTCCTGCTGACAGTCCCTTAGATACAGCAGGGTCACTACTGGAAGGCATTGAAAGAGGTGGCCAGCAACATTAATTACAAGAAGAGACTTCCGGTCAATATGACGGACAGGCGCAGGAACTGTTAAGGCTGTGTCTGAAATGTGTTCCTTGTTGCAGTTTCCTCATATTCTGGCTTGCTGCCATAACTACTGATTCTAGTGTTCTGTGCACACTATGAACTGTGTTTTTCTTCTGGATCGTTTTTTGATATTCCAATTGCGATGAATGATATCGTATGACGGACAGTTTGGTTGTGTTCACTTTTCATGTGGCTATGCCATATATCTTCTGGTGTGTGCTGTAGCTGCTATGATGATGACCATTGCTTTTCGTTGTTTGGATCCTTCTATGAGATGAAGTGTTGATTTCAATGATGGCACGGGCGGTTGAGTAATTAAGGATTTTAAATGTTTGCAGTGATGGCCTTGGACTGACTGTAACGATATTAATGTTTTCTATGTTGGTAAGTTGAAGCTCTAACTTTAGTTTAATTTTATTTTTCATGACAGGAAACAGAAGACCTGCTGGCAGACACTCTCAATGTGGAAGTGTTTCGGCACACTGTTGCTAACAATGTTCTTGTGGGCAGTTATATGGTGTTCACAAATCAGGGAGGCATGGTGAGTGTTGCTAGTTAAAAAAAAGTAAAGTTCCCCAATCACGCCAAGTGGCGTATAGGGAATATGGTGTTAGTGACCATACATTTTACAGACCTTCGGCACATGATTTTTGGGGTAATGTGGTCAGTATTATGCCATGCTGCTTTACTTTCCCAGAAAAAAATCAGGTACCCGTTAAAGGCTGGGTGAACCGGAAGCCATCGGTTGGGATCAAACCCTACCTCTTGTGCTTTGTAGTCCAATTAATTAACCACAGCTATTGCGGCTCCCGAGTGTTGCTAGTGTCTGTTGTTAAATCAGGGAGGCTTGGTGGGTATTGCTAGTGTCTGTTGTTAAATCAGGGAGGCTTGGTGGGTATTGCTAGTGTCTGTTGTTAAATCAGGGAGGCTTGGTGGGTATTGCTAGTGTCTGTTGTTAAATCAGTGAGGCTTGGTGAGTGTTGCTAGTTTCTGTTGTTAAATCAGTGAGGCTTGGTGAGTGTTACTAGTTTCTGTTGTTAAATCAGTGAGGCTTGGTGAGTGTTGCTAGTGTCTGTTGTTAAATCAGTGAGGCTTGGTGAGTGTTGCTAGTGTCTGTTGTTAAATCAGTGAGGCTTGGTGAGTGTTGCCAGTGTCTGTTGTTAAATCAGGGAGGCTTGGTGGGTATTGCTAGTGTCTGTTGTTAAATCAGGGCTAGCTGTGTTGTCATTGAAGACAGTCAACCAATGGGTCGGGTGGACGTTATCAATGCTCTCCATGATATGCCCTGTACACAGGACTTTGACAACCATGAATCCACTTCACTCCTTCGGATGAAAGAGATGGAAGTTAAGATAGGTGCAGCCAGAAAAGAGAAACTTAGTGGGCGTATAAGAGGACTTATCGGAGTCGTCAGTTGCTGGACTCTGTGAGACTTGCTGAGGAGGGGACCTGAGTACCTATGGACATGTTCGGAGTGCAATGATGATGACCCGTAAGTAACTCAATAGCGTGCTCACTTGTACATCTCATGAATGTCTATTGTTTATTGACAAGTGGTAGAACATGCTCACTTGTACATCTCATGACTGTCTTTTGTTGTTTGTTGACAAGTGGTAGAACATGCTCACTTGTACATCTCATGACTGTCTTTTGTTGTTTGTTGACAAGTGGTAGAACATGCTCACTTGTACATCTCATGACTGTCTTTTGTTGTTTGTTGACAAGTGGTAGAACATGCTCACTTGTACATCTCTTGACTGTCTATTGTTGTTTGTTGACAAGTTGTAGAACATGCTCACTTGTACATCTCTTGACTGTCTATTGTTGTTTGTTGACAAGTGGTAGAACATACTCACTTGTACATCTCTTGACTGTCTATTGTTGTTTGTTGACAAAGTGGTAGAACATACTCACTTGTACATCTCATGACTGTCTTTTGTTGTTTGTTGACAAGTGGTAGAACATGCTCACTTGTACATCTCATGACTGTCTTTTGTTGTTTGTTGACAAGTGGTAGAACATACTCACTTGTACATCTCTTGACTGTCTATTGTTGTTTGTTGACAAGTGGTAGAACATACTCACTTGTACATCTCTTGACTGTCTATTGTTGTTTGTTGACAAGTGGTAGAACATGCTCACTTGTACATCTCTTGACTGTCTATTGTTGTTTGTTGACAAGTGGTAGAACATGCTCACTTGTACATTTCTTGACTGTCTATTGTTGTCCAGTGTGCCATGTGTTGAGGTTGTTTTGAAGTAAGAAAAACAATAAAAATAATATTTGACAAAGTATCTAAAATGTGTTTTGTTGTTTAGGTTCCACCCAAAACTTCAGTTGAAGACTTGGATGAGCTGTCATCTCTCCTTCAAGTTCCTCTTGTGGTCAGTATCATTGTCTTTTGTCTGTCTGTTGAGTTAGCACTCTTTGATATAGTAACTTAGCTCGTCCATGAAGACACAGTTTGTGGGCAGCCCTCTGATAACAAATCATTTGCTGACTGCTCCAGAGCCCAACTTCTCACATTATTTCAAGCAATAAGTCCCCATCCTCTTTGATAAATCCATCCCTTTATTTGCTGAAATGCTCTCACAGCACACTGTCAACACACTGCCACCACACAGCACACTGTCAACACACTGTCCCTGATAAGCTTATCCCTTTATTTGGTGAAATGCTCTCACAGCACACTGTCAACACACTGCCACCACACAGCACACCAACACACTGTCCCTGATAAGCTCATCCCTTTATTTGCTGAAATGCTTTCACAACACATGTTGCCACACAACACAGCTAGTGTTCCCAAAGAAAATTATAACTTCACTGTCAGTTCTCTGAGCTGACACATTTCTCACCCCCAGAACATCGAAAAAAACATTGGGAGAACAACCAGCTCACAGGTCAAAAGTCAGTCCGCATCAGTGTAGTTTTTAGTTACAATGTTCAGTTTTTGTGCTTTTACAAATATCAATATTAGTGTAATGTCTAAAATGTTACGTTAGGGCACAGTGAAAGGTTACGTTAGGGTATAGTGAACGGTTACGGTACAGTGGAAGGTTGTGGTTGGGTACTTTGTAGATATCTATTATTACAAACGAAAGCAATTCCTGTCTACCATTATCCCCATATAGACCTCAAGTAGCCACTGAAAGAAACACTTACTTTGGAGAAAGATGGATATTTATGATTGTGAACAAAGTTGATGACTTTCACATATAGTAATCTGAGAGCTACATGTTTCTTGTTGCACAGGGGAAAGTGTCACAGTAACTTTGATCACTTTTTTCCACACTTGGTCTGGACTTGTGTTTTCTATGCAGTGCTGTTGAACTCTGATAGGTTGAACACCCTGTGAATGTAACAATTTGATGGGCACAACATAACAGATCTAGTTTATCAATAATGCAGTAACCAAAAGAAAACTACTTTCAAATATGGCACATGGAATGTAAGGAGGACCTGGGTTCACATCACAAACAAATGTTGTATGGTGTGGAGCTGAGGCTAGACCACATCTGAGACTAGACCACAACTGAGGGGCACACACACAATTCTTCATTGGTAGGAAGAGCTTACATATGATTGCGGCAGAGAAGGGATATAACAACTGGGAACAGCTTACATATGATTGTAACACTTGGAAAAGGGATATAACAACTGAGAAGAGCTTGCATACGATTGTAACACTTGGAAAAGGGATATAACAACTGAGAAGAGCTAGCATATGATTGTAGCACATGGAGAAGGAATATGACAACTGAGAAGAGCTAGCATATGATTGTAGCACATGGAGAAGGAATATAACAACTGAGAAGAGCTAGCATATGATTGTAGCACATGGAGAAGGGATATAACAACTAGGAAGAGCTTACATATGATTGTAGCACATGGAGAAGGGATATAACAAATGGGGAGATAACATTTGAGAATGAAATGAGGTCAAAGTTAGAAGACTAAATGTGATATCCATTGATGTCAAACTGCTGTGTTTGTTCTGTGGTTCCAATATTTGCCAAATTAACCATGAGAGAAGCTGCTCAGTAAAACAGCATCAAGCAGTCATGATAGAAGATCATCTTCTGCCTGTTTCCTACTGTTTGTGAAGACACAAAAGGCCATATAAAATGTGCTGACAGTACCACACATTGGAGAATAACTAGTTTAATCTGTAATGTAGGCATTTGCACATTTTACTGTTTATTCATGTATGCCTGTAGGGTTCATAGTGAAATACAGAATATGAATTTCTTGTTATCATGTGTGGTTGCTAGGCAGGTACAGTCAATAGAGGCAGTGATGTGCTGGCTGCAGGGTTGGTCGTGAATGACTGGATGGCAGTGTGTGGACATGACACAACCTCCACAGAAATCTCAGTCTTAGAGAACATATTTAAACTCAATGAGCAGGAACCCTCCAAGATACAGACACAGATGAGAGATGCATTAGTGGACACGTAAGTGACTTGTCTGTCTGTCTAATGTCCAGCATTAACTTCTATTCTACTTGGTGTTGTGAGTTATCCGCTCTTTGACAGTCTGTTTAGGATTTGTCAGTTTACTAGATTTGGGCTAATGCTCCATCTAGAGTTTGGCTAATGCTCCATCTAGATTTGGGCTAATGCTCCATCTAGAGTTTGGCTAATGCTCCATCTAGAGTTGGGCTAATACTCCATCTAGAGTTTGGCTAATGTTTCATCTAGAGTTGGGCTAATACTCCATCTAGAGTTGGGCTAAATCTCCATCTAGAGTTGGGCTAATACTCCATCTAGAGTTGGGCTAAATCTCCATCTAGAGTTGGACTAATACTCCATCTAGAGTTGGGCTAATACTCCATCTAGAGTTTGGCTAATACTCCATCTAGAGTTGGGCTAATACTCCATCTAGAGTTGGGCTAAATCTCCATCTAGAGTTGGGCTAATACTCCATCTAGAGTTGGGCTAATACTCCATCTAGAGTTGGACTAAATCTCCATCTAGAGTTGGGCTAATACTCCATCTAGAGTTGGGCTAATACTCCATCTAGAGTGTTGCTGAGCGTTGGCTGTTCTGGGAATAGGCCTTTCCTCAACCAGGCCAGGACATTCAACAGTTGTGACAGCAGTCCTTGCACTGAGATCAATGCTTGGGATTTATTTTGTTGAAGTATTCGCTCAGACTAATGTGTCAAGTTCTCATTTGGAACACACAACTTTGATATCTCCTGTGTAGCAGATTGATGTTATTTTGGGTCTATGTCTAACCATTTTTGTAGACAGATTGATGTTATTTTGGGTCTTGGTCTATCCATTTCTGTACACAGATTGATGTAATTTTTGGTCTGGGTCTATCCATTTCTGTACACAGATTGATGTTATTTTGGGTCTGGGTCTAACCATTTTTTTTGACAGATTGATGTTATTTTGGGTCTGGGTCTCCTTCATTTCTGTACACATTGATGTTATTTTGGATCTGGGTCTCCTTCATTTCTGTACACAGATTGATGTTATTTTGGGTCTGGGTCTCCTTCATTTCTGTACACAGATTGATGTTATTTTGGGTCTTGGTCTATCTATTTCTGTACACATATTGATGTTATTTTGGGTCCTGGTCTACCCATTTCTGTACACATATTGATGTTACTTTGGGTCTTGGTCTATCTATTTCTGTACACATATTGATGTTATTTTGGGTCTGGGTCTAACCATTTCTGTACACAGATTGATGTTATTTTGGGTCTATCCATTTCTGTACACAGATGTTATTTTGGGTCTGTGTCTAACCATTTTTGTAGACAGATTGATGTTATTTTGGGTCTGGGTCTAACCATTTTTGTACACAGATTGATGTTATTTTGGGTCTGAGTCTATCCATTTCTGTACACATATTGATGTTATTTTGGGTCTGGGTCTATTCATTTCTGTACACAGATTGATGTTATTTTGGGTCTGGGTCTATCCATTTCTGTACACAGATGTTATTTTGGGTCTGGGTCTATCCATTTCTGTACACAGATGTTATTTTGGGTCTGGGTCTATCCATTTCTGTACACAGATGTTATTTTGGGTCTGGGTCTATCCATTTCTGTACACAGATTGATGTTATTTTGGTCTTGGTCTATCCATTTCTGTACACAGATGTTATTTGGGTCTGGGTCTATCCAATTCTGTACACAGATGTTATTTTGGGTCTGGGTCTATCCATTTTTGTAGACAGATTGATGTTATTTTGGATCTGGGTCTAACCATTTTTGTAGACAGATTGATGTTATTTTGGGTCCTAGTGTACCCATTTTTGTAAACAGATTGATGTTATTTTGGGTCTTAGTGTGTGTCTGTGTTAATCATATCTCATATTTTGGTGTGTGTCAGTGTTAGTCATGCCTCATATCGTTGTGTGCATGTCTGTGTTAGTCACCTCTAGTGACTCGGGCAGATGGTGCTCGTAAACCTGGGAAGGCAGACCATCTAAGGGCAGAATCCCCCCTACAGAAAAGACAATCTGCTGCCTTGCAGGAAGATTGGGGACATTCATAGGCTAAGGAAAGCAAACCTGAACAAAATGCTGGCTGAAATCAGATGCACTGGGCCACTGGCGCAAAACACAGTGCAACTTTTAAACAGGTATTCAAGCAGAGTGGATCTAACACTCTAATTGACTTTAATTATGTCAATTCGCTTAAACAGACAGCTGTCTTCATGTGAGAGTCTGGATTCCTACTCTGATTGAGTCCTGATCACACAGAGAGAGAGAGAGATTTTGGGTCTGGGTCTACCCATTTCTGTACACAGATTGATGTTATTTTGGGTCCTGGTCTATCCATTTATGTACACAGATTGATGTTATTTTGGGTCTGGGTCTATCCATTTCTGTACACAGATTGATGTTATTTTGGGTCCTGGTCTATCCATTTTGGTGCACAGATTGATGTTATTTTGGGTCTGGGTCTATTTCTGTACACAGATTGATGTTTTGGGTCTGTGTCTATCCATTTTTGTAGATTGATGTTATTTTGGGTCTGGGTCTGCCCATTTCTGTACAGATTGATGTTATTTTGGGTCTGGGTCTATCCATTTCTTTACACAGATTGACATTATTTTGGGTCTGGGTCTATCCATTTCTTTACACAGATTGACATTATTTTGGGTCTGGGTCTATCCATTTTTGTAGACAGATTGATGTTATTTTGGGTCTGAGTCTATCCATTTCTGTACACAGATTTGCCCTGTTCACTGATAGTCACCAGTCTGTCCAATCACTTGTCTATGGTTTCTTAACTGACTGCTTCGCTAGCTTGAAGTCATTGAAATCATTTAAAACTCATTCGTAAATCATGACCTTGATGTATGTGCTCAGTGCAAGTTTATGATGAATGTTTGAATTTGTCTTATTCTGCGAACCATTGGAGGGCCAAGACATACACACAGAAGTTGTGATATCCTTGAGCCTGTTCTGTTGCCTCATTCCTCTTTGGTAAGTCATCAACATCATTAATCGAGGATTGATAACAGCATGGCATCAGTGATAAAGCCTGTTTGGGGCATGCACTTTAGCAGCAATGACCTAAGCCACATCGGCACAAATGAAGCCCCTAATATGATACAATGAGGCCCATCTCCTGAAAAAAATTCTGGTGTTTCTGACCTACATGCTGGACTCCTTTCATTATGCATTCTCGCTATAAAAACAATTATTGTTTATATAATGCCGCAGACATTGCCATGCCTGTTGTTTCTGTTTACCTATTGCTAAAATGATTTGTTTAATATTTATAGTGAGATTATTTTAAGATCCATAAGGGGCATGCCTGGAATAACAATTGGAGGTCATAATATAAATAATCTAAGGTATGCTGATGATACAGTATTAATCGCTAAGAGTGAAAGTGAGTTACAAGAAATGGTGGACATTATAGTGAAAGAAAGCAAAAATAAAGGACTCAGCCTTAATAGCAAAAAGACAGAAGTAACGGTAACAAGAAAGAAAAAGACATCACCTCAGTGCAAAATAAAGACAAGTGGAACAATATTAAAACAGGTAAATGAACTTAAATATTTGGGAACTTTGTTAACCTCAGACGGAAGATGTACAAAAGAGGTGAGATGCAGAATGGCTCAGGCAAAAGTAGCTTTCCAGAAAATGAGGAAGATACTGTGCAATCCATTTTTGACAATAGAAACAAGAAAAAGAGTTCTTAAATGTTATGTAGAGCCAGTCTTAACATAGGATGTGAATCATGGACAATAGGTAGGACAACAAACAAGAAAATCACTGGAGGCTGTAGAAATGTGGTTTTACAGAAGAATGTTGAGAATACCATGGACAGTTAAGAAGAGTAATGAAAATGTTCTGAAAGAGGCCAAAGTAAAAAAAAAAGCTAATTTCCAATATTAGGAAGAAACAATCATCATTTTTTGGCCATGTAATGAGAAAAGAACAACTGGAATATATTGTAACAATTGGAAAAATTGAGTGATGAAGAGATAGAGGGAAGCAAAGAGAAAAGGTACCAGACAGCTTAAGAGAACAGCTTGTCAGAAGGTCAACAACAGAAATGATAAAAAACTGCCGAGATCGAAAGTTGTGGAGAGACATGATCCCCTACGCCAATAGGTCCGGTACTTGATGATGATGATTGCTAAAATAATTGCTGTCTTATAGTCCAATGTTTATGATTTCAACCTTACTGGCGCTGTGAGCACAAAAATGTCTTAAAAGTAAAGAGCCACCGTCACGCCAAGTGGCGTATAAGGAATATGGTGATAGTGACCATAAAGTTTTACAGACCTTCAGCACATGATTTTTGGGGTAATGTGGTCGATATTACACCCGTTCTGCTTTACTTTCCCAGAAAAAAATCCAGTACCTTTTTTTAGGCTGGGTGAACCCGTCGGTTGGGATCGAACCCTACCCCTTGTCCTTTGTATCCAGTTCAGTAACCACTGAGCTATCGCAGCTCCCAAAAATATGTCTTAACATGGTATATTGTTCTTTGGGTGAGTGCAGGCAGGGAAAATAAAATGATGTTGGTTGTCTACATTTAATCTTAATTTGATCATTTCAGGTTGTCATAAAACATGGACACAGTGGGGGAGAGTCAGTGACGACGTTCAGTGTTGAGACTGCTAGATTCATGTCCACTCCTTCGGATAGGGTCAGCTGTCAGCATGAATGAAGCCATGATTCTTTTTTAATCACAAAGAGACATTTCAGTGCCCAGTCATGATGTCTATTCTCTTTTGTTGTATATTCATTTTTATAAGTTCATCAACATACCAGCCAGATGATAACTTATCACAATAAACTGCTACTACCTTGTTTATTTTGTTTATTTCATAGAGAGGTCAATGGGAGCTGGATGTATTGTTTTGATAGAGAGGTCAATGGGAGCTGGATGTATTGTTTTGATAGAGAGGTCAATGGGAGCTGGATGTATTGTTTTGATAGAGAGGTCAATGGGAGCTGGATGTATTGTTTCATAAAGAGGTCAATGGGAGCTGGATGTATTGTTTCATAAAGAGGTCAATGGGAGCTGGATGTATTGTTTCATTGGTGTAATTCCCCCCCCCCCCCCCCCCCCCCCCCCCCCCCAATGATTGGTTGGAAGATCAAGCAAGCTCCTCACATCATTTCAGGAAATGACAACTTGCTGGTGATTGGTTGGTTACAGAGGCATGTCTTTTGGCTTCCTGTCATATGGAGACATCTCATATTCTTAAGAGGAGTACACACCCCAGGTCTTAATTTAGCAGCTGTGATCTGCCACATTAATTGTCTTCATTCTCTGTCACTTGTTGCAGTCACTTGTTACTTTTTTAAGGTTGCAGGCATCCTGAGACACTGCAGTCACAAGAAGACAGTTAAGTTTGCCTGTCTATCTCAGCTTATGCACAGCTGCTGAAAATGTGTGTCAGGACAGACATTAGTATAGATAGATAAGAAGACAGAAATTTCAGTAGATGATGTCAGATAAGAAGTGGACTTGATGGTACAACATCAACACAGCTGTTTTGTAGCAGAGAATTAAATCTGATGTATCATGTCACATGTCACTGCTGAAGATTCTGCTAGCTTGCTGGTTATCTTATTTGAAGCTTCCTAATGTAGTTAGGAAGATATCACCCCATTTTAAATATTGATATAACTATTTGTTTATTGAAAACCAGTCATCTCATTATATGTTAAATGTATGATAAGATGACTCATTAGATAACTAAGATCTCATTATCTGTTAAATGTGTGAGATGGCCCATCCTTGACCAGTCTAAATCTGTGATTGTTTCTTGCTGTGATGGCATAGACATTTACTGTAATTAGTTAATGACAAAGTTTAACTTCATGGAGGGAGATTTCTCCCAGTGATAGGACCAGATTAATATGGCTGGAGACTGCAAGTAAAGCCTATTGAGAGGTTGACCATATTTGAGCAGAAAACTTCTATCTAACCAGAATGTGTTGTATGACCTCATCCATGGGATGTTGAGAAATAACACAGTGTATTGAGCTGTTACAACAAACGATAACTGAAGCTTGAACATGACAGAATCCCTGGCCTGCTGTAGCCTGTATTGAGGTGTTACAACAAACGATAACTGAAGCTTGAACGTGACACAATCCCTGGCCTGCTGTAGCCTGTATTGAGGTGTTACAACAAACGATAACTGAAGCTTGAACATGACACAATCCCTGGCCTGCTGTAGCCTGTATTGAGGTGTTACAACAAACGATAACTGAAGCTTGAACGTGACACAATCCCTGGCCTGCTGTAGCCTGTATTGAGGTGTTACAACAAATGATAACTGAAGCTTGAACATGACACAATCCCTGGCCTGCTGTAGCCTGTATTGAGAAATTTGTAATGGCTTCTTGTGAAGACAATTGTGGAAAATTCTGGATTGTGGAACTTTACCAGATAAATACTTGATTTGGCAATGTTATTTTCATGTACAGAAAAGTGTTAATAAAATGAAGTAAACTTAAATGTCTTTGTGCACTGGCCACCTCACTTGAAAATGCTCTGGTCTAGTGTCATGAAGTTACCTATTATATGTTATGTAACTTCCCAGAACTTTCTTGACCATCTGTCCACAGTTTTTGTTGGTTTACTGAGTGGTTGACAGTTGTTTGTTTGGACTTCTGGTTCAAAGATGATGGAATGGAGTTTTGTTCCGTCGACCACTGCAGGATTTGCTTTTGGAGGCTGCTTAAGTTCAGCTCTCTAATGTAGATTGCTGCGTTAGAGGTTTCACTGTACAGATTCACGTCAGTGCTATGGAGTTTGTGTACCTGGCAGCTGAACTTTTTTGATGAATCAGACATTCCTCCATCATTCTGCCTATATGTCATGACATTGAGAGCTGTTCAATAACCACCATTGGATTTGTTCGGTGCCAAGTACATTCAGTTCCTAACTGCACAGTTTGCTCAGTTCCTACATTCACTCAGCTGTGAGGTGCTGTGACTGCTATCTGCTAATTTGTTGGCTACTGCAGATTGACCCATTGTTGCTGGTGTATTTAAGCTGTCACTAGAGTGTGTTACCAGATATGTCTATAGCCATCTTGTGTACAGTGGAAGAAACTAGGAGTGAGTGTACTGGAGATGGTGTCTGAATTGTGGAAACTGGAAGTGGGTGTACTGGAGATGGTGTCTGAATTGTGGAAACTGGGAGTGGGTGTACTGGAGATGGTGTCTGAATTGTGGTAACTGGGAGTGAGTGTTGCAGGAGATGGTGTCTGAATTGTGGAAACTGGGAGTGGGTGTTGCAGAAGATGGTGTCTGAATTGTGAAAACTGGTAGTGAGTGAGCAGGAGATGATGTCTTAAATATTTCTCAGCAGCCCCAAATCAGCAAAAATTAAATAAAATTGGCTTACAGTGAGTGATAGACGTTGAGGCAAGGAAGAAAACTGTGGGAGTTAAACTAGACAGGAAGTTACATCCAAAAGACCACATTAAACAGTTGAGAGAAAGTGCTTCTCAAAGACTGAATCTGATGATGAGAACATAGCAACACTCACATCTTGGCTGTGTGAGGTCAACCGTGGACTATTGTCTCCAACTATCACAAACAGAAATCTTGACACAACTGGTGCCTCAGATTTGTAGACTTGAGGGTATGAGTGCAAACTGCTGAAGATCAGTGGGAGTGATCTCCCTTTCTTCACATTAGATTGGGTCTGGTTGACAATGGAAGCAAACTGGGACACGATTCTTACAAGTGCACTAGACCCACCGTCTCTTGAGACAGGTGGTGTCTTAATTGTACTACTACGGCAGCTGCTATGTTAGTATTACTACTACTTCTGTAACTGCGAGGCTAGTACTACTACAGCTGCTAGGTTAGTACTACTACTGCAGTACAGCTGCTAGGCTAGAACTACTACTACTGCAGCTGCTAGGCTAGTACTACTACCACTACAGCTGCTAGGCTAGTAATACTACTACTGTAACTGCTAGGCTACTACTCTACTACTACAGCTGCAAGGCTAGTACTACTACAGAGGGAAACTTCCGAGGCGATAATCAGCGAATCAATTCAGAGGAAGAGGTATGTTTACAGCACTCGGAAAAAATGACAAATAATCAACAACAGAAACAAATATGGACCAAAGCAGGATTGAACCCGTACTCAGTGGCACAGTGCCTTGCCACGAAAAACCACCCCCATAACTTGGCTGCGGTGAGGGTAAATATGGTCCTATCAAAGGAACGGCGGGTGGATAGGGTAAGTGCCACCGAACGGGGGAAGTCTGAGAGACATTCTTGTCAGTAGCCGCCTCCCCCGCTCAAACCACTAACACCTTTGTACTGTTCCTTGTGGACATCGAGTTTGCAGAACTTGTGACTACGTGCTTTGCACCGATTCGGTCTTGTTCCCTAATAAGCGATTTGACATCAAGGAGGGGTTCACTTGTGTGTTGCGTAATATCATCTACACCATAATATGCAAGCACTGTCAGATGACGTATGTGGGTGAAAGTGGACGACGCTTGAGTGAAAGATTTTGCGAGCATCTTCGTGATGTTGAGCAAAAGACTGGCAGCCCGGTGTCTGCCCATAACTCCCCTGGACATAGTGGTAAACTCGACATGCAAGTTACTGGCATTGTCTCATGTCACTCTAGCAATCGCAGCAGGTTCGCCCTTGAGAATCGCATTATTGCCCAGTTGGGTTCGCTGTCCCCCCAAGGAATGAACATATCACTCTCATACTCATAGGACACCCACTATATATTTCATACCCCCATGCGCTACTTAACCTGTATATTTGGATATATGTGTCTGCACATGTATTGGCACATTTGGGCTCCTTTGGATTTTTCTTTTGTGGACCTTGCGGCAATATATGTGCCGATTTATGCTTGTACGCATGCATTGTTACATACACATAATTATGTTTACACATTGGTTCGGGGTGCACACACAGAGTTAGACGTGCATAGTTTACACATATCCTGTACCCACCTCCCCATATTTTTAGAACCCTTTATTTCCATCTTCTCACCTGACTTCCTGGCTAGAGAGATTTATAATCGGTCCTGTCGTATCAATTCAGTCCATTTGGAGACTGACCCGGGTCTCGAACACAGGGAAGTGACCATTTTTTATTTTTCCTCTCTTTAGTATCTAGCATATTATCGCCATGTAGTTAGATTAAACAACAATTCAGATCATCATTAATAGATGTAAGAGCATACATGTTAATGTTGATAGGTGCTGATGTTAATAGTGACCACAACCTGTGCATTGGGAAAATAAGATTAAAATTTAGAAACCAACAGAAGAGGTCAATTACACATAAAATTGATAGTCATAAACTGAAAGATGAAGCCATAAAGGAAAAGTTTAACATAGAGCTAAGTAATTGTTATACAGCACTCGGTGAAATAGACTTAGATATCAATGAGATGTGGGACTCACAGAGCAAAATACTAATGACAGCAGCAGAAGCAAGTGCTGGACTGAAGAAAATGGAAAAACGAGCTTGGATCTCAGACACCACGTGGAAATACATCAAAGAAAGAAGAGAAGCGAAGAGAGCCATGACTAATGTAAAGACAGATCTTGGAAAGGTTCTGGCAAAAGCAACATACAAAGAATTAGACAACAAAGTGAAAAGTTCAGCAAGAAGAGATACAAGAGCTTATATAGACAATTTGGCAGAGAAAGCAGAGACAGCTGCAATTACAGGAGACAGCAGAACTCTTTATACTGTGCAAAAGATGCTGACAAACACCTATACATCCAGTGGAACACCAATTCTAGACAAATCTGGATCAATGCTAACAACAAGCGCAGACATAAAAGCCCGTTGGGCGGAACACTTCAAAGAAATTCTTAACCGTCCACTACCCCACAGTTTAATAGATTTTGAAACTGAAACACCAGCAGCAGAATTAAATGTAAATTTAGATGACTTCACCTTGAGTGAAATAGAAACCACCTTAAAGCTTATGACCAATAACAAGGCTGCTGGAGAGGATAAGTTAACAGCTGAGATCCTCAAGGCAATTGATAGCCATAATCTAATACATCTCCAAAAAATGTTCAACATCATTTGGAAAACAGAGAAGACGCCTCATAAATGGAAAAAAGGAATCATTGTTAAGATCCCAAAAAAGGGCAATCTTAGAGATTGTAACAACTGGAGAGGCGTGACACTCTTGTCAGTTGCCTCAAAGTTATTCTGCAAAATCATCCTAAATAGAATACAGGATTCAATAGATACAGTAATGCGTGAAGAACAGGCTGGGTTTAGAAAAGGGAGAAGCTGTATTGACCACATTTTCACTCTACGACTTATATTGGAGGAACACATTGAAAAGCAAAAACCTTTTGTACTTAACTTCATCGACTTCAAAAAAGCATTTGATAGTATTCATAGAGATTCTTTGTGGAAAATTCTGAAGCAATATGGTTTACCATCAAAAATCATAAATATTATCAAAGACATGTATGATGGTTACACATGTGCAGTTCGAACAGAGGAAGGACTGAGCGAATGTTTCCCAATAGAAACTGGGGTTAAACAAGGATGTATTTTATCGCCCTTGTTATTTGGAATTGTTATGGACTTCATAATGAAGAAATGCTGCACTGGTAATAAAGGCATCGAATGGATACAAGGAGACCATTTGGAGGACCTCGACTTTGCTGATGACATAGTTCTCATCAGCAGTCAGATAAAAACGATGCAGGAAAACACAAATGAACTATCATCAATAGCCAGCAAAATTGGGCTTGAGATCAATCATGAAAAGACTAAAGTCATGACTAGTTTAATTCCAACAGGTGACAAAATATACATGGAAAACAAACCAGTAGAAGAGATCGATCACTTTATCTATCTTGGAAGTCACATTGATCGAGAAGGGGATACGAGCAAAGAAATTAAAATCAGAATAGCTAAAGCAGCAATGTCTTTCAGAAGCCTTGAAAAGTTGTGGAAATCAAAACTTATCAGCACAAACACAAAACTTAGGCTATTCAAATCAAATGTACTATCAACCCTTACGTATGCGTGTGAAAGCTGGAAAACAACAAGAGATATAGAAACAAAGTTGAACGCATTCGAAAATAAATGTCTAAGGAAAATACTTGGTATAGCATGGAACGAATTCAAAACAAATGAGGAAATTAGAGAAATCGCCAATCAACCACTAATATCTTCAGTAATAAAGAAAAGACGATGGTCATACGTTGGACATGTGATGAGAAGAGATAATAACCGAATAGCAAAGCAAGCCCTCATGGGAAACAACAGGTAAAAGAAAAAGAGGAAGACCCAGGGAGACACTGAGAAGAACATTGATGAGAGAGGCAAGAGCAGCAGGAGTCGGCTCCCTCAATGAGATAGAACTGCTTGCACAGAACAGAGACAGATGGCGAGATTTGATAAAATATCTTTAAAAGAAAACTGCTAGAACAAAAAATCCATATAGGAGAAGGTGTATCTTGGTCTACGCCCTATGGGCCGGTTACGGCTCGAAAGGTCAATAGATAGTTAGATTTGTTAATATATCGTTATATATAATTTTTGTGTTTGTTCATCCAGATGAAGGCCTACTTGGCAGAAACGTCGACTTTTGTTTCGTCCATTACCACGTAAAGCTGTCACCATACCACTTTTTTCTTCCTTTTTTTAGTATCGCCATTATCATCAGCTTTACAGCAGCTTCGCATCTCTACGCATCTTGGTGCATCTTGATGCCTTTACCTCTACTACTACTACTGCAGCTGCTAGGCTAGTACTACTACTACTGCAGCTCCTAGGCTAGTACTACTACTACTACTGCAGCTGCTAGGCTAGTACTACTACTGTGATGTGACTACATTGTATTATGACAGTCTGAGCTGTGAATGCATTGTGCTATGACTACATTGTATTATGACAGTCTGAGCTGTGAATGCATTGTTCTATGACAGTCTGTGATGTGACTACATTGTGCTATGACTACATTGTACTGTGACAGTCTGTGCTATTACTACATTGTGCAATTATAGCCTGTGCTGTGACTACATTGTACTGTGACAGTCTATGCTATGACTACATTGTGTTATGACAGTCTGTGATGTGACTACATTGTGTTATGACAGTTTGTGCTATGACTACATTGTGTTATGACAGTTTGTGCTGTGACTACATTGTGTTATGACAGTCTGTGCTGTTACTACATTGTGTTATGACAGTTTGGGCTGTGACTACATTGTGCTGTGTCTTCATTGTGTTATGACAGTCTGTGATGTGACTACACTGTGCTATGACAGTCTGTTATGTGACTACATTGTACTGTGACAGTCTGTGCTATGACTACACTGTGCTATGACAGTCTGTTATGTGACTACATTGTACTGTGACAGTCTGTGCTATGACTACATTGTACTGTGACAGTCTGTGCTATGACTACATTGTGCTATGATAGTCTGTGCTGTGACTACATTGTGTTATGACAGTCTGTGCTGTTACTACATTGTGTTATGACAGTTTGGGCTGTGACTACATTGTGCTGTGTCTTCATTGTGTTATGACAGTCTGTGATGTGACTACACTGTGCTATGACAGTCTGTTATGTGACTACATTGTACTGTGACAGTCTGTGCTATGACTACACTGTGCTATGACAGTCTGTTATGTGACTACATTGTACTGTGACAGTCTGTGCTATGACTACATTGTACTGTGACAGTCTGTGCTATGACTACATTGTGCTATGATAGTCTGTGCTGTGACTACATTGTGCTATGACAGTCTGTGTTGTGACTACTTTGTGCTGTGACCACTCTGTTGTGCTGTGATTACTCTGTGCTGTTACTACATTGTGCTATGACAGCCTGTGTTGTGACTACTTTGTGCTGTGACCACTCTGTTGTGCTGTGATTACTCTGTGCTGTTACTACATTGTGCTATGACAGCCTGTGTTGTGACTACTTTGTGCTGTGACTACTCTGTGCTGTGACTACTTTGTTCTTACATTCTTCACACTACATTGTAATCTATAATTATTATTATTTTCTATCTATCTATTGACCTTTCGAGCCGTTGCCGGCCCATATGGCGTAGACCAAGATACACCTTCTCATATCTGAATTTTTGTTCTAGCAGTTTTCTTTTAAAGATATTTTATCAAATCTCGCCATTTGTCTCTGTTCTGTGCTATCAGCTCTATCTCATTGAGGGAGCCGAATCCTGTTGCTCTTGCCTCTCTCATCAATGTTCTTCTCAGTGTCTCCCTGGGTCTTCCCCTTTTTCTCTTACCTGTTGTTTCCCACATGAGGGCTTGCTTTGCTATTTGGTTATTATCTCTTCTCATCACATGTCCAACATATGACCATCGTCTTTTCTTTATTACTGAAGATATTAGTGGTTGATTGACGATTTCTCCAGAATCCAATTTTTTTGTTTGTTTTAGGGCCGAAGAAACTATCACTACTATCTACTGCTAATTTACACATTCTGTTTCAGGTCTATGTTTCATTAACAACATCGTTTTTACGATAGCGGATGGTTAAATCTCATGATCAACGGTTATATACCAAGCCGGAGAAAAATAATTCCTCCATTTTGGGAACAACCGGAAAATAATAAAATTATTATTTTAGTTATTTCTTTTTATCTAAAAAAAAACATTCAAACAGTTTACACAAATTTGGAGCATGCAAACTACATTTGGGTCATCGTCTCAAATAACTTCGAGACCTCCCCCTGTATAAAAGAAAATAAACTATTTAGGGCATTCTTAAGAATGTGTTGGCAAAACTTTTATTAAGATACATTTATAATTCAAAATATGTTGGCCATACATTTATTAAGATAAATCAATATCTGAAATTATGATGGTCAAAATGACATATCAGTGAGACTGTAAAACCCATGCAAGCATTTCATGCAGATATCAGCAATTTATAAAAATAAATTTCATGAACAATTATTAACTTATGATATGTTTATTGATTAACTTTTAGATGAGACACAGATGGTTCATGCCTGGGGTGTGTGTGTGGTGTGGGGGGCGCTCCTCCAATTTTGCAGATGTGACCTTGGCTTCCATGATTGGTGAAGGGTGGCAACTCATAACTATGGTGATCTGATTTTATAACTGAGAGAGTTGTTTCCCCTTCTCAGATATCGCATATATCAAGAATTCATTTGCTCTGTAATTTGTAGTCTTTGAATTATAAGACACGTGACATATGTGAACTGAAAGCCAACAACAAATCATAAGTGACTGCTCAAGATCTGTGAACCAGAATCTACTCCATGTGAATGAGCAGACTAGCCAATCTGAGCAACAGAACTTGGGTAGAAGAGAGAGGAAAACGTAGAGAAAGATTGCTGTGCTAAAGTTACAGTTGCTGAATTATTCAAATATATATAGCAGTTTGCCACGCCCACGTGATGCCTTTTAATGGGTAGCTGATGAAGAGGAGTAATTGTTGGATGAGTGTGACATCAGAGGTTAGGTGGAGTAATTGTTAGATGAGTGTGACAGAGGTTAGGTGGAGTAATTGTTGGATGAGTGTGACATCAGAGGTTAGGTGGAGTAATTGTTGGATGAGTGTGACAGAGGTTAGGTGGAGTAATTGTTGGATGAGTGTGACAGAGGTTAGGTGGAGTAATTGTTGGATGAGTGTGACATCAGGGGTTAGGTGGAGTAATTGTTGGATGAGTGTGATAGAGGTTAGATGGAGTAATTGTTGGATGAGTGTGGCATCAGAGGTTAGGTGGAGTAATTGTTGGATGAGCGTGACAGAGGTTAGGTGGAGTAATTGTTGGATGAGTGTGACAGAAGTTAGGTGGAGTAATTGTTGGATGAGTGTGACAGAGGTTAGGTGGAGTAATTGTTGGATGAGTGTGACAGAGGTTAGGTGGAGTAATTGTTGGATGAGTGTGACATCAGAGGTTAGGTGGAGTAATTGTTGGATGAGTGTGACATTAGAGGTTAGTAGGCTCTTGAAAGCACTGTCAGCTTGAAATTGTTTTCTTGTGAGTTTTGTATGCACCAAAACATTTGTAAATGGAGTTCTGTCTTCAAATATGGGAACCAAGACCCCATCCAGCAACTGAGGAACAAAGACCTATATCTCCATATATGGGAGCCAAGACCCCATCCAGAAATTGAGGAGCAAAGACTATCATCTCCATATATTGGAGCTAAGACACCCATCCAACAACTGAGGAACAAAGACTATCATCTCTAAAGACTGTGCTTTTGTTTCTGCCCATCTTTGGTTTCACAGAAAATAATTTTATCTTTTTTCCTGCAGTATTTGATATCTGGCCACTATGGTAGGGCACTGGGAATCCTGTTCTCACATCTTGGACAGCATTCTGAAGTTCTCACAACCAATCCCCCAAATAAACTTTTCTTTTCTTTCCCTCTTTTATCAAAACAAAGCATTGAGAATAAAGGTTAAAGCAGGGATATGGGGGCCAGAGTTGAATACAGAGAGGGAAGGTAGGTCACTAAAGATAGTTGATCATGGCACCTTATCGTCAGAGGTAACAAAGATATTCTGAAATAAGATCAGTTGATAGTGAACACCTGTGGCCGTGTACACAGGTTGGAACACATTTGATTGGTGATATTGATCACAGATTGTGTGTAAACTTGAAAACAAGAAGCCTTTCAGTTCATTTGGCATAAACTAAATAATAAACATCAACTGGTACTGAATTATCAGTTGGAAATACCAAATAAAAGATACAAAATGGCAGCAGTCCTAGGTCAGACATTTTGTCTTCATTGCTTAGCTGATCTGATTCAAGGTCTGAGTCTGTCTATAATTTATGTTTGTTTAATCTTAGAGTATCATACTGTTATCTTTATCAATACCAGGGATAGTGGTTAAATGAGAAGAATGTTACGAACAACTGTTGTTACAAAGAAAGTTACAGAACCCACCCTGTTTGACAACACAGTCCACAAGCTTGTGAATGCCCTCTAGAAATGATGGTGCAGCCTTTAACCAACTTTGTGCTCCTTCAAGACTTCATCTACAAGTTGGGGCCCATCTACACCTATTGCGACCCATCTACAAACCTGTTGTGACCCATCTACAAACATTGGGCCCACCTATAAACCTATTGGGACTCATCTACAAATTTGTTGAGACCCATCTACAAACCGCTCATGACCCACCTACAAACCTGTTGTGACCCACCTACAAACCTGTTGAGGGAACTGGGCTACAAAGGACAACTTCTGGGTTCACCCAGCGTAAATGGGAACCAGATTTTTTCTGAGAAAGTAAAGCAGCACATGCATAATACTGACCACATTACCCCAAAATAATGTACCAAAGGTTTATAAAATTATGGTCATTAACACCATATTCCCAAAATGTCAATTGGCATGACAGGACTCTTTATTTTACTTAACAAACTTGTTGGGACCTATCTACAAACATTAGGCCCACCTACAAACCAATTGGGACCCATCTACAAACCTGTTGTGACCCACCTACAAACCTGTTTTGATCCACCTACAAACATGTTGGAACCCATCTACAAACCTGTAGTGACCCACCTACAAACCTATTAGGTCCCACCTACAAACCTGTTGTGACCCACCTACAAACCTGTAGTGACCCACCTACAAACCTGTTGTGACCCACCTACAAACCTATTGGGACCCATCTACAAACCTGTTGTGACCCACCTACAAACCTGTTTTGATCCACCTACAAACATGTTGGAACCCATCTACAAACCTGTAGTGACCCACCTACAAACCTATTAGGTCCCACCTACAAACCTGTTGTGACCCACCTACAAACCTGTTGTGACCCACCTACAAACCTGTAGTGACCCACCTACAAACCTATTAGGTCCCACCTACAAACCTGTAGTGACCCACCTACAAACCTGTTGTGACCCACCTACAAACCTATTGGGACCCATCTAATTCACACTCTCCTATAACCAAGGTAATGGAGAATATTAAATGCAGCGTCGTAACTCATGTTGAATCTACATCACTTTCATCAATAGTGACTGACCTTCACACATTCTCAGCCCGGTCTCCTGCTTCACCAGTCTAAAGATGCTTTTCTTGAAACCTGCAGCTCTGTTGTTCTTGAATGATGTTATATCTTACATATATAAACCTTTCACCCATTCGTGCCCTGACTCCATGCTCAACCATTCTCATGTATCAGAAGCTCTCACGCCTCTGACTACAAAATAACACCATCTCCCATGGTGTAAGCTGAAAGTGAAGTGGTCATGTTGTATAAGTTACTGCACTGCCACACATTGGTCTCAGTCGTCATGACCCCTATGGGAGGTATTGCTAAAGAGCCATTTTATGTTCTGAAATACTGCTTCGTTATGCACATTTTTCAATGCACTTTAGAATCAGATGTCTGTTATTTCAAGACTTTGCCTCAAAAATGTATTGCCTGAAAAGGACACATTGCATTTGAATTCCTGATGTTGAAATATAGAAGCTAATAACTGAATGGACTAGGGACAACAAGAAGTACAATGGAAGAGTGTCACTTACACAAGGTAGCAGTACAACAAACATAACACAGTTACACAGCAAAGTCATCAGGATAGAGTGCATGCTAAGTTCTCTGCAAAAATTGGCACAAATGACATGAGCCATTATTATAGTTCATTGTTTTTTTTTAAAATGGGACGAATCACTAATTAGATATGAACAACTTTAGAGTTGGATATGAACATCTTTAGAGTTAGATATGAACAACTTTAGAGTTGGATATGAACAACTTTAGAGTTAGATATGAACAACTTTGGAGTTAGATGTAAACAACTTTAGAGCTAGACATCAGAGAGGGAGAGAATATAATTCAAGTTGTCGTTTACAGTTGAAACATAACACTTTGAGGCTTAACATCTGACAAACTACAGCAGCAGAACACAAGACTGCCAAGTTCAAACTGAGTTTCTCAACTTATAATCCCAAGTCAACAATATTTGCTGTCAGCCTAGTGTCCTTCACATCGAGAATGTGTCTGTATAAACAACAATTGTGTATCAAAATAGTTGTTTCCTACAAACTAGTAGCATGAACAACTGTACTGATTGGGACGAGCAGATCCATAAATATGCACCTTCATCCTTATTGACAAGAAAACTCCTCAGTCAACAAAAGTGATGCAATGACAGCTGCCAATTCTTTTTATCAATCAATTTCAAGAAAAAGCTAGGAATAGCCTCCATCATAGAATATATAAGGAAACAACAGATAAAATGATTTGGCCACGTGACGAGGCAGAAAGATCAAAACACAACACAACAAGCTTTCAACAAATGTTGTGTGAACACTAGACCCAAGGGTCGACCACGAAAAATAAGGATCGATGGAATATTAGAAGTACTAGGAAACAACAGCAACAGAGGCGAACAGAAGAGCAAAAGACCGAGAATTATATCTCCCCTCGACTCTGAAAGGCAGATGAGGAAGGAAAGAAGAAGAAGAAGAATTTCAAGACATCATGTGCATTTAGACTTTGATTTTATTTAAAGAAGTCTTGAAATGTACAAGAGTAGGAAGATAAAAAAATCTATACATCGACCTTTAGTTTAGTCATTTATGCTTGTTATCATTTTATGGACTTTGATGAGAACCAACATGACTTGGATGCCACCAATGCAGTATGCCTTGTTTTCATTGGCTTGTGATTTGCAATAAAAACCTCACCTCATTTTCTTAAAAAGGTTTCAGTGTTGAATGATTCAAGCTCATTGATGAGACCCACAATTCTCTCTCTCTCTGCGATCAAGACTCAATCAGAGTAGGATTCCAGACTCTCTCATGAAGTCAGTTGTCTGTTTAAGCGAATCGATTGCCCCATATAGTTTTTCTTCCAGGGAGGTGGGCGTGGACCACATTGCTCTTCTCAGGTCTGTGTACTGGGGGCAATCCTGTAGAACATGTTTTGTAGTCATATTGTCCAGTGTACAGTGGCATAGGCTGGTTGTACCTATTTTGAATTTGGTGAACATGTGATTTCTCATTCTATTGTGGCCAGTGCGTAGGCGAAGTATGATGACTTGATCCCTCCTTAATAGTTAGTGGTATCCATCACTCTCGTTATGCTTTTGGTGTTCTCGTTTCCATTTTTCATGGAACTGACTTTTGAGGATGGATTTGGCTTCATCATAACTGAATGGATGGTTTTCTTGTGGTAATCTCCCTCCCTCTTTAGCTAATTTGTCTACGCGTTCATTCCCGTGTATATTACAGTGTGATGGTATCAGTCAGAATCACCAATTTATTGTGCATGTTATTTTTGTGAGCCCACTTTTAAACTGATTATTAATCTCTGGTTATTTTCATACACAAATATTGTTGTCTACCTCTCTCAGTGACTAGTTTTATCAAAATTGTGCATACCTCTATGAGAAATTGTGTATACCCCTATGAGAAATTGTGCATACCCCTATGAGAAATTGTGCATACCCCTATGAGAAATTGTGTATACCCCTATGAGAAATTGTGTATACCCCTATGAGAAATTGTGCATACCCCTATGAGAAATTGTGCATACCCCTATGAGAAATTGTGCATACCCCTATGAGAAATTGTGCATACCCCTATGAGAAATTGTGCATACCCCTATGAGAAATTGTGCATACCCCTATGAGAAATTGTGTATACCCCTGTCCCTACCTAATGTTTGTTTACATTTCTTCTTTGAACAATTACAAAATGGCTGATTAGAGCGTTGTTTCAGTTCACATTTCAACATTTTCTTGTCAATCTTGCTTTAAAAAAAAACTTTGACAAGATCCTGTCAGCAATCCTGGACCTTTCACAGGAAGTTAGAAATGAAACATGGAAATCATGATTGGAGATCATATTTACAGAGTACAAGAGTAACATAGAGTAAACCATGCTTGTGATAACAAGGACCACAAAACATAACAACAGAAGTAATGTGACAATAATATCCTAGTACACACATTGTTGCTTCTGCTTGACTGATTTGTCAGTTCTTTCAAAACAAAGAGGAAACAAAGGCAACAGACAAAATGATGTGTGTCAGATTTTATAATATAAACAATACAATGAATGATACAACATATTTGGGGAATCCCTTCGTCAGAAGCTACGGTAAACAAGGCACAAACATAAGATTAACAAAACCAATAAACTCAAGAACTTCACAAGTTCCAGGCAGAGAAAAGAAGAATTGTGTCTTTTTTTGGGGGTTTTGTTTGTTCTGAACTTGATCACAAATCAGACACTTTAGTTCTGGATGATTGGTGGTGCAGTGTACACCAACCCAGGTCAGGGCTGACAACTCTTCAGATATTGTACAATATATTTTAGATTCAAGTCGTAAAAGTCTGGCAGATTCAAGTTATAAAAGAGTGACAGCTATTTTCAAACTATTTGGCTCCTAGAAATTATCAAATAGATTGTCTGTAAACTCATTGTTTTATGTATATGACTCAATTTTGTAAATCTATGATTCAATGTTTTATGTCTATGACTCAACTTGTATGTTTGTGACTCAATGATTTAAAGCTCTGCACCAATGACCATATTCCCATCCACACTGTTCTTGTTATATTTCTTTTCATGTTAATTACAACCGCTCACATTTTTAATGAACACGTCAACAAAAATAATGAGAGGTCCTTTTCTACTCAGAGTCTCTATTATTCATTGTCCTACATCCTCCACAGTGTAGAGATCTTGCACACATTCTGTATTGGTCTATTTTGTGTGTTTCAAGAGCATATTGTTTTTACAATAAATTATCTTGTTTATCTTTTATGTCCAAGCCAAAGACATGAAATCTTAGCCTAAAATCTTCAACAAAAATCATTGGCTCTTTGAAATAAAGGTTTATTTATAGTTTCTGTTCATGGTTTATGCTTGCAAGCTTGAACTGTTTGGCAAGGTGACACTCATGAAATGTCTAATTTTGGGCCTTCTATCTATCTATCTATCTATCTATTGTCCTTTCGAGATGAAGACGGCACATAGGGCAGAACCACAATCTCAAAAACAGAAACCTTGCATGTCAAAATGGCACATATTGCAGAGATCACTGCTTTTAAAATCTATGGCGCTGTTTCCATAACAATACTTTTTACAATGACAGCTTGTCAAGCCATCAATCAACCTCCTTGCCAGAAGAGTTACACATTTTGGGCCTTACATGCATTAATTTGATTGATCTTTACTGAAAATGCTGCAGCAGAGGCCATTTTGACAGGAGGTAGTAATCCCATAGCATTCTGTAGTGGTGCTGTTTTAACTTGACACAAGTTCTCTCAGTTCTGCTGGTACGTTGTACTAGGATAGACACATCTTAACCTGCCTACATTCCAACTAGCCCACATCCCAACTAGCCAATGTCCTAACCAGCCCATGTCCTAACTTGCCCACATCCCAACTAGCCAATGTCCTAACCTGCCCATGTCCTAACTTGCCCACATCCTAACCTGCCCATGTCCTAACCTGCCCATGTCCTAACTAGCCCATGTCCTGACTTGCCCAGTTCAATAAAAGCAATCAAATCAGGAAAGTCATTGGATATCACATCTGGGGCTTCAAGTTAATGGCCAACACACCTTTGGTATTAAACACCCTTTGGCTTTAACACCCTTTGGTATTAAACTCAACACACTTTTAGTGTTGTAAATTACACTTTTACTGTTGTAAGCTACACTTTTACTGTAGTAAGTTACACTTTTACTGTTGTAAGTTACACTTTTACTGTAGTAAGTTACACTTTTACTGTTGTAAGTTACACTTTTACTGTAGTAAATTACACTTTTACTGTTGTAAGCTACACTTTTACTGTAGTAAATTACACTTTTACTGTTGTAAGCTACACTTTTACTGTAGTAAGTTACACTTTTACTGTAGTAAATTACACTTTTACTGTTGTAAGCTACACTTTTACTGTTGTAAGTTACACTTTTACTGTAGTAAGTTACACTTTTACTGTTGTAAGTTACACTTTTACTGTAGTAAGTTACACTTTTACTGTTGTAAGTTACACTTTTACTGTAGTAAATTACACTTTTACTGTTGTAAGCTACACTTTTACTGTAGTAAGTTACACTTTTACTGTTGTAAGTTACACTTTTACTGTAGTAAGTTACACTTTTACTGTTGTAAGCTACACTTTTACTGTTGTTAGCTACACTTTTACTGTAGTAAGTTACACTTTTACTGTAGTAAGTTACACTTTTACTGTTGTAAGCTACACCTTTACTGTAGTAAGCTACACCTTTACTATTGTAAGCTACACTTTTACTGTTGTAAGCTACACTTTTACTGTAGTAAGCTACACTTTTACTGTAGTAAGTTACACTTTTACTGTAGTAAGTTACACTTTTACTGTAGTAAGTTACACTTTTACTGTAGTAAGTTACACTTTTACTGTTGTAAGCTACACTTTTACTGTTGTAAGTTACACTTTTACTGTAGTAAGTTACACTTTTACTGTTGTAAGTTACACTTTTACTGTAGTAAATTACACTTTTACTGTTGTAAGTTACACTTTTACTGTAGTAAGTTACACTTTTACTGTAGTAAATTACACTTTTACTGTTGTAAGCTACACTTTTACTGTAGTAAGTTACACTTTTACTGTAGTAAGTTACACTTTTACTGTTGTAAGCTACACTTTTACTGTAGTAAGTTACACTTTTACTGTAGTAAGTTACACTTTTACTGTTGTAAGCTACACTTTTACTGTAGTAAGTTACACTTTTACTGTAGTAAATTACACTTTTACTGTAGTAAGTTACACTTTTACTGTTGTAAGCTACACCTTTACTGTAGTAAGTTACACTTTTACTGTAGTAAGTTACACTTTTACTGTTGTAAGCTACACTTTTACTGTTGTAAGCTACACCTTTACTGTAGTAAGTTACACTTTTACTGTTGTAAGTTACACTTTTACTGTTGTAAGCTACACCTTTACTGTAGTAAGTTACACTTTTACTGTAGTAAGTTACACTTTTACTGTTGTAAGCTACACTTTTACTGTTGTAAGCTACACCTTTACTGTAGTAAGTTACACTTTTACTGTAGTAAGTTACACTTTTACTGTAGTAAGTTACACTTTTACTGTTGTAAGCTACACCTTTACTGTAGTAAGTTACACTTTTACTGTAGTAAGTTACACTTTTACTGTAGTAAGTTACACTTTTACTGTTGTAAGCTACACCTTTACTGTAGTAAGCTACACCTTTACTGTAGTAAGTTACACTTTACTGTAGTAAGTTACACTTTTACTGTAGTAAGCTACACCTTTACTGTAGTAAGTTACACTTTTACTGTAGTAAGTTACACTTTTACTGTAGTAAGCTACACTATTACTGTGGTATAGTATGGTACATCTTATGTAGGTGAGTGATGCAGTGTTCTCCCTTGCTGTCATTTCCCTTTAAAGCCATGCTAATCAGGACCCCATTTTCACATTTGGGTTGACTGAAGGGTGCTCAACATTGGACATCCTTAAGTCAGCATGACAACCCTACCTCTCAATCACCCACAATTGGGGATCTATGCTGCCAAACTGGACCTGTACCATTTTCTTCTTGTCCATGTATCTAGAACTATTATTATTTTACATGAACGCAGTCAATTATTGCTGCGATTTCTATCCTGACTTCTCAGAGCTACCATACTCTGCTGCTTGCACTGAAACTTCTATATTGTAAACACTAACAGCGGCATGGAGCAGCAGTCTGGGTCAGCTTGAATCAAGACTTACTGGAGTTCTTTCGTTGATCCACATTTGGAAACAGAAGAAGAAACATTGAAAAGAAAATATTTTTTAAACTAAATCTTTTTATATTAAATTGTTGGCTGAAGAAACTTGTCAAAGAGAATCTTTAATGAAGCAGCCTCCATATTTACTGCCATTATTTTAACTATGAGAAAAATATGTTCTGTGTAAAAAAATTGAGAAGTGTGTGTCTAAAATACAATCAAGATGAAAAGTCACTTCTTAACATTCTCTAGGTTTCTCAATCATATGACCTATTTCAGCCGGATGAATTCAAAAAGGTCTGTATTCAGATATACATTTGATCAATACCGATATGTATGGTTTGTGTACAGATATATGTTTGTTCAATACAGATATATATGGTTTGTATCCAGATATATGTTTGATCAATACAGATATCTATGTGTCTTGAAGTTTGAAGCATTCTCTAAAACCTATCGGACCAGAAGCCATGATTTCCTCTTAAGTCCACATTTGAGTCTCTGTTCCTGAATGTAACATATATGTGCTCTAACCCAACCAAAACGTAATGATCTCATATAATAACATATACATACAAGTGTGGAAATCCTGTAATGACAACATAACAATGGAGGCACTTCTTAGATCACAACTTTGACAAGTACATAAGTAAATAACTGCAGCACAAAGTGTCACATTTTGAAGTGTAAATGCTGAATAAAGAAAATAATACAAATATTGTGATGCATCTGTGAAAGATCAAGTTTAATGTATCAAACACACACAAACTGAAAGCTTAGCAGTTCTAGACACACAAACACAACTGTGTGAGTGTGTGTCAAGGAGAACACATTGCCCATATGATCAAATGGGTTTTCACAAAACAGTTGGGTATATTTTCCATTTCCAGTTATTTCATGAAGGTAGTTATTATACGTAAAGTATACTTTACAACTGAAAGCATATATGAAACTTATTCAAATCAAAAATATTTACGGGGATTTCAAAGTCGTCAATTTGGGAGAAAAGTAAAAATTGTATACATTTGCTCAGTAGCGATATTTTTATTGTTATTCATACTTTCTTTTACTGAAACTAAGAAAAAAATCACATACATATGTAACTTAAAAATAATGAATACACATAAACTTATGTTAGTTTAAAGCCTGAGTGGTTAGTTGTGCTTGGTAAGGTCTGGGTTCCATTCCTAAATGTGGCCAATTTTTTTGTGGGGGGAGGGGGGCAGCTTCTGGGTTCACCCAGCCTCTAAAAACTTGTACCAGAGATTATTTTCTGGGAAAGTTCAGCAGCTTGGTGTTGTACTGGCCACCTTGCTCATAAAATATGCACTAACACCATATCACCAGCTTGGTGTTGTACTGGCCACCTTGCTCATAAAATATGCACTAACACCATATCACCAGCTTGATGTTGTACTGACCACCTTGCTCATAAAATATGCACTAACACCATATCACCAGCTTGATGTTGTACTGGCCACCTTGCTCATAAAATATGCACTAACACCATATCACCAGCTTGGTGTTGTACTGGCCACCTTGCTCATAAAATATGCACTAACACCATATCACCAGCTTGGTGTTGTACTGGCCACCTTGCTCATAAAATATGCACTAACACCATATCACCAGCTTGGTGTTGTACTGGCCACCTTGCTCATAAAATATGCACTAACACCATATCACCAGCTTGGTGTTGTACTGGCCACCTTGCTCATAAAATATGCACTAACACCATATCACCAGCTTGATGTTGTACTGACCACCTTGCTCATAAAATATGCACTAACACCATATCACCAGCTTGGTGTTGTACTGACCACCTTGCTCATAAAATATGCACTAACACCATATCACCAGCTTGGTGTTGTACTGACCACCTTGCTCATAAAATATGCACTATAACCATATCACCCATATGCCCTGAAGCATAGAGCTAACCTTCACCTTTGACCCCTTATATTTGTTAGTTGTTCTAATTTTGACTGAGATAAAAACACAAACAAAATGGTACTGATATTTTCAATTGACTGCAGAAATAAAACAAAAATATGGTTCGGCAGGTACAGCCAAGTAATTGTGATTCCCAGCAAGATACACGCATACGTGGAAAATGAGTTTGCCAGCAACGAAATCATTTTAAAATAAAAACATGCCGAAAATGAAAACAAAATTATCGACAGATAACAAAATAGTCTTCAAATACATTCCTCAGCTGGAATCATGTCGGCTAACACTGTCCCCCACGTTACTTCTGTCTTCTTTTGTCTTTGGAAGAAGACCTTGAACTTGTATTGTGTAAAGTGATACAACAGGAGATTGTACTCATAAATCTGTTTGTCTGCAATTGTTTTCGTCAAGCTCACTGGCCACTCAAGGTATCGAAATCTCGAAACACATTTCATGTATCTGTGATACCCACAAGAGAGTATTAGACTCTTTATTACCACACCAGAAAATAAACAAGATCTTAGTGCAGGTAATACTCCCCAAAATACAAACCCTAACAATATTTGTTACTCTCCCCAATATATAAAACCTGACAATATTTGTTACTCTCCCTAATATATAAACCCTGACAATATTTGCTATTCTTCCCAATATATATAAACCCTGACAATATTTGCCATTCTCCCCAATATATAAACCCTGACAATATTTGATACTCTCCCAATATATAAACCCTGACAATATTTGCCATTCTCCCCAATATATAAACCCTGACAATATTTGCTATTCTCCCCAATATATAAACCCTGACAATATTTGCCATTCTCCCCAATATATAAACCCTGACAATATTTGCCATTCTCCCCAATATATAAACCCTGACAATATTTGCCATTCTCCCCAATATATAAACCCTGACAATATTTGCCATTCTCCCCAATATATAAACCCTGACAATATTTGCCATTCTCCCCAATATATAAACCCTGACAATATTTGCCGTTCTCCCCAAAATATAAACCCTGACAATATTTGCCATTCTCCCCAATATATAAACCCTGACAATATTTGCTATTCTCCCCAATATATAAACCCTGACAATATTTGCCATTCACCCCAATATATAAACCCTGATAATATTTGCCATTCACCCCAATATATAAACCCTGACAATATTTGCCATTCACCCCAATATATAAACCCTGACAATATTTGCCATTCTCCCCAAGATAAAAACCCTGACAATATTTGCCATTCTCCCCAATATATAAACCCTGACAATATTTGTTATTCTCCCCAATATATAAACCCTGACAATATTTGTTATTCTCCCCAATATATAAACCCTGACAATATTTGTTATTCTCCCCAATATATAAACCCTGACAATATTTGTTATTCTCCCCAATATATAAACACTGACAATATTTGTTATTCTCCCCAATATATAACCCTGACAATATTTGCCATTCTCCCCAAGATAAAAACCCTGACAATATTTGCCATTCTCCCCAATATATAAACCCTGACAATATTTGCCATTCTCCCCAAGATAAAAACCCTGACAATATTTGCCATTCTCCCCAATATATAAACCCTGAGAATATTTGCCATTCACCCCAATATATAAACCCTGACAATATTTGCCATTCACCCCATGATCCTGACAATATTTGCCATTCTCCCAAGATAAAAACCCTGACAATATTTGCCATTCTCCCCAATATAAAAACCCTGACAATATTTGCCATTCTCCCCAATATAAAAACCCGGACAATATTTGCCATTCTCCCCAATATATAAACCCTGACAATATTTGCCATTCACCCCATGATCCTGACAATATTTGCCATTCTCCCCAATATAAAAACCCTGACAATATTTGCCATTCTCCCCAATATAAACACCCTGACAATATTTGCCATTCTCCCCAATATAAAAACCCTGACAATATTTGCCATTCTCCCCAATATATAAACCCTGACAATATTTGCCATTCTCCCCAATATATAAACCCTGACAATATTTGCCATTCTCCCCAATATATAAACCCTGACAATATTTGCCATTCTCCCCAATATATAAACCCTGACAATATTTGCCATTCTCCCCAAGAGTGAGGTTTAAGATTTTATAACTTTCAAGCTAAAATATTGACAACAGCTTTTGGCAGAGACCATGATACTCAACCAGGCAGGATGTAACTTTCATCTATGTCAATCTTATTTGTTGTTCAACAAATCACCTTTTTCTTTGTGTTCAACTAATGTTAGACCTCTCTCTTTGTGTTCAACTAATGGTAGATTTATCTGTTTTGCTAGTTCCATGTCTTCTTCTAATGGTAGATTTATCTGTTTTGCTAGTTCCATGTCTTCTTCTAATGGTAGATTTATCTGTTTTGCTAGTTCCATGTCTTCTTCTAATGGTAGATTTATCCGTTTTGCTAGTTCCATGTCTTCTTCTAATGGTAGATTTATCCGTTTTGCTAGTTCCATGTCTTCTTCTAATGGTAGATTTATCCGTTTTGCTAGTTCCATGTCTTCTTCTAATGGTAGATTTATCCGTTTTGCTAGTTCCATGTCTTCTTCTAATGGTAGATTTATCTGTTTTGCTAGTTCCATGTCTTCTTCTTCCATACAGGATCACTTTATTCATGTTGCTTATGTCATTTAGAGTATGGTGGTCACTACAATGTTCACATCCCAACAAAGATTGTTAATTCAAAGTCCAGCATGTTCCACCAAGTTGGAGAATGGACATCACTTAAACATTTCTTATGTGGTCTTGTGTGATTGTTATGTTGTAAACGTCTGATTGTTCCACACTTTTTGTTATAGCTTCTTTTTAATTTTTCTGAAGGTTGGTAACAATCATGGTTTCAGATTTTCTTTTATAAAACTATGTCTGTCTCTTATAAGACTGTATCTGTGTCTTATATGATTGCACCTGTCTCTTATAAGACTGTATCTGTGTCTTATATGATTGCACCTGTCTCTTATAAGACTGTATCTGTGTCTTATATGACTGCACCTGTGTCTTATAAGACTGTGTAGTTCATTCTTCCCATGAAAAAACCCAAAATGGAAAGAAACTGAAAGATACAGAAAATTAATAATAAAGCGTTTCAACTTTGTGGTTAGACAAGACTGTGGGAAACAACAAGAACAATGTTAAAATAATTGATGGTTTGCCTAGTTGTGTCCAAAGTTGAACATTATTTGCTGTTATGCCTTTTCCCTTACAATAGGTGCTTGTTGTTAAAGCTGGGCCCATGTTGGTAACATACCAATTAGTTGCTGCTGTTGTAGTTCATAGTTGCCAAAAATAACATGAGCTCAACAAAATATATCATTTTGATAAGCATGTCTTTTGTACATCAAGTATCTTTGAAATGAGATGAAGTGTTTGTGCTATATGAGCTAATGTTCATTGGAATTGTTCTGTGACTATAGTTTCAACTGAATGAGCATTTAACTAAAAAAAAAAAGTGTATAGATAATATCTCAATTCTCTAACAACATAAATAAGTTTTGCCAAAACTTAACGTTGGTAATAAAAGAGAAAGGTTTCCTTTCAGTATTTATTTGTCAGTGAAACAGAACTTGTTTAGATCCAGATGTTACTTCTGTCTCTAATTGGGCTGTATGTTTTATGAATACCTTCAAGCCATTCTGGCTTTTACTGAAGCATTTTTGTAAAGATCCCATTCTCTCCGAAATCTTTGCCATGAAAACACAATCAAATCCACCCTCTTGATCAGTTGTTGACACAAGCATGCAACATCGGGTCTGAGTGGCTGTCCCTCTGTGGGGTCAATGGAAGCCAGCCAATGGTTGATGCCATACCAAGACTCGGGTATGGTGGGCAGGCAGAAGCAGGGTCTACGGCCTGATGTGCAGTCCTAGAGAAACAGCAGAAGCTCTTTCAAGAGAGAAGGTTGAAGAACATTGTTGCTAAACTCAGGTTGAGCGCGATGACTAGGACAAGCAGTTGTCTTTCTTGACACCAGTCCTGAAATATCCAGAAACAATGGAAGCTGTCAATTTAAAAGAAAAGAATCAAATGATAAAACATATAGTTTAGATCATTGCAAAATCGGTAGAAGTTGCATGACATGCTGTGTCTAATGAAGCAGGTATATAATATTACTATCCTCACAGGCAAAAGGGCAGCAAATCTACTGATAGAGACTTACAAAAACATTAGTAGAATAAACATTCCAACAGACAAACAGAAAGCTGCAAGAATGGAAAACCAAGATGCAAAACACATGCCTTTAGCACCAGAAGAGCATCAGACGACCATCTTTACCCCAACTGAATTAGATGTTGCCCTCAAATGATTGAAGCTCAAAAGTTTCTATGGTAAAGATGGAATCAAGACCGAAATGTTCATAAATCTGGGACAGAAAGCCAAGGGCCAGATTCTAAGGATAATAAATGCTAGCTGGAAGAGAGGTCATGTGCCGGCAATCTGGAAAGAAGCTATTATGGTGCCCATCCTCAAACGTGGAAAAGACCCACTAGACCCAAGTAGCTATAGACCAATTAGCCTACTGAGCTGCCTGAGTAAACTCATGGAAAGGCTGGTTAACAGAAGACTTATGTGGCATTTGGAGACAAAACAACAAATCGTACCACAACAAAGTGGCTTCCGTCAGCACAGATCAACTGAAGACCTGGTCACCTACATTGCACAGGAAATAGAGGATGCTCTACAACAAAAGAAACACACACTGGAAGTGTGGGTCGACATGGAGAAGGCTTTTGATAGGGTTTGGCGAGAGGGTTTAAAAAAACAAGCTTTTTAGACTTGGCATCCAGGGTCGTATATTCAATTGGGTCTCTCAATACCTTCAGGATAGAACGGCCAGAGTACAAGTTCAAGGTCAACTAAGTAAGAAGGTCTCTATCGAACAAGGTGTCCCACAAGGCGAGTCTTGTCCCCGACACTCTTTTTAATTTCCATAAATGACATCGTAATGGACATTCCACCCAGAATACACTCAGCAATATACGCAGATGATCTGGCGTTATGGGCTCGCGAGGAAAGTATGTCGGTGGCTGGACCCAGGATGCAAGATGCCCTGGGTGAACTTGAAAAATGGTCGAACACCTGGTTCTTACCAAACAACGAAACAAAAAAATACATATACAATTTTCAGCCTATCAAGAAACCCACTCTCTGCAAATTTGAAGATAAAAGATCATACACTCCCTATTGACCAAAACCCAACATATCTTGGCATCACCATGAATCGCAGAATGACTTTGAAAAATCAGATAGACAGAGCAAGGAAAAAAGCTAGAAAACGAACATATATTTTGAAGAAATTGCTAGGAACGGGGGGGGGGGGGGGGGGGGGGGGCAGACAGCAATATTTTGAAAAGACTATACGTAGGAAGAGAAGAGTCAGACCAGTTCTTCTAGAGTATGGAGTCACAGCCTGGGCTATGGCTTCCAAATCACACCTTAGCAAAATTAACAGAACACAGAACCTAGCTGCCCGTATCATCACTGGTACTATCAAATCTACACCTATCAAAACCCTAGAAACAGTAACAGGATTACAGCCCTTAGATGAGAGACGGGTGCTTAAAGTATTGCAACAAGCGGAGAAATATAGATGGCTCCTTAGCCACCCCATGCACCAAAGAATAACTGGTTCCGGAATTGTACGACTAAAGAGGAGCAACTTCGCTGCAATTGCCAATGAACTAACTACTGGAGACCCTGTACTTTCCCGAACAACATCGAAACCCTTGGCCCCATCTGATATGTCTCTTCATGGAAAGTATAAAATACCAGAACTTAAGGAAAATATAACAGGAATCATGAAAAAAAGGCACCCAATCAGACACAGGAAGAAAACACGTAGCAGAAAAACACATACACGACACGTACCCACAGGACTCTTGGTCTTACATATGCACAGATGGTTCTGCTACAAATGCCACCAGAAATGGAGGTGGTGGTGTGTTCTTGACGCTGCATAATCAGGATGAGATCACCAAGTCAATAGCTACTGGAAATTCTCAAACAACTTTAAAGCAAAAACTGAGGCCATCAGAGATGCTGTAACACTGGATAGTCAACACAAAAACAACATGCACAATAAATTGGTGATTCTGACTGATGCACTGTCAGTATTATCAGCTCTAAAAAGCCCCAAGAACAATGAACTAGATTACATGAGAACAACCCTGGACCAACTATGCAATAACTTCCAGAGAGTAGTTATTCAGTGGATACCATCACACTGTAATATACACGGGAACGAACGTGCAGACAAATTAGCTAAAGAGGGAGGGAGATTACAACAAGAGAACCATCCGATCAGTTATGATGAAGCCAAATCCATCCTCAAGTGTCAGTTTCATGAAAAATGGAAACGAGAACACCCAAAGCATAACGAGAGTGACGGATACCACCGACTAATCAAGAAGGGATCAAGTCATCATACTTCGCCTACGCATTAGCCACAATAGAATGAGAAATCACATGTTCACCAAATTCAAAATAGGTACAACTAGCCTATGCCACTGTACACTGGACAATATGACTACAAAACATGTTCTACAGGATTGCCCCCAGTACACAGACCTGAGAAGAGCATTGTGGTCCACGCCCACCTCCCTGGAAGAAAAACTATATGGGGCAATCGATTCGCTTAAACAGACAGCTGACTTCATGAGAGAGTCTGGAATCCTACTCTGATTGAGTCTTGATCGCAGAGACACACACACACACAGAGAGAGAGAGAGAGAGAGAGAGAGAGAGAGAGAGATTACTATCAACATAATGATAACACTTATAATATTATTATCAACATAATGATAACACTTATTTGCTTCGCATTTATATCTTGACTGGAAACTCATCATCAAGTACCAAGCCTGCTGGCGTAGGTGATCATGTCTCTCCACAACTTTCGATCTCGACAGTTATTTATCATTTCTGTTGTTGACCTTCTGCCAAGTCATTCATTTAAGCTGTCTGGTATCTTTTATCATTGCTTCCCTCTATCTCTTCGTCCTTCAATTTTCCCAGTTGTTAAAATATATTCCAGCTGTTCTCTTCTCATTACATGGAATGTGACTGGAACTACTGCCAACTATTTTGATATGACAGAGTTCACATAGATCACAGCACATTTTAATATCTGACGTAGTTAACAATCACACACTATGAATAGTGTTTATTCAAGTTTATTAAACATCGGTTGGATACATGAAATATCAGTGGTGTACATAACTTTATTGAAATCAATGTTCTTTATTTAGGTTAACTCAATAGGCTACTGCCAGTATATAGTGAGTCATCTCTTTGTACCTAGTCTGTGACATTTATAATTCTATCCTTCATTCACAACTCATCTTGCGTTACACTTCTACTCTATATCTGTCTTGACTTGTTCAATGCTACACGTAATCTACTTACTATTGTTCTCTGGAGCACAAAACTTCTGAATCTAACATGAACCACTTCTCAACTAAACTATGTCTTCTTGACTAATGTTCACTAGGTTATTCTCTATCTCTAACATGAACCACTTCTCAACTAAACTATGTCTTCTTGACTAATGTTCACTAGTTATTCTCTATCTCTAACATGAACCACTTCTCAACTAAACTATGTCTTCTTGACTAATGTTCACTAGGTTATTCTCTATCTCTAACATGAACCACTTCTCAACTAAACTATGTCTTCTTGACTAATGTTCACTAGGTTATTCTCTATCTCTAACTTATCCAGATTTAACTTGTTCTCTATAATTCTAACTTTGGACGTTTTCCCAACCCTTGGTGGTTCTGGAGGTTGCTCGGTTGTTTCTCAATCTCTCTTCTTTCTCCACTTGTTCTCCCTTTCTGCTAATGCATGAGGTTAACTATCTCTGTCTCATTGCATAATTTATTGGTCAGTCTCCGCTCAGCCAATGTGTGAATGTGAAGTTAAACTTTAGATGAATTTTGTGTCAAATTCTGCAAAACAAACTGCATCTTGACATTTAGTTAACCTCTGAGTTTAAAAATAATGCTACCATGAACTCTTAACAGTGATACCTCTCTCATGAACTTGACCTGCCCCCCCCCCCCCACCCGAGTTTGTTTATCACTTAATTTCTGGACATGTGACAAGTCAAGTTACACATATTCCCCCCCCGCTTTCCCTACTCTTTTCCAATAGCAGCTAAAAAATTTCCTTTCTCTCTAAAACTGGCTACTGTTACACTGTGTCCCTGTTATACTTGTTTAGTTCTGTTACTGCTACAACCCACCAAGTTTGGGTAACAACAAAGCTATACTTCTATCTTCCATTATGTGATTTATTCTACCTGGTCTATATACTATTACATCTTAGCTTTAAGCCAACACATTTATGTCTTCTCTTCGTGGTGACATCAGTCTAAAGTAGCTTGAGTTTAGAACGTCCTTTATATACACTCACACACGCGCTGCTTTTGTCATTTCATAACCAGTCAGGAAGAGTGAATCAGGAACTGATAATAGGTGGTAAAGATATGTTGGGCTGGAGACTCATTCTTTGTCAATATTGCCGTCAGGTGTAGTATTTTTATGGTCGATGATGTCATTTCGTATGGCTTATTGTCCGTGCCTCGAACATTCAAGGATTAAACTATGGCTATATGAGAGCTGGAAAACAACAAGAGACATAGAAACAAAGTTGAACACATTCAAGCGTGGAACGCATTCAAAACAAACGAGGAAATTAGAGAAATCGCCAATCAACCACTAATATCTTCAGTAATAAAGAAAAGATGATGGTCATATGTTGGACATGTGATATGAAGAGATAATAACCGAATAGCAAAGCAAGCCCTCATGTGGGAAACAACAGGTAAGAGGAAAAGAGGTCGACTCAGAGAGACACTGGGAAGAACATTGATCAGAGAGGCAAAGCAGCAGGAATCGGCTTCCTCAATGAGATAGAGTTGTTTGCACAGAACAGAGACAAATGACGTGATTTTATAAATTATCTTCACAAGGATTGAAAACTGCTAGAATACAAATTTAGATAAGAGAAAGAGTATTTGGGTCTATGACTATGGGCCGGCTACGGCTTATAAGGTAAACAGATAGATTGTTAAAAACTATGGCTATGCCGTTGACTTAACGTGGGAATCAGGAGTGGTCGATATGTAAATTAGTGGTCTAACCGTCTGAACATCAGATTATTCAGGATTGTTGGTCAGAATACCATACCTCAACGCTACGATGAACCTCTGATTCAAGTCGATCAGTGTTATTTTGAAGAAAAAAAAACATTAAAAAACCCATGGAAATGAACTCACCCTAACATCGCCCAGTATGACGGACATGTCGCCTTGTCGCCGCTCTCAGCGAGCTCCTGTAGCCGCCGAATCTCTTCCCTCCTGGCACTGCCCAGCTGGTAGGCCTCTCTGCGAGACATTGCTTCATTGACATCACATGTTTCAGGTCTGGAAGACTGCCCCTTGTATCCACTACGCCTTTGCCGAGCTGCCTTGGGGCGACGCTATCTTGTACTCTTTGGGAATCTGACCATGCTCTCTACCGGGGTTAGAATGCACCTCTGCCTGAATTCTCTTACGAATGCCATTCTCGATGATGAAAGCGTCAGGATTTTGGTGGTAAGATTCTCACTGCTTTGTGCTGTCTCGTGCTCTGTTAGAAGGTGTTGACAGCTGTCAAGTCTGTGCTTTTACTGGCCACTGAATCACGATGATGCATGGCATAGTTCGCCTTCGCTGCAGAGAGCGAGTTTTGTTGAGTCATCGTCCATGCTCTCTGACACACCGGAGTCGGGAGAGGGGTTGGCTGAAGGCTGTCGCAGTCGAGGTTTATGGTTGCTGTGACTTCCAGGAGTGTTCGAGAATAGAAGGTTTCCCAGAGCATCACTTCCCATACCACTGTCATTTCCGGTGTACTGATCAAAGTGGTCGTTCAGAATGGTGGAATTGAAGATCTCACTGAAGCCCCGCCCCCTGCGCGAGCCAGCTAAAAAGCTGTATCTGCGCACTTTAAGGGATGGACTTCGTGAGTGTTGATTGACATGCAGTGCTTGTATCTGATCAGCTCCGACACCGCCCGGCCCGCCAGGCATCATGTTGACAAGCTGCTGTGTGTTGACTGTAGTCTGAGGCCATGCGACTCTGGCCTTCCCCTGAAGAGCAGCAGGGCTGCCAGACCATGGAGGTCCTGCCCCTCATGGTTTTGCCGCGAGTTTGGTGAGTTCAGAGATTTAGATCTATAAGGCTGATGATTGGCCAAGCCTGCCACGTGACTAAAGTTGTAAATCCATCTCATTATTCTCAATCTGTTTCCTGATTATGTCCGTGCCTGCAAAGTAGTAAAAGTTGGACGTCAATAATTGCATCAAATATCAAACTGTAACAAACTTTGACGCGGTCACAACAAACAAATCGCCTCACTTTAAGTTTTATTTACACAAGACTTTAACAAATAAATCGTCTCACTTTAAGTTTTATTACACAAGACTTTAACAAATAAATCGTCTCACTTTCAGTTTTATTTACACAAGACTTTAACAAATAAATCGTCTCACTTTAAGTTTTATTTACACAAGACTTTAACAAATAAATCGCCACACTTTAAGTTTTATTTACACAAGAATTTAATAAATAAATCGTCTCACTTTAAGTTTTATTACACAAGACTTTAACAAATAAATCGCCACACTTTAAGTTTATTACACAAGAATTTAATAAATAAATCGTCTCACTTTCAGTTTTATTTATACAAGACTTTAACAAATAAATCGTCTCACTTTAAGTTTATTTACACAAAGACTTTAACAAATAAATCGTCTCACTTTCAGTTTTATTTACACAAGACTTTAACAAATAAATCGCCTCACTTTAAGTTTTATTTACACAAGACTTTAACAAATAAATCGTCTCACTTTAAGTTTTATTACACAAGACTTTAACAAATAAATCGTCTCACTTTCAGTTTTATTTACACAAGACTTTAACAAATAAATCGTCTCACTTTAAGTTTTATTTACACAAGACTTTAACAAATAAATCGTCTCACTTTAAGTTTATTTACACAAGACTTTAACAAATAAATCGCCTCACTTTAAGTTTTATTTACACAAGACTTTAACAAACAAATCGTCTCACTTTAAGTTTTATTTATACAAGACTTTAACAAATAAATCGTCTCACTTTAAGTTTTATTTACACAAGACTTTAACAAATAAATCGTCTCACTTTAAGTTTTATTTATACAAGACTTTAACAAACAAATCGCCTCACTTAAGTTTTATTTACACAAGACTTTAACAAATAAATCGTCTCACTTTAAGTTTATTTATACAAGACTTTAACAAATAAATCGTCTCACTTTAAGTTTTATTTACACAAGACTTTAACAAATAAATCGTCTCACTTAAGTTTTATTTATACAAGACTTTAACAAACAATTCGCCTCACTTTCAGTTTTATTTACACAAGATTTAACAAATAAATCGTCTCACTTTCAGTTTTATTTACACAAGACTTTAACAAACAAATCGTCTCACTTTCAGTTTTATTTACACAAGAATTTAATAAATAAATCGTCTCACTTTCAGTTTTATTTACACAAGACTTTAACAAATAAATCGCATCACTTTAAATGTTATTTACACGAGACTTTAACAAATAAATCGCCTCACTTTCAGTTTTATTTACACAAGACTTTAACAAATATATCGCCTCACTTTAAGTTTTATTTACACAAGACTTTAACAAACAAATCGCCTCACTTTCAGTTTATTTACACAAGACTTTAACAAATAAATCGCATCACTTTAAATGTTATTTACACGAGACTTTAACAAATAAATCGCCCCACTTTCAGTTTTATTTACACAAGACTTTAACAAATAAATCGTCTCACTTTCAGTTTTATTTACATAAGACTTTAACAAATAAATCGTCTCACTTTAAATGTTATTTACACAAGACTTTAACAAATAAATCGCCTCACTTAAATGTTATTTACATGAGACTTTAACAAATAAATCGCCTCACTTTAAATGTTATTTACACAAGACTTTAACAAATAAATCGCCTCACTTTAAATGTTATTTACACAAGACTTTAACAAATAAATCGCCTCACTTTAAATGTTATTTACACGAGACTTTAACAAATAAATCGCCTCACTTTAAATGTTATTTACACGAGACTTTTATCTTGCCGAAGTATAATTATGATGTAAGAACGATATTTGGGAAGTCGCGTTGTTAAAATAACATTGGCCCCGTCCTTCACCTTTGACACTGTTGTCCGCTCATCTTCACGCAGTTCAGAGCCCCCTGCAAGATGCTTCCTACCGAGCCTCACGAGCCAGCCTTCCATCGGTTGTGTCTCCTCGAGTCAGCCTTCCCATCGGTTGTGTCTCCTCGAGCCAGCCTTCCCATCGGTTGTGTTTCCTCGAGCCAGCCTTCCCATCGGTTGTGTTCCTCGAGCCAGCCTTCCCATCGGTTGTGTTTCCTCGAGCCAGCCTTCCCATCGGTTGTGTTCCTCGAGCCAGCCTTCCCATCGGTTGTGTCTCCTCGAGCCAGCCTTCCCATCGGTTGTGTCTCCTCGAGCCAGCCTTCCCATCGGTTGTGTCTCCTCGAGCCAGCCTCCCATCGGTGTGTGTTTCCTCGAGCCAGCCTTCCCATCGGTTGTGTCTCCTCGAGCCAGCCTTCCCATCGGTTGTGTCTCTCGAGCCAGCCTTCCCATCGGTTGTGTTTCCTCGAGCCAGCCTTCCCATCGGTTGTGTTTCCTCGAGCCAGCCTTCCCATCGGTTGTGTTTCCTCGAGCCAGCATTCCATTGGTTGTGTTTCCTCGAGCCAGGCATTCCCATTGGTTGTGTTTCCTCGAGCCAGCATTCCCATTGGTTGTTGTTGTCCTCGAGCCAGCATTCCCATCGGTTGTGTTCCTCGAGCCAGCCTTCCATCGGTTGTGTTTCCTCGAGCCAGCCTTCCCATTAGTTGTGTTTCCTCGAGCCAGCCTTCCCATTAGTTGTGTTTCCTCGAGTCAGCCTTCCCATTGGTTGTGTTTCCTCAAACCAGCCTTCCCATCGGTTGTGTCTCCTCGAGCCAGCCTTCCCATCGGTTGTGTTTCCTCGAGCCAGCCTTCCATCGGTTGTGTCTTCTCGAGTCAGCCTTCCCATTAGCTGTGTTTCTCGATGTCTCCTATGGGACCTGGGTTGATTCTATTTCTAGCCTCGGCACGTGTAACACGAAGATCGTGTCTGATTCCCCAGAACATCTCGTGTCTAATGCTGTACTATTGCCGTTAGGAGCCTGTTACCCAGAATTGCAATTATTTGCCTGTTCCCTGTCGTTAGTGTCCACTTATGGTGGGGAAAAAGAAGAATGAGTGTGGCGAGGGAGCGAATCAGTCAAGTTATTGCGCAGATAACGGCGTTTTATGTGTCAAGATTGGTCTTAGTTTTGTAATGCATGCACGAGTCACGTGGTCAACACAAATATTGCGGAAGTTGCTGCACTGTGTTTAACACCATGCAACCATGTGTATCCAACTACAACACGTTATTATTCGGAATTAATTCCTTTGCCGCAGCTTGTCCTTGACCTACACACAAGGCAGCAGTTTGCTGCGCAAACGGACTACACTGGCCGGACCAAAGAACCACCACGACCGGAATAACGGACTACCCTAGCCGGAGTAATGGCTACCCTAGCCGGAATAAAAGACTACCCTCATTATCATCATGTGCCGTACCGGTTGGCGTTGGCGATCATGTCCTTCCACAATCTTCTATCCACAGTGCATCGTATGAGTTCTGTTGTTGACTGTTTTCATGCCATGACACCAAGCTATCCATTATTTCTCTCTTTGTCGTCCACGATCTCTCTTTCCTTTTATTTGCCAGTTGTAACCAAGTATTCCAACTATCCTCTTCTCATGATGTGCCGAAAAATGTGGATGCTTCTTTCTGATGTTTTTTAAGAGCTGCCTTTTTGTGTTGGCCTCTTTGAGAACTTTCTCATTGATCTTTTTAGCTGTCCAGTGAACTTTCAACATTCTTCTGAGAAATCCCATCTCTGTGGCCTCTAATCGCCTTTTCATTTGTTTGTCTATTGTCCATGATTCGCTTCCATAGGTCAGAATTGGTTCTATATAGCACCGATGAACTCTCTTTCTCATTTTATTGACATAGATTTATTGCATAAGATATTTTTCATTTTCTGAAATGCTATTTTGGCCTGAGCTATTCTGCTGTTTATTTCTGTGGTGCATCTCCCATCTGATGTTATATTGTGCCCAAGTATTTGATGCGTTGCACTTGTTCAGATTTGTCTCGTTTATTTGTATGCTGCATGCTGGTGATGATTGTTTCTTCGATATAACAATTACTTCTGTTTTCTTACTATTCAGACTGAGACCTTTCTTGTTGCTTTCTTTCACTATTATGTCTACCATTTCTTGTAGTTCGTCCTCTGTCTCTGCTATTAAGACTGTGTCATCCGCATATCGTAAATTATTTATGTTGCGACGTTGACTTCAATTCCCTTTTTTTAAATCTACTATTGATCTCATAATATGTTCGCTGTAAAGTGAAAACAAATCCGGTGACAGAACACAGCCTTGTCTGACTCCTTGTTTTATAAATTGAAATGATCCTATTTGGTTATTTTGTTAATTCGTATAGCTGCTGTTTGTTGCCAGTACATGTTTTTTATGATTCGCAGATCCTTGCCATCAATGTTTAATTTTTCCAGCATATTGATTATTTTCACATGCTTTACTTTGTAAAATGCTTTCGTGTAGTATATAAAGCACATATATAGATCTTTCTTTACCTCTATAAATCTTGCTATCAATGTTCTTAAGATGTATATTGTATTATTGGTGCCCTTTCCTTCCACAAATCCACATTGTTCCTCACTTATTTCTGGTTTTATTTTGTTTCTTACACGTCTCATGATGATTCTTAGTAATATTTAGTCATATGGCTCATGAGACTAATAGTGCGATGGTCTTCACAATCTGTGGCGCCTGACTTCTTCGGTATGGCTACAAAGCCATACCACAGCACATACCCTAGCCGGAAATAAAAGACTACCCTAGCCGGAATAAAAGACTACCCTAGCCGGAATAAAAGACTACCCTAGCCGGAATAAAAGACTACCCTAGCCGGAAAAAGCCGGATATTAATAAATTCATACATTCGTACTTCACTGATCTCTTTACTCGGGAACACAGTAACGATGACACACATCTCTGTGACTTCAGATTTCGCTGATCACTCTACTCGATGAGGGAGACTATCAAACAACGTGTGACAGAGCCAGTAATGGCGACCCCTCTACTCGATGAGGGAGTCTATGAAACAACGTGTGACAGAGCCAGTAATGGCGACCCTCTACTCGATGAGGGAATCTATCAAACAACGTGTGACAGAGGCAGGTATGGCGACCCCTCTACTCGATGAGGGAGTCTATCAAACAACGTGTGACAGAGCCAGTAATGGCGACCCCTCTACTCGATGAGGAATCTATCAAACAACGTGTGACAGAGCCAGTAATGGCGACCCCTCTACTCGATGAGGGAATCTATCAAACAACGTGTGACAGAGCCAGTAATGGCGACCCCTCTACTCGATGAGGAATATATCAAACAACGTGTGACAGAGGCAGGTATGGCTGGGGGTAGCGCTGTGTTGGGTAGTCTGATGGAAGTCAACGAGGGATGTTGTGATTGGTTGTGATACATACTGGATAGAGCCATCGTGGAAGAGTCAAGGTAGAGGGTAACATCATGTCGTGGGGCGAAGTTCATGGGCCACGCTATTTGGTGGAGGATAAGATATACAATAACATAAAAGAAAGGTAGAGAGAAAGAAAAAAAGAAGCACAAAAGCACGTGACGAACACGGAATATCAAGTCTATGCCTACGATATTCCTCGTGATTTCTGCAGTGATGTTTCTCGATGTTTTTACCTCCCTTGACTCAAGTACACATCGTGTCCTCTGACTCAAGTACACATCGTATCCCCTGACTCAAGTACCCATCGTGCCCTCTGACTCAAGTACGCATCGTGTCCTCTGACTCAAGTACACATCGTATTCCCTGACTCAAATACCCATCGTGTCCTCTGACTCAAGTACGCATCGTATCCCCTGACTCAAGTACACATCGTGTCCCCTGACTCAAGTACGCATCTTGTCCCCTGACTAAAGTACGCATCGTGTCCTCTGAGACTCAAGTACACATCGTGTCCTCTGACTCAAGTACACATCGTATCCACTGACTCAAGTACGCATCGTGTCCTCTGACTCAAGTACACATCGTATCCCCTGACTCAAGTACACATCGTATCCCCTGACTCAAGTACCATCGTATCCCCTGACTCATGTACACATCGTATCCCCTGACTCAAGTACCCATCGTATCCCCTGACTCAAGTACACATCGTATCCACTGACTCAAGTACACATCGTATCCCCTGACTCAAGTACACATCGTATCCCCTGACTCAAGTACACATCGTTTCCCCTGACTCAAGTACCCATCGTGTACCCTGACTCAAGTACCCATCGTGTCCCCTGACTCAAGTACGCATCGCGTCCTCTGACTCAAGTACGCATCGTGTCCTCTGACTCAAGTACACATCGTATCCTCTGACTCAAGTACACATCGTATCCCCTGACTCAAGTACACATCGTATCCCCTGACTCAAGTACGCATCGTGTCCTCTGACTCAAGTACACATCGTATCCACTTACTAAAGTACGCATCGTGTCCTCTGAGACTCAAGTACCCATCGTATCCCCTGACTCAAGTACACATCGTATCCCCTGACTCAAGTACACTTTGTGTCCTCTGACTCAAGTACGCATCGTGTCCTCTGACTCAAGTAGCCATCGTGTACCCTGACTCAAGTACGCATCGTATCCCCTGACTCAAGTACCCATTGTATCCCCTGACTCAAGTACACATCGTATCCCCTGACTCAAGTACCCATTGTATCCCCTGACTCAAGTACACATCGTATCCCCTGACTCAAGTACACTTCGTGTCCTCTGATTCAAGTACGCATCGTGTCCTTTGACTGAAGTACCCATCGTGTACCCTGACTCAAGTACCATCGTGTCCCCTGACTCAAGTACGCATCGTGTCCCCTGACTCAAGTACGCATCGTGTCCTCTGACTCAAGCACACATCGTATCGCCTGACTCAAGTACACATCGTGTCCTCTGACTCAAGTACCAATCGTTTCCCCTGACTCAAGTACCCACCATATCCCCTGACTCAAGTGTACCCATCGTGTCCCTGACTCAAGCACACATATTGCCCCCTGACTCAAGTACCCAGCGTGTTTCAACTAAATCGACCGGACAAAGATCATTAGATTGAACCCAAACTTAACAATAAGGACTTTATGTCTCTGGGAGTGACAACCAATAAGATCGTTACAGAAGCAGCACAAGAAGACGTAGATGGGCGATCTAGAGAGGATCTTCTGGTATATGTCCTTGTTCCCTGTGATACTAACTCAACTGTCACGCAACTGCTCTATATGTTGTTCTAATAGCAAGCGCAATATGTGGTCCTTCACGTCGGGAATATGTTTAGACAAAGGCACTTGTGACGTTATCACTTGTAGCTGGGTTAATGTGAAGGAAAAGTAGCACTCCCTCATATTCGAAATGCTTACTTCCCTTGGCTATCTCCATGTGTTGTCTCCCTGCGTGGACACATGTTAGTGTCCATGCTGTGCAGTCTGTCACCATCATGTTGCTTATCGTAATGTCTCCTCTTTCTTTAATCCATAGTCTTCTAGTTCTATCTTTTCCCCTCTGTCTGTTGTTACTGAGTTAAGGTTCTCTGAAGGAAGCTGGCTGCTGGTCATCGTGTTGCATGTCCAAACACTTGATTTGTTCTTTCCCAATATGACATATGGTTGGTTGATCCAGACAAGGACTGCCAATAAGACAAGTAAATAAAGGACTCAGCCTTAAAATACCAAAAAGACAGAAGTAATGGTAACAACAAAGAAAATGGCATTATCTCAGTGCAAAATAAATACAAGTGAAACAATATTAAAACAGGTAGATGAATTTAAATATTTGGGAATTTGTTAACCTCAGACGGAAGATGTACAAAAGAGGTGAGATGAAGAATGGCTCAGGCAAAAGCAGCTTTTCAAAAAATGAGGAAGATACTACGCAATCCATTTTAAACAAAACAAACAAGAAAAAGAGTTCTTATGTAGAGCCAGTCTTAACGTATGCATGTGAATCATGGACAATATGGCAATAGACAAGAAAATCACCGGAGTCTGTAGAAATGTGGTTTTACAGAAGAATGTTGAAAATACCATGTACAACTAAGAAGAGTAATGCAAACGTTCTGAAAGAGGCCAAACAAAAAGCTAATTTCCAATATTAGAAAGAAACAATCCTCATTTTTTGGCCACGTAATGAGAAGGGAACAGTTGGAATGTAGTGTAACAACTGGAAAAATTGATGACGAAGATACAGAGGGAAACAAAGAGAAAAAAATACCAAACAGCTTAAGAGAATGGCTTGGGAGAAGGTCTACAACAGAAATGATAAATAACTGTCGTGATCGAAAGTTATGGAGAGACATGGTCACCTACGCCAGCAGGTGCGGTACTTGATGATGATGATGATGGAAAGAACAAGTCACAGAGAAATAACCTGACATAAATAGTTCACACTAATGGCGGGCACACATGACGGGCACACTAATGGCGGGCACACATGACGGGCACACTAATGGCGGGCACACATGAGGGGCACACTAATGGCGGGCACACATGACGGGCACACTAATGGCGGGCACACTAATGGCGGGCACACATGGCGGGCACACATGACGGGCACACATGACGGGCACACATGACGGGCACACATGGCGGGCACACATGACGGGCACACATGGCGGGCACACGTGACGGGCACACATGACGGGCACACATGACGGGCACACATGGCGGGCACACATGACGGGCACACATGGCGGGCACACATGACGGGCACACATGGCGGGCACACATGACGGGCACACATGGCGGGCACACATGACGGGCACACATGGCGGGCACACATGACGGGCACACATGGCGGGCACACATGGCGGGCACACATGACGGGCACACATTGCGGGCACATATGGCGGGCACACATGATGGGCACACATGACGGGCACACATGACGGGCACACATTGCGGGCACACATGACGGGCACACATGGCGGGCACACATGGTGGGCTTTGGGTTTCAGTCTATAAGTTTCGGCCCTTAAATTATTAGCTAACACTCACTCACTCACTCAGCATTCACTCACTCACTCACCATAAATCCACCACTCACCCACCATATACCCACCAAACAACCACCACTCACTCACCATACACACATCACTCACTCACTCACTCACTCACTCACTCACTCACTCACTCACTCACTCACTCACTCACTCACTCACTCACTCACTCACTCACTCACTCACTCACTCACTCACCCACCCACCCATGACTCACTCATTCACTCAAACACCACTCACTCACTCATCCACCACTCACTCGCTCATTCACTCAATCACCTACTCACTATCACTCACTCACCTACCCACCATTCACTCACTCACTAACTCACTCCCTCACGCACCCACCATTCATTCACTCACCTACTCACTCACCTACCCACCATTCACTCACCTATCCACTATCACTCACTCACCCACCCACCATTCACTCACCTACCCACCATTCACTCACTCACCTAAACACCATTCACTCACCCACCCACCATTCACTCACCCACCCACCAGTCACTCACCCACCCACCATTCACTCACTCACCTACCCACCATTCACTCACCCACCTACCATTCACTCACCCACTCACCATTCATTCACTCACTCAGTCACCTACCCACCATTCACTCACTCACCCACCATTCACCCACTCACCCATCCACCCACCATTCATTCACTCACACACCCACCATTCATTCACTCACTCACTCACCCACCCACCATTCATTCACTCACTCACCCACCCACCCACCATTCATTCACTCACTCACTCAAATTCATCACTCACTCAGACACCCACCCACCATTCACTTACTCACCTACTCACTCACCTACCCACCATTCACTCACTCATATACCCACCTTCACTCACTCACTCACCTACCCACCATTCACTCACTCACACCTACCCATCATTCACTCACTCACTCACTCACCATTCATTCACTCACTCACTCAGTCACCTACCCACCATTCACTCACTCCCTCACCCACCCACACACTCACCATTCATTCACTCACTCACTCACCCACCCCCACCATTCACTCACTTACCCAACCACCATTCATTCCACTCACTCACCATTCACTCACCCACCCACCATTCACTCACTCACTCACTCACTCACCCACCCACTATCACTCATTCACTCTCAAGTACCTGGTTGATGAAATTCTGGAGCATATTCTTTGGCCTTTAACCTGGCAATGTCGCTGTCCACCTGAGCTCTGCTTGCCGCTTGGTCTGCTGCTTCCGCTTTGGCTCTCGCATTGGCCATCCTGGCAACACAAGTCAATGTTAGACATTGTAGAATAATGAAAGTAATAAGTCAATGTTCGACATTGTAGAATAATGAAAGTAATAAGTCAATGTTAGACATTGTAGAATAATGAAAGTAATATGTCAATGTTAGACATTGTAGAATAATGAAAGTAATATGTCAATGTTAGACATTGTAGAAGTGAACATTGTCACAAAGACCCATACTATACATGCGTCAGTTTGTGACATAAATATAGACTGACTTGCAACTGGCCATGTAGTAGCTAACCTTGATAGTTGAGTGTTTCCCGTTATAGTCCTAGCTGTGGATTAACGTAACGAGATTGGTTCATGGAAGTGAAGACATTCATTGCCAGGACAGTCACAGGGAACGATTGAAGGAAGTTGTCTAACTCTTTTAGTTAATTATGAAAAGTAAGATCAGACTTGTGTCTGGATGCCATCACTACTCATGTAGCTCGATGGTTATACTGAAGGAAACACAACAGCGATACGTGGCATCATGATATAAAAGAAATTCGACATCATCACGTGACAATGACGGTATTAATGAAAATCTACAACACCGTCACGTGACAATGGCGACATAATGAAATTCTACAATAGAGTCACGTGACAATGACGACATTAATGAAAATCTACAACAGCATCACGTGACAATGGCGACATTAATGAAACTTTACAACATCATCACGTGACAATTACGACATCAATGAAATTCTACAACAGCGTCACGTGGCAATGACGACATTAATGAAACTCTACAACAGCATCACGTGACAATGACGACATAAATTAAACTCTACAACATCTTCACGTGACAATAACGACATGAATTAAACTCTACAACATCGTCACGTGACAATGACGACATGAATTAAACTCTACAACATCTTCACGTGACAATGACGACATGAATGAAACTCTAGAACATCTTCACGTGACAATGACGACATGAATGAAACTCTAGAACATCTTCACGTGACAATGACGACATGAATGAAACTCTAGAACATCTTCACGTGACAATGACGACATGAATGAAACTCTAGAACATCTTCACGTGACAATGACGACATGAATGAAGCTCTACAACATCTTCACGTGACAATGACGGCATGAATTAAACTCTACAACATCGTCACGTGACAATGACGACATGAATGAAACTCTACAACATCTTCACGTGACAATGACGACATAATGAAACTCTACAACATCTTCACGTGACAATAACGACATGAATTAAACTCTACAACATCTTCACGTGACAATGGCTGAGACGATCAGAAAAGCGAGAGCTGTGACGGTTTGTACATCTGGACACAACGAATGGAAGAAGAGAAGAAGAATGAGGATACACGGCTACCATTGTTGAATGAAGTCCTGGCTTGTAATTAATGAAGCAGAAACTTCAGCAGGACCTAAACCTGTTCAGTTGCAACGACTCGTCCACATTTGGATAGCGTATGCAGTTCTATAAATAGCAACGCTTGATACCAGCTACAAATAGAAACGATCAATATTTGTAGAATTGGAAAATGGGGGGGGGGGGGGCAGACTGGGAGTAGGAGAATTGAAATAGAGGTCGCTGTAAAAGTCTTGGCAGAACTCATGACTAGAGAATTGGATGGAGAAGGCTGAACTCTTGTGTAGTAGAGGTCATTAAGAAGAGAACATGATGTGGTAAACAGTTGTATTTCTTTACTGTTGGAGTTTAAGTCACAATTAGTTGATTCTAAATCGTGCTTCTTTAATATCTACAATTGTAGCAGTATCACCTCTAAATTGTGCTTCTTTAATATCTAAAATTGTAGTAGTATCACCTCTAAATTGTGCTTCTTTAATATCTACAATTGTAGCAGTATCACCTCTAAATTGTGCTTCTTTAATATCTACAATTGTAGTAGTATCACCTCTAAATTGTGCTTCTTTAATATCTACAATTATAGTAGTATCACCTCTAAATTGTGCTTCTTTAATATCTAAAATTGTAGTAGTATCACCTCTAAATTGTGCTCTTTAATATCTAAAATTGTAGTAGTATCATCTCTAAATTGTGCTTCTTTAATATCTACAATTGTAGCAGTATCACCTCTAAATTGTGCTTCTTTAATATCTAAAATATAGTAGCATCACCTCTAAATTGTGCTTCTTAAATATCCAAAATTGTAGTAGTATCACATCTAAATTGTGCTACTTTAATATCTAAAAATTGTAGTATCATCTCTAAATTGTGCTATTTTAATATCTAAAATTGTAGTATCATCTCTAAATTGTGCTACTTTAATATCTAAAATTGTAGTATCATCTCTAAATTGTGCTACTTTAATATCTAAAATTGTAGTATCATCTTTAAATTTTGCTACTTTAATATCTAAATTTTCGTCTGTCAGCATTTTCGTGATGCTGCATTACTTTAACTCTGCATTACTTTAATTGGTCACGTGCATACCTATTTTCTCTCCCTACACATACATGTATTGCTACTTTAATTACATAAATGTGTGATTAATTTACCTAGCCACACACATACACATAAATGTGTGATTAATTTACCTAGCCACACACATACACATTAATGAGTCTCATTCTGCACACACACACACTCTCTCTCTCTCTCACACACACACAGGAACGAGCGTAACTTGTTGAGCCTGGCAGGAGTAAAGCTAACCTTGGCAAGGCTCCAATGGACTGGCACTAAACTGCTGAACCAAGTTACCGATATTGTCACAAGGGAATGTCTAAAAAACAGAAGCCATATTTTGCGACTAGATCATCTGTTCCAGTTTGTTTACAAACATCAGCCATCAAATAACCAGTTACTGCCAAATAACTGATGGTTCAATTAAGCGGAAGCAACTGGTGGCATCTTGAAAGAATTACTCGGCTCGTGTTTACAGATGTTGCACGTGTCAAACCGGAAGTTATGACTAACATTGTGTGCAAGCTGGCTCGGATCTTGGGGTTGATCAAAGAGTCAGACCTGACTTCATGGCTCTTATGTTTAGTGAGAGGGAAGAAGGTTAGCCAGAGACATTTAATATGGTTCTTATGTTTAGTGAGAGGGAAGAAGGTTAGCCAGAGACATTTAATATGGTTCTTATGTTAGTGAGAGGGAAGAAGGTTAGCCAGAGACATTTAATATGGTTCTTATGTTTAGTGAGAGGGAAGAAGGTTAGCCAGAGACATTTAATATGGTTCTTATGTTTAGTGAGAGTGAAGAAGGTTAGCCAGAGACATTTCATATTGCTCTTATGTTTAGTGAGAGTGAAGAAGGTTAGCCAGAGACATTCATATTGCTCTTATGTTTAGTGAGAGTGAAGAAGGTTAGCCAGAGACATTTCATATTGCTCTTATGTTTAGTGAGAGTGAAGAAGGTTAGCCAGAGACATTTCATATGGGTCTTATGTTTAGTGAGAGTGAAGAAGGTTAGCCAGAGACATTTCATATTGCTCTTTATGTTTAGTGAGAGGGAAGAAGGTTAGCCAGAGACATTTCATATGGGTCTTATGTTTAGTGAGAGGGAAGAAGGTTAGCCAGAGACATTTGATATGGGTCTTCTGTTAGTACTTTACTGTCAAGATTACGTGCAAACTGATATATCGAAACCAGGAGTTCTCCAAACTGTGTGAGTGTACAACATTCAGTCGAGCAAATAGCCTGCATGTGTCTACGATAACCGATGATAATTAACTTTTTGTTTATGTTTAATTTTGAAACCTTGACTTCGGAATAAAGAAATATACAAGGTCTATATAACTTCAACACTGAGCAGATCTTTGAAGACATTGGCATGCCTGGACTAAACATTTGTGCATGTATAATCAACAATATAAAATATGCTGAAGATACCGTACTAATAGCAGGAAATTCAGAAGAATTACAACTAGTGAAAAAAATAAACAAGACAAAAATGTGGTTGGAAATAAATATTAAAAAGAATAAAACTATGATTATTAGCAGCGAAAAGACATAAACTATACCAGGAGATATTGAAGTAGATGGAAGGGACCTAGAAGAGAGCTCAAGAATATAACTATCTTGGACATGTAATAACAAATGATGGCAAATGTTAGACAGAAATAAACAAAAGAATAGAAATGGCAAAAAAAGTAATTTTAACATGAAAAATACACTCACATCAAAGCAAATAACATCAGAAGCTAAGCTACGAATAGCTAAATATTATATTTACTCAACATGCAAGTATGGTGCAGAAACATGGACATTAAATAAGAAAACAGAGCAGAAAATTCAGGTCTTTGAAATGTGAATCTATAGGAAAATGGGAAGAATTGGATGGAAGGAAAAGAAGACAAACAAGAACGTTCTGAATCTGAACATGGAAAAAAAAAAGAACTAGTTAACACAATTCGGACAAGACAAGTGACATTTTGTGGACGTGTGATGAGACATAATATCCTCTGAAAGTTATTTTGTAAGAAATGGTAAAAGGTAGACGAGGCAGACCAAGACTAAAGTTGAATGATAACATCAAAAGGTGGTCAGACGAACCTATGACAACATCCACCATGAAGACATCAGATAGAGTGTAAAATGGTGCTTCATGGTAGCCAATCTTCGATGTGGAGAGGGCAATCAATGAATAAATGGCGCTTCATGGTAGCCAACCTTCGATGTGGAGACGGCAATCAATGAATAAATGACGCTCCATGGTAGCACACTTCGATGTGGAGACGGCAACCAATGAATAAATGGCGCTCCATGGTAGCCAACCTTGATGTGGAGACGGCAACCAATGAATAAATGGCGCTCCATGGTAGCCAACCTTTGATGTGGAGACGGCAACAATGAATAAATGGCGCTCCATGGTAGCCAACCTTTGATGTGGAGACGGCAACCAATGAATAAATGGCGCTTCATGGTAGCCAACCTTTGATGTGGAGACGGCAACCAATGAATAAATGGCGCTCCATGGTAGCCAACCTTTGATGTGGAGACGGCAACCAATGAATAAATGGCGCTTCATGGTAGCCAACCTTTGATGTGGAGACGGCAACCAATGAATAAATGGCGCTCCATGGTAGCCAACCTTTGATGTGGAGACGGCAACCAATGAATAAATGGCGCTTCATGGTAGCCAACCTTTGATGTGGAGACGGCAACCAATGAATAAATGGCGCTCCATGGTAGCCAACCTTTGATGTGGAGACGGCAACCAATGAATAAATGGCGCTCCATGGTAGCCAACCTTTGATGTGGAGACGGCAAACCAATGAATAAATGGCGCTCCATGGTAGCCAACCTTCGATGTGGAGACGGCAACCAATGAATAAATGGCGCTCCATGGTAGCCAACCTTTGATGTGGAGACGGCAACCAATGAATAAATGGCGCTCCATGGTAGCCAACCTTTGATGTGGAGACGGCAACCAATGAATAAATGGCGCTCCATGGTAGCCAACCTTCGATGTGGAGACGGCAACCAATGAATAAATGGCGCTCCATGGTAGCCAACCTTTGATGTGGGAGACGGCAACCAATGAATAAATGGCGCTTCATGGTAGCCAACCTTTGATGTGGAGACGGCAACCAATGAATAAATGGCGCTTCATGGTAGCCAACCTTCGATGTGGAGACGGCAACCAATGAATAAATGGCGCTCCATGGTAGCCAACCTTCGATGTGGAGACGGCAACCAATGAATAAATGGCGCTTCATGGTAGCCAACCTTTGATGTGGAGACGGCAACCAATGAATAAATGGCGCTCCATGGTAGCCAACCTTTGATGTGGAGACGGCAACCAATGAATAAATGGCGCTTCATGGTAGCCAACCTTCGATGTGGAGACGGCAACCAATGGATAAATATTCAAGTCAAGAAACCTCGACTCGCATTAATGAACGCAAGAAATCATATTTAACAGCTGACGTGTATTTCTGCTGTTTGGTGGAGGTCTCATGAGAGGCAAAGGTTGGGAAAGTCAACTTCTGAACAGAAAACAGTAGCGGCGATCCCAAGATAGACAGTGGCGTATCTCCGACACCTCCTAGAACCAGACCAGTGGCGTAACTCCGAAACCACCTACAGCAAGGCTAGTGGCGTATCCCCGACACCTCTTACAGCCAGGCTAGCGGCGTATCCCGACAGATACAGCCTGTATCTGTGGCGTATCCCCGACACCTCATACAACCAGGCTAGTGGCGTATCCAGGACACATCATACAGCTAGGCTAGTGGCGTATCAGGACACATCATACAGCTAGGCTAGTGGCATATCCCCGACACATCATACAGCCAGACTAGTGGCGTATCTCCGACATTTCATACAGTCAAGGCAATGACGTATCTCAGACACCTACAGCCAGACCAGTGGCGTATCTCCGACACCTCCTACAGTCATGGCAGTGGCGTATCTCCGACACCTCATACAGCCAAGCAGTGGCGTATCTCCAACACCTCCTACAGCCAAGCTAGTGACGTATCCCCGACACCTCCTACAGCCAGGCTAGTGACGTATCCTCGACACCTCCTACGGTCAAGGCAGTGGCTTATCTCCAACACCTCCTACAACCAGGCCAGTGGCGTATCTCCGACACCTCCTACAACCAGACCAATGGCGTATCTCCGACTTCTCATACAGTCAGGGCAGTTTCGCATCTCCGACATCTCCCACAGTCAACCCAGTAAAGTATCTCTGACACCTTCTACAGCCAGGCCAGTGGCGTATCCCCGACACCTCCCACAGCCAACCCAGTGGCGTATCCCCGACACTTCCTACAGCCAGGCCAGTGGCGCATCTCCGACACCTCCAACAGCCAACCAGTGGCGTGTCTCCGATACCTACCACAGCCAACCCAGTGGCGTATCTCCGACACCTCCAACAGCCAACCCAGAGGCGTGTCTCCGATACCTACCACAGCCAACCCAGTGGCGTATCCCCGACACTTCCTACAGCCAGGCCAGTGGCGCATCTCCGACACCTCCAACAGCCAACGCAGTGGCGTGTGTCCGATACCTACCACAGCCAACCCAGTGGCGTATCTCCGACACCTCCAACAGCCAACCCAGTGGCGTATCTCCGAAACCTCCCCAGCCAGAGAGAGAGAGAGAGAGAGAGAGAGAGAGAAAAGTATAGAGACAAACACACGATAATCAAGTGAAACATAACGGAGTATAGAGACAAGCACACGATGTTCCCTGTAGTGGTGATGATATATAGAAGATCTAGAAGTGCAGCACATCCAGCTAGGTCAAGTTTTCTACAAAAATAGCCTGGAACTAGACACGCTCCAACTTCTCCACGAAAAGCCGGGAACGTCACGAAATTATAACAATATTGTTGATTTGATTATTATCAATCTTGTTGATTTCTTGTGATTTGATTGTCATCAATTTTGTTGATTTGATTGTCATCAATCTTGTTGATTTGATTGCCATCAATCTCTTTGATTTGATTGTCATCGATCTCTTTGATTTGATTGTCATCAATTTTGTTTGATTTGATTGTCATCAATCTTGTTTATTTGATTGTCATCAATCTTGTTGATTTGATTGTCATCAATTTTGTTGATTTGATTGTCATCAATCTTGTTTATTGATTGTCATCAATCTTGATTATTTGATTGTCATCTATATCTTTGATTTGATTGTCATCGATCTCTTTTATTGATTGTCATCAATCTTGTTTATTTGATTGTCATAGATCTCTTTGTTTTGATTGTCATCAATCTTGTTGATTTGATTGTCATCGATATCTTTGATTTGATTGTCATCTATTTCTTTGATTTGATTGTCATCAATCTTGTTTATTTGATTGCCATCAATCTCTTTGATTTGATTGTCATCGATCTCTTTGATTTGATTGTCATCAATCTCTTTGATTTGATTGTCATCGATCTCTTTGATTGATTGTCATCAATCTTGTTTATTTAATTGTCATCTATTTCTTTGATTTGATTGTCATCGATCTTGTTGATTTTATTGTCATCAATCTTGTTTATCTGATTGTCATCAATCTCTTTGATTTGATTGTCATCGATCTCTTTGATTTATTGTCATCAATCTTGTTTATCTGATTGTCATCAATGTCTTTGATTTGTTTGTCATCGATCTCTTTGATTTGATTGTCATCAATGTCTTTTATTTGATAGCCATCGTTCTCTTGATTTGATTGTCATCGATCTTGTTGATTTTATTGTCATCAATCTTGTTATTTGATTGTCATCAATCTCGTTGATTTGATTGTCATCTATCTCTTTGATTTGATTGTCATCAATCTTGTTTATTTGATTGCCATCAATATCTTTGATTTGATTGTCATAGATCTCTTTGATTTGGTTGTCATCAATCTTGTTTATTGATTGTCATCGATCTCTTTGATTTGATTGTCATTGATCTCTTTGATTTGATTGTCATCGATCTTGTTGATTGATTGTCATCGATCTCTTTGATTTGCTTGTCATCGATCTCTTTGATTTGATTGTCATCGATCTCTTTGATTTGATTGTCAACAATTTTGTTTATTTGATTGTCATCGATCTCTTTGATATGATTGTCATCGATCTCTTTGATATGATTGTCATCGATCTCTTTGTTTTGATTGCCATCGTTCTCTTTGATTTGATTGTCATCGATCTTGTTGATTTTATTGTCATCAATCTTGTTATTTGATTGTCATCAATCTCGTTGATTTGATTGTCATCTATCTCTTTGATTTGATTGTCATCAATCTTGTTTATTTGATTGCCATCAATATCTTTGATTTGATTGTCATAGATCTCTTTGATTTGGTTGTCATCAATCTTGTTTATTTGATTGTCATCGATCTCTTTGATTTGATTGTCATTGATCTCTTTGATTTGATTGTCATCGATCTTGTTGATTTGATTGTCATCGATCTCTTTGATTTGCTGTCATCGATCTCTTTGATTTGCTTGTCATCGATCTCTTTGATATGATTGTCATCGATCTCTTTGTTTTGATTGTCATCGATCTCTTTGATTTGATTGTCATTGATCTCTTTAATATGATTGTCATCCAACTCTATGATTTGCTTGTCATCGATATCTCAAAGATTTCAATAGGTGATTTATATAAAGACTTCAATAGGTGATTTATGTAAGGATTTCAATAGGTGATTTATATAAAGACTTCAATAGGTGATTTATATAAAGATTTCAATAGGTGATTTATATAAAGACTTCAATAGGTGAATTATATAAGGATTTTAATAGGTGATTTATATAAAGATTTCAATAGGTGATTTATAAAAAAGATTTCAGTAGGTGATTTTTATAAAGACTTCAATAGGTGATTTATATAAAGACTTCAATAGATGATTTATATAAAGACTTCAATAGGTGATTTTTATAAAGACTTCAATAGGTGATTTATATAAAGACTTCAATAGGTGATTTATGTAAAGACTTCAATAGGTGATTTATATAAAAATTTCAATAGGTGATTTATATAAAGACTTCCCCCATCAAGGCCAGCTCCTTGTCGTGGGGATGGGGCTTAACAGTCACCAGGGACTGAAAACCAAGACTGGCCAGGCCTTCCTACACCGTGCAAGACCACAGTCTGCTCTAGCAATTTAAGTGCTGAAGTCGGAGGCAACCAGCCAAAAGGCGCACTACAAAAATCAGGATGCCACGCACTCACGCCAATGGGAAGCATGCCTATAACTGCAAATCGATATGGCACTCGCCCTGTGATGGACACTCAGGCAGGTGCAGCGCCGGGCCCTCAGCCTCGAAAGGGCCCAACCTATATTACTGGATGTCCTTCTCAATCGCTCTGTGGAGTCAGGGGGCGAGAGAATAGAGTTACTGGCCAACCCAAAATAAGACCACTCAAAATAATGCACTGGAATGCTGAAGGCATCAACAGAAAAAGAGATGGGTACAGTAAAAAGATAGAATTAGAAAATATCCTGCATGAAGAACAAGTAAGCATATGCTGTTTGCAGGAAACCCATCTAAACAACGACATAGCCTTGAAGATTAGGGGATACCAGTGCTACCGATCTGACAGGAAAAACAGACAAAAGGGCGGAATACTGACTCTTGTAAGGAACAACATTAATGCATGTCAGATTGAAGTGTATATGGATGGGGCGGAATATCAAATACTGCACCTCAGGACAGGAAATACAGACTTCATCTACTAAACTACTACTGTCCGAGTGACCGCCCACTAGCACTAGACACAATTACATTAAAAGAAAGAATAATTGTATGTGGAGACTTTAACAGCCATTCACAGAGCTGGGGCTATGAAGATATGGACAAGAGAGGTGAAGAACTTGAAAATTGGCAGGATGACAATGGGCTTATACTATTAAACCAGGCAACAGATCCACCAACATTCTATTCCAGATCATGGCATACCACATCTACACCAGACCTTGCTTTCCATTCACCAGACCTGGATTGGAATATCACACGTATGTTGGGAAACAACTTGGAGGCAGCGACCACCGACCTGTCTTTTTAGTGGTGCAAAATGAGGCCGTCAGGGAGAGCAGCACTCTCTCCAGATGGAATTACAAAAAGGCAGACTGGAAAATGTATCAACATTACACCAGTGTACTGACTAAAGATCTAAATACAGACAGAGACATCAACAAAATAGTTGATGAATTCAGTAGACTAATAATACAAGCTGCCAGTGAAACAATACCCAGAGGGGCACGGAAACACTACAAACCATACTGGAATAGTGAACTAGAGCAACTGCACAATGACATGGAAACATCTCGAAAACAAGCAGAAAAATAACCCCTGCCAGGAACACCACAATAACTATCAGCATGCTAAAGCCAAATTTCAATGGGCTAAACTACAAGCCAGACGGAGAAGTTGGAAAGAGAAAACAGAGTACATGAATCTAGAACGAGACACAAGAAAAGTGTGGAAGCTTGTAAACAGCTGAATGATGAGGGTACAGAAGGGAACACAAAAATTACACTGAAGAAGGATGGAACATTCTAACAGGTAAACATGCAGCAAATCACTTTGCAGACTCCTTTGCAAATGACAACAATATTGAAATAGCCTAGAGAAACGTCAAGAGACCCGTCTAAAACAACAAAATGCAAGACAAGAAGAGACTGCACATGAAGTCATGGAAATACCCATTACACAAAGAGAGCTAGAGCTGGCAATATCCAAATTAAAAATGAAAAAGTCACCAGGTAGTGATGGAGTGTCTAATGAAATGATTAAGAACTTGGGAACTGCAGCTAAAGCAAAACTACTGCAGATCTACAACATTTGCTGGATCACAGGTAAAGTGCCACAGGCATGGAGAGAAGCAATTATGATACCATTACTAAAGCCAGGAAAAGATGGTTCAATGACATCCAGCTATAGACCAATCAGCCTTACAAGCTGTTTGTGTAAAACAATGGAACGTATAATCAATCTCAGACTGCAGTGGTACCTGGAAAGTGAAAATCTCCTTGTCCCACAACAAGCAGGCTTTAGACAGTGTTACTCTACCGAGATCAGGCAACCTATCTTTCCCAGGAAATTGAGGATGCGTTTCAAGAAAAGAAACTGGTACTAGCAGCATGGATAGACCTAAAGAAAGCATTTGATAAGGTATGGAAGGAAGGGCTTTTGAAGAAACTGAGAAATTATGGAGTAAATGGCAGGATGTACAAATGGGTCAAAGCATACCTGCATAACAGGAGAGCCAGAGTGCAACTGGATGGTCTTAAGAGTAAGAAGGTCTTACTGCGCCAGGGCGTTCCACAGGGAGGGGTACTATCTCCAACACTTTTTCTGATCTACATCAATGACCTAGTTACTGAACTACCACATGGTATCAAAGTGGCAATGTATGCAGATGACTTGGTAATGTGGTGCACAGAGGAGTATGCAACAGTGGCCTCCAAATTGTTACAAAGAGCTATGAATGCACTGAATTCATGGACAAATAGATGGTGTATCAGCATCAATACAGACAAATGCAGTACTACACTTTTCACTCTTTCCCCAAAACAAAAAGCAGGAGCCATCTATATAAACAATGAGCCTGTGAAAGAAGACATACAGGCTACGTATCTCGGAGTTACATTTGATAACAAACTATCTTGGAAACAGCAGATAAATAAGGCAACCCAAAAAGCAAGGAGAAAATTGGCTATTCTAAGAAAGCTGTGTGGAACTACGTGGGGTGCGAGTGGGAAAATACTCAGTAAAGTTTACCAACAGAGTATACGCCCACATTTAGAATATGGATCATCTGCATGGTGTTCAGCATCAAACACCACACTTCAAGAACTGGATAAAGTACAAAACCAGGCACTTAGGGTCATCACAGGAGCAATGAAATCAACACCAATATTAGAGATGGAGAAATTGTGGAGGATACCAGCACTGAGAGAACGGAGGGACACAAAGGTGCTGATACAGGCAGAAAAATTTGCTTGCATGCCGAGACATCCAATGAAGGACCGATTCCAAAATCTTGCATTGGGACGACTTAAGAGAAGCAGTTTATCCACCAAGCCAAGCGTATTAGTAGACAAACACCAGACATGCCAAGAGCTGTTAACCCCCTACTGCCCATACCAGAACAGACTCCCTGGACAGAGGAATCTGGATTATCAGTTCAAATACGGACAGAAGTGAAAGGAATAGTTGATAAAGAGGAACAGAATAGTCTACAGCGAAAAACAATAACTCTCAGTTTCCTGGATGAAGAATACCCACAAGACCTATGGATTCGTGTGTATACAGATGGATCAGCACAGAATGCAGTAAAAAATGGGGGAGCAGGTGCATATATAGAATACCCAAATAACACTAGGGATATGAATAAAATAGCAACAGGGAAATATTGTCACAATTATGATGCAGAAATACAAGCAATAAAGTTAGCAATAGAAAAACTGCTGAACATTAATCTTAGCCCGCAGCCTGTAGTGTTTTTGACAGATGCAAGATCAGTACTCCAGGCACTACAATCCAGAAAATTACCACATCTGCAGACCTTATTGACTGAACTCTGCAAGCACCACAGGGTTGCCCTGCAGTGGATCCCATCTCACTGTGGAATACCAGGAAATGAGAAAGCAGATCAGTTGGCAAAGGAAGGTTCAACAGGCACACAACTAGATACACCTGTTACATACCATCATAAGAAACAGATAATCAAATCAATCAGAGGACCACAAGCCCCAAATCAGGATGCCTTTTATAATATGAATAGATATGAACAAGTTATCATTATACGTCTCAGAACAGGACACAATCGACTCCATAGTCACATGTATACAAAATTCAAGATCGGCACCTCAACTACTTGTACATGTGGACAGGCGCCCCAGACTGCTGAACACATACTTCAAGACTGCACTGAATATAGTAGACTGAGGAAAATCCATTGGCCCATAGATACAAACACTACAGACAAAACTATATGGGCCACTGCAAGAATTACAAAAGACAGTAACATTTATACAGGAAACGACATTGCAGATATAGACAATGCTTCAGGCGAACGAAAGATAGATAGATAGATCGATATCTTTGATTTGATTGTCATCGATCTTGTTGATTTGATTGTCATCAATCTTTTTTTTTTATTGATTGTCATCGATCTGTTTGATTTGATTGTCATCAATCTTGTTGACTTGATTGTAATCGATCTCTTTGATTTGATTGTCATGATCTCTTTGCTTTGATTGCCATTGATGTCTTTGATTTGATTGCCATCGATCTCTTTGATTCGATTTCATCGATCTTGTTGATTTGATTGTCATCAATTTTGTTTATTTGATTGTCATCGATCTCTTTCATTTGATTGTCATCGATCTCTTTGATTTGATTGTCATCGATCTATTTGATTTGCTTGTCATCGATCTCTTTGATTTGATTGTCATCGATATCTTTGCTTTGATTGTCATCGATCTCTTTGATTTTATTGCCATTCGACTTTATGATTTGATTGTCATCGATCTCTTTGATTTGATTGCCATGGATCTCTTTGATTTGATTGTCTTCAATCTCTTTGATTTCCTTGTCATGAATATTGTTTATTTGATTGTCATCGATCTCTTTGCTTTGATTGTCATCGATCTCTTTGATTTTATTGCCATTCGACTTTATGATTTGATTGTCATCGATCTCTTTGATTTGATTGCCATGGATCTCTTTGATTTGATTGTCTTCAATCTCTTTGATTTCCTTGTCATCAATATTGTTATTTGATTGTCATCGAACTCTTTGATTTGATTGTCATCAATCTCTTTGTTTTGATTGTCATCGATCTCTTTGATTTTATTGTCATTGATCTCTTTGATTTGATTGGCATCGATCTCTTTGATTGATTGTCTTCAATCTCTTTGATTTAATTGTCATTAATCTTGTTTTTTGATTGTCATCAATCTCTTTGATTTGATTGCCATCGATCTCTTTGATTTGATTGTCTTCAATCTCTTTGATTTCCTTGTCATCAATATTGTTTATTTGATTGTCTTCGAACTCTTTGATTTGATTGTCATAGATATCTCTGATTTGATTGTCATCGACCATCGATATCTTTGATTTGATTGTCATCGATCTCTTTGATATGATTGTCATCGATCTCTTTTATTTGATTGTCATCGATCTATCTGATTTGATTGTCATCGATCTCTTTGATTTGATTGTCATCGATCTTTTTGATTTGATTGTCATCGATCTCTTTGATTTGATTGTCAACAATCTTGTTTATTTGATTGTCATCAATCTCTTTTAATTGATTGTCGTCAATCTAGTTTATTAGATTGTCATCGATCTCTTTTATTTGATTGTCATCGATCTATCTGATTTGATTGTCATCAATCTCTTTGATTTGATTGTCATCGATCTTTTTGATTTTATTGTCATCGATCTCTTTGATTTGATTGTCATCGATCTCTTTGATTTGATTGTCATCGATCTATCTGATTAGATTGTCATCGATCTCTTTGATTTGATTGTCATCGATCTCTTTGATTTGATTGTCATCGATCTCTTTGATTGAATTGTCATCGATCTATCTGATTAGATTGTCATCGATCTCTTTGATTTGGTTGTCATCAATCTGGTTTATTTGATTGTCATCGATCTCTTTGATTTGATTGTCATCAATCTTGTGTATTTGATTGTCATCGATCTCTTTGATTTGGTTGTCATCAATCTTGTTTATTTGATTGTCATCGATCTCTTTGATTTGGTTGTCATCAATCTTGTTTATTTGATTGTCATCGATCTCTTTCATTTGATTGTCATCAATCTTGTTTATTGTAGTTAAAATGAGCAAAATTTAACAATCTTGTTAACCAGCTACAATGTCAGATGGATGCAAGACGAGCCAAGGATATTATAATCTTGATGGGAGATCTAAATGCTAAAGTAGGATCGGACAACAGAGGCTTCGAAGAGATTATGGGAAAACATGGACTTGGAGATATAAACGAGAATGGAGAGATATTTGTGAATTTGTGCGCCCTTAATCAAGTGAGTCTAGGAGGAACAATATTCCAACATAAAAGAATACACAAAACTACATGGGTGTCACCAGATCATAGAACGTTAAATCAAATTGATCACATATGTATTAATAATAAGTTTAAGTCATCCTTACAGGATGTAAAAGTATATAGAGGGGCAGATGTAGCTTCTGATCATCATCTTTTGATAACCAAACTTAAAATTAAACTGAAAAGGTATATTACAACGAATAAGGGTAGAAAGTACTTAAATGTAGGGTTCCTTAAAGAACAAGGAATTAAAGATAAATTCGCAGTCACAATATCAAACAAATACCAAGTCCTCCAACAACTAGAACATACAATAAATATAGAAGATCATTGGAAACAGGTAAAAGATATATGGAAAGAGACATGCGAAGAAACACTAGGGAAAAGAGAACGCCAGAATAAGGCATGGATGACAGCAGAGACCATGGAAAAAATTAAAGAAAGAAAGAACAAGAAAGCAGACATAAATAAAAGCAAAACGAGAAGTAATAAAGCCAAGACACAGGAAGCTTACACAGAGGTGAACAAAGAAGTGAGAAGATGCATTAAAAGGGATAAGAGGAAATATATAGATGAACTAGCTAAAGAGGCAGAAGAAGCAGCAAATAAAGAGAATATTAAAGAACTGTACAACAGCACAAAAAAATTAAGTGGAAAATACAAACAGATCAATGCCTTTATAAAGATAAGAAAGAAAAAATCTGCTTAGTAATATAAGGGAACAAATGGAGAGATGGAAAGAGCACTTTAAAGAACTTTTGAAGAGACCCGGCTCAAATAATCCTCCAGATATACTACCAGCAGAAGAAGAGTTACACGTTAACTGTGGAAAACCAGCAAAGAAGAAATAATGAAAGCCATCAAACTATTAAAAAATGCTAAAGCCACAGCACCAGATGAAATTCCTTTGAAAGCCATCAAAGCAGATATTAACACCTCTACCAAGATGTTACATAATCTATTAGATAACATTTGGGAGAGGGAAGAAATAATAAAGACTGGAAAGAAGGTTATATGATCAAACTACCAAAGAAAGGAAGTTTACAGTAGTGCACAAATTATAGGGGAATTATGCTACTATCAGTGCCAGGGAAAATATTAGGCAGAATCATTCTGGAGAGACTAAAAGAGGCCATAGAGAAACATTTGAGAGATGAACAAGCAGGTTTTAGGAAGAACAGATCATGTGCTGATCAAATAACTACTTTACGTATAATAGTTGAACAAAGTTTAGAACTAAAATCCCCACTTTATATTGGATTCATAGATTACGAAAAGGCGTTTGCTAGTTTAGACAGAAGAATGCTTTGGAAGTTGCTGAGTCATTACGGAACCCCCATAAAGTTTATTAACCTGATAAAAACAATGTATGAAGGAACGAAATGTAGTGTGGTGCATAAAGGACAGCTTACAGATGCATTTGAAATAAGAACGGGAGTAAGGCAGGGATGCCTTCTGTCTCCATTTCTTTTTCTACTGGCCATAGATTGGATTATGAAAATAACTCAAAACAACAGAAATGGAATCCAGTGGTCACTGACCAAACAACTTGATGATTTAGACTTCACTGATGACATAGCTCTCCTATCACACAGCCATCAACAGATGCAGGATAAAATGAACATACTTGATGAGAGATCACAACCGCTAGGACTGAAGATTAAAAGAGATAAAACTAACATTATGAGAATTAATACAGTTGGCAATAACCAAATAAAACTAGGAGAGTTACTTCTATTAGATGTACAATCTTACATATATCTGGGCAGTAATATAGATAAAGAGGGAGGAACAGAAAATGATACCAAAATAAGGATATCCAAAGCAAGAGGAGCTTTCACTGCACCGAGAAACATATGGAAATCCAAAGAAATTAGGTTAAATAAAAAAATAAAAATTTTCAACTCAAATGTTAAGGCGGTCCTATTATATGGCTGTGAAACATGGAGAACAACAAAATTGACAATCACGAAGATACAGACTTTCATTAATGGATGCTTACGCAGAATAAAAGGATGGAAATGGCAGGACAAAATCACTAACATAGAATTATGGAAATGTACCGTTCAAACACCAGTGGATTAAGAGATACAGCGAAGACGATGGCGCTGGATAGGACACACACTATGGAAGTAAACTAGAGTATTACACAACAGGCCCTTTTTTGGAATCCCCAGGGAAAGGACAAAGAGGAAGACCAAGGAATTCTTGGAGAAGACAGACAGAAGCATAGATGAAGATGATAGGGAAGACACGAAATGATCTTAAAAGAATGGCAAAAAACAGAACGACTTGGAAAGTTTTTGTTGAAGACCGATGCTCCACTGGGAGCTAAAAAGGTAGAAGAGAAGAGGAATCTTGTTTATTTGATTGTCATCGATCTTAATGATTGATTATTATCGATCTTGTTGATTCTCGTACATGTGTTGCAGCAGTTATTTGACGTCCAGCTCCTGTAAGACTTTCATTCATCAACAGACTCGAGCAGCAGAGGGCTAACTCGCCAAGATGACGTCACAAACTCAATGAGCTCAGTTCGGAATCTCCGACTGAAGGCACTCGATTGGTAAAAACGTTTCTGTAGCCGCCTTTGTTTTGTCGTTTGATATGTATAACGATATAATTAGATACATCATCTATTGATATACAAAGATATATACACAGCGCTAAGTAGCGCATTCAGGCAGATTGAACAAATGCAACAGCAGATATAATTAGAAATGGAGAAACCAACGATAGTGCTTATCCATTTCGGATGTCTAGCAGTCTATATTTAGAGCAGGCCTTGCCAGCAGGAGAGAGCGTTACCTGTCGGCACAGACGTTAGTGCAAAGTTAGAAATGGACAAATAAAAGGCAGGCACATTGGGAACATGACGGGCACATCAATTGCTTGTCCTTCATTTTGGCTAGACGTTACGGCCAGAGATAGCATCAGGCACATCTAGGAACAGGTGAGCTGTTTATCTATAAATGATATGGACACCTTTCTCAGCGCGTTAACGGTGAGATTCTTCTTTGCTGGTCGGTACTCGGCCCACTTGTGTCGTACAGCGTCGAGAGAAAGCAATTTGAGTAGCTTCTTCAGTCCAAACATTTAACAAGAGGTCTTCCTGTCCGGTTGTTCCATCTAAACGTTCCTGCTTGTTGCGGGATACTTAGCTCTCCTATACTCGCACAACATGGGCAATAGATCTTTGTGAACAGACACCAAATAGTAGAAATAATGATGTTTAATATTGATTGTATTTAGCAGTGTAAAAGTTTGTTCAAAAGTACAAAAAACTAATTGTATTTAGCAGTGTAAAAGTTGTTCAAAAGTACAAAAACTGATTGTATTTAGCAGTGTAAAAGTTTGTTCAAAAGTACAAAAATTGATAATATTTAGCAACGTAATAGTTTGTTCAAAAGTAACAAAAAACTGATCGTGTTTAGCAATGTAAGTCTTGTTTTGGATTTGAATCCTTCCTATTTCTGAACCTATCATTGGTGCTATTGTTGGTGCTATAGTTGGTGCTATAGTTGGTGCTATTGTTGGTGCTATTGTTGATTGCTATAGTTGGTGCTATTGTTGGTGCTATAGTTGGTGCTATTGTTGGTGCTATAGTTGGTGCTATTGTTGGTGCTATAGTTGGTACTATTGTTGATGCTATAGTTGGTGCTATTGTGGTGCTATAGTTGGTGCTATTGTTGATGCTATAGTTGGTGCTATTGTGATGCTATAGTTGGTGCTATAGTTGGTGCTATTGTTGGTGCTATTGTTGGTGCTATAGTTGGTGCTATTGTTGATGCTATAGTTGGTGCTATTGTTGGTGCTATAGTTGGTGCTATTGTTGGTGCTATAGTTGGGGCTATTGTTGATGCTATAGTTGGTACTATTGTTGGTGCTATAGTTGGTGCTATTGTTGATGCTATTGTTGATGCTATTGTTGGTGCTATTGTTGGTGCTATTGTTGGTGCTATTGTTGGTGCTATTGTTGGTGATTTTGTTGGTGCTATTGTTGGTCCTATTGTTGGTGATTTTGTTGGTGCTATTGTTGGTCCTATTGTTGGTGATTTTGTTGGTGCTATTGTTGGTGCTATTGTTGGTGCTATTGTTGGTGCTATTGCTGGTGATATTGTTGGTGCTATTGTTGATGCTATTGTTGGTGCTATTGTTGGTGCTATTGTTGGTTCTATTGTTGGTGATATTGTTGGTGCTATGTTGGTGCTACTGTTGGTGCTATTGTTGGGAAAATTGTTGATGCTATTGTTGGTGATATTGTTGGTGCTTGTGTCGGTTCTATTGTTGGTGCTATTGTTGGTGATATTATTGGTGCTATTGTTGGTTCTATTGTTGATGCTATTGTTGGTGCTATTGTTGATGCTATTGTTGGTGCTATTGTTGGTTCTATTGTTGGTGATATGTTGGTGCTTTTGTTGGTTCTATTGTTGGTGCTATTGTTGGTGCTATTATTGGTGCCTTTTTTGATTCTATTGTTTGTGCTATTGTTGGTGCTATTGTTGGTTCTATTGTTGGTTCTATTGTTGAAACTAGTGTTGGGGCCATTGTTGGTGCTATTGTTTGTGCTATTATTGGTGCTAATGTTGGTTCTATTGTTGGTTCTATTGTTGAACCTAGTGTTGGGGCCATTGTTGGTGCTATTGTTTGTGCTGTTGTTGGTGCTGTTGATGGTGCTGTTGTTTGGTGCTATTGTTGGTGATATTATTGGTGCTATTGTGGTTCTATTGTTGGTGTTATTGTTGGTGTAATTGTTGGTGCTATTCTTGATGCTATTGTTGGTTCTATTGTTGGTTCTATTTTTGAACCTAATATTGATGCTATTGTTGGTTCTATTGTTGGTGCTATTGTTGGTGCTACTGTTGGTGCTATTGTTGGGAAAATTGTTGATGCTATTGTTGGTGATATTGTTGGTGCTTGTGTCGGTTCTATTGTTGGTGCTATTGTTGGTGATATTATTGGTGCTATTGTTGGTTCTATTGTTGGTTCTATTGTTGATGCTATTGTTGGTGCTGTTGTTGGTGCTGTTGTTTGCGCTATTGTTGGTGCTGTTGTTGGTGCTATTTTTGGTGATATTGTTGGGAAAATTGTTGGTGATAATGTTGGTCCTATTTTTGGGAATATTGTTGATCCTATTGTTGGTGCTATTGTTGGAACTGTTGTTGATGCTGTTGTTGGTGCTATTGTTGGTGATATTGTTTGTGCTATTGTTATTGCTATTATTGGTACTATTGTTTGTGATGTTGTTGGTTCTATTGCTGGGAATATTGTTGGTGCATTTGTTGGTGCTATTGTTGGTGCTATTGTTGGTGCTATTGTTGGTGCTATTGTTGGACTATTGTTGGTCCTATTGTTGGTGCTTTTGTTGATGCTTTTGTTGGTTCTATTGTTGGTGCTATTGTTGGTGCTATTATTGGTGCCTTTTTTGGTTCTATTGTTTGTGCTATTGTTGGTGCTATTGTTGGTCTATTGTTGGTTCTATTGTTGAACCTAGTGTTGGGGCCATTGTTGGTGCTATTGTTTGTGCTATTATTGGTGCTAATGTTGGTTCTATTGTTGGTTCTATTGTTGAACCTAGTGTTGGGGCCATTGTTGGTGCTATTGTTTGTGCTGTTGTTGGTGCTGTTGATGGTGCTGTTGTTGGTGCTATGTTGGTGATATTATTGGTGCTATTGTTGGTCTATTGTTGGTGTTATTGTTGGTGTAATTGTTGGTGCTATTCTTGATGCTATTGTTGGTGCTATTGTTGGTCCTATTGTTGGTTCTACTTTTGAACCTAATATTGATGCTATTGTTGGTTCTATTGATGGTTCTATTGTTGGTTCTATTGTTGAACCTAATGCTGGGGCTATTATTGGTGCTATTGTTGATGCTTTTGTTGGTGCTATATTGGTGCTATTGTTGGTTCTATTGTTGGTGCAATTGTTCGTGCTATTGTTCGTGCTATTGTTGGTTCTATTGTTGGTTCTATTGTTGAACCTAGTGTTGGGGCTGTTGTTGGTGCTGTTGTTTGCGCTATTGTTGGTGCTGTTGTTGGTGCTATTTTTGGTGATATTGTTGGTGCTATTGTTGGGAAAATTGTTGGTGATAATGTTGGTCCTTTTTTGGGAATATTATTGATCCTATTGTTGGTGCTATTGTTGGAACTGTTGTTGATGCTGTTGTTGGTGCTATTGTTGGTGATATTGTTGGTGCTATTGTTAGTGCTATTATTGGTACTATGTTTGTGATGTTGTTGGTTCTATTGTTGGGAATATTGTTGGTGCATTTGTTGGTGCTATTGTTGGTGCTATTGTTGGTGCTATTGTTGGGACTATTGTTGGTCCTATTGTTGGTGCTTTTGTTGATGCTATTGTTGGTGCTATTGTTGCTGCTATTGTTGGTTCTATTGTTGGGAATATTGTTGGTGCAATTGTTGGTGCTATTGTTGCTGCTATTGTTGGTTCTATTGTTGGGAATATTGTTGTTGCATTTGTTGGTGCTATTGTTGGTGCTATTGTTGCTGCTATTGTTGGGACTATTGTTGATGCTATTGTTGACCTTATTTTTGATCACATTGTTGGTGCTATTGTTGAAACTATTGTTGGTCCTAATGTTGAAACTATTGTTGGTCCTATTGTTGTTGCTATTGCTGAAACTATTGTTGGTCCTATTGCTGAAACTATTGTTGATCCTTTTGTTGGTGCTATTATTGACCTTAATGTTAGTGCTTTTGTTGAAACTATTTTGTTGGTCCTATTGTTGGTGCTTTTGTGGTATATTGTTGGTGCTGTTGTTGGTGCTGTTGTTGGTGCTATTGTTGGTGCTGTTGTTGATGCTATTGTTGGTGCTATTGTTGGTGCTATTGTTGGTGCTATTGCTGATGCTATTGTTGGTGCTATTGTTGGTGCTATTGTTTGTGCTATTGTTGTGTTATTGATGGTCCTTTTGTTGAAGCTATTGTTGATGCTATTGTTGATGCTATTGTTGGTCCTATTGTTGGGGCTATTGTTGAATCTATTGTTGGTGCTATTCTTGGTCCTATTGTTGACACTATTGTTGGTCCTTTTGTTGAATCTATTGTTGGTGCTATTGTTGGTCCTATTGTTGACACTATTGTTTGTCCTTTTGTTGAATTTATTGTTGGTGGCTATTGTTGGTCCTATTGTTGGGGCTATTGTTTGTCCTTTTGTTGAATCTATTGTTGGTGCTATTGTTGGTCCTATTGTTGACACTATTGTTGGTCCCATTGTTGGTGGTATTATTGGTCGCATTGTTGAAGCTATTGTTGGTGCTATTGTTGGTCCTATTGTTGACACTATTGTTGGTCCCATTGTTGGTGGTATTATTGGTCGCATTGTTGAAGCTATTGTTGTGCTATTGTTGGTGCCGTTATTGGTCCTATTGTTGGTGCTATTGTTGGTCCTATTGTTGATCATATCGTTGGTCCCATTGTTTGTGCTATTGTTGGTCCCATTGTTGGTCCTATTGTCCGTCCTAATGTTGAACCTATTGTTTGTCCTATTGTTGAACCTGTTGTTGAATCTATTGTTGGTCCTATTGTTAGTCCTATTGTCTGTCCTATTGTTAGTCCTATTGTCTGTCCTATTGTTAGTCCTATTGTCTGTCCTATTGTTGGTCCTATTGTTAAACCTATGGTTCGCCCTATTGTTGCTCCTAATGTTGGTCCTATTGTCGAACCTATTGTTTGATCCTATTGTTGGTCCTATTGTTAAACCTATGGTTCGCCCTATTGTGGTCCTAATGTTGGTCCTATTGTTGGTCCTATTGTCGAACCTATTGTCGAACCTATTGTTGATCCTATTGTTGGTCCTATTGTTAAACCTATGGTTCGCCCTATTGTTGGTCCTAATGTTGGTCTTATTGTCGAACCTATTGTCGAACCTATTGTTGTTCCTATTGTTGATCCTATTGTTGGTCCTATTGTCGAACCTATTGTTGATCCTATTGTTGGTCCTATTGTCCGAACCTATTGTTGATCCTATTGTTGATCCTATTGTTCAACCTATTGTTGATCCTATTGTTGGTCCTAATGTTGATCCTATTGTTGGTCCTATTGTCGAACCTATTGTTGATACTCCATTGAAAGTTAGAGCAACATTTATCGAGCATGGAATTGGTTGGATTAAAGTGACATTCAACATTTCTTATTCGTCGACTATCTAACTTTCACGTACATCTATTCACTTACAACTATTCATGTACACCTATTCATGTACACCTATTCATGTACAACTATTCATGTACAGATACCAGTATAACAGATTAGGGAACCAAAGAAAGAGACAGAGTTCGGTAAACAGATAAACATGAGGGAAAGGGATAAGACAAGAGGGAGGAACAAAGAGAGAAACACAAAGAGAGAAACACAAAGAGAGAGAGAGAGACAAAGAGATAATTACAAAGGGAGAAACACAGAGAGAGAGAGAGAGACAAAGAGAGAATCACAAAGAGAGAAACAGAGAGGGAGAGACAAAGAGAGAATCACAAAGAGAGAAACAGAGAAAGAGACAAAGAGAGAATAACAAAGAAAGAACACAGAGAGAAACAGAGGGATTAAAAGAGATCTCTCTCACACTCTCTCTCACACACACTCTCTCTCTCTCAAACACAAGGCAGCGGAAAAGATACTTTCTCTTGACAGAAAAATACAGAAATACAATTTATTCCCGAGTTGTATTCATAGTCCCATGCTATAGTCATGAGTACACATGCGTGAAAGACATCGCCAATGATGGCTATCTTTTTAGGTAGCTAAGTTGGCCGTGTGCTCTAGCGTTTGGTTCTCGTGGCAAGGCGCTGTGCCGAGAAGTACGGGTTCGATTCTGCTTCGGATCATCTATGTTCTTTTTTTTTTTTTTTTTCTGTTGATTATTTGTGAACTTTTCCTAAGTGTAAACATAGCTCTTCCCCTGAAATAATGTGTTGATGAATCACCTCGGAGGTTTTCCCTCATCAAAATATTCTTTTATTATTACTTGTCTGCAGGCAAAAATACCGAGAAGTCGACCTCCGGTATCGTTTGTCAAAACCCGGACAACGCGAGATATTTGACCCAGCTCAAAGTGGGACGCTGGGGCTAACCTACCAATGATATCAGAGACAAACCAGAGGGAAGGGAACACAGAGACTAACGTTCTAATGATAGCAGCGACCAATGGGAAGGAAGTGAACACAGAGACTAACCTACCAATGATAGCAGCGACCAATGGAAGGAAGTGAACACAGAGACTAACCTACCAATGATATCAGAGGTCAACCAGAGGGAAGGGAACACAGAGACTAACCTTCTAATGATATCAGAGGTCAACCAGAGGGAAGGGAACACAGAGACTAACCTTCTAATGATATCAGAGGTCAACCAGAGGAAAGGGAACACAGAGACTAACCTTCTAATGATATTAGAGACCAACGGGAGGGAAGGGAACACAGAGACTAACTTTCTAATGATATCAAAGGTAACCGGCTACAGAAACAGCAAAACAGATGGGAGACGAGTAAGTGAGGGAAACTGCTTTCATCCACTTATACCTTCCTACATTGTATTCACTAGAGTGTGTATGTCCCACCTTGTTCACCAACATACCTTCCTAGACTGTATTCACTAGAGTGTGTATGTCCCACCTTGTTCACCAACATACCTTCCTAGACTGTATTCACTAGAGTGGGTATGTCTCACCTTGTTCAGCAACATACCTTCCTAGACTGTATTCACTAGAGTGGGTATGTCCAACCATGTTCACCAACATACCTTCCTAGACTGTATTCACTAGAGTGTGTATGTCCCAGCTTGTTCACCAACATACCTTCCTAGACTGTATTCACTAAAGTGTGTATGTCTCACCTTGTTCACCAACATACCTTCCTAGACTGTATTCACTAAAGTGTGTATGTCTCACCTTGTTCACCAACATACCTTCCTAGACTGTATTCACTAAAGTGTGTATGTCCCACCTTGTTCACCAACATACCTTCCTAGACTGTATACACTAGATTGTGTATGTCTCACCTTGTTCACCGACATACCTTCCTAGACTGTATTCACTAAAGTGTGTATGTCTCACCTTGTTCACCAACATACCTTCCTAGACTGTATTCACTAGAGTGTGTATATCTCACCTTGTTCACCAACATACCTTCCTAGACTGTATTCACTAGAGTGTGTATGTCTCACCTTCTTCACCAACATACCTTCCTAGACTGTATTCACTAGAGTGTGTATGTCTCACCTTGTTCACCAACATACCTTCCTAGACTGTATTCACTAGAGTGTGTATGTCTCACCTTGTTCACCAACATACTTTCCTAGACTGTATTCACTAGAGTGTGTATGTCTCACCTTGTTCATCAACATACCTTCCTAGACTGTATTCACTAAAGTGTGTATGTTTCACCTTGTTCACCAACATACTTTCCTAGACTGTATTCACTAGAGTGTGTATGTCTCACCTTGTTCACCAACATACCTTCCTAGACTGTATTCATTAAAGTGTGTGTGTTTCACCTTGTTCACCAACATACCTTCCTAGACTGTATTCATCAAAGTGTGTGTGTTTCACCTTGCTCACCAACATACCTTCCTATTTTGTATTAACTAGAGTGTGTATGTCTCACCTTGTTCATCATCATACCTTCCTAGACTGTATTCACTAGAGTGTGTATGTCTCACCTTGTTCACCAACTTAAATACCTAGACTGTATTCATTAAAGTGTGTGTGTTTCACCTTGTTCACCAACATACCTTCCTATTCTGTATTCACTAGAGTGTGTATGTCTCACCTTGTTCACCAACATACCTTCCTAGACTGTATTCACTAGAGTGTGTATGTCTCACCTTGTTCACCAACTTAAATACCTAGACTGTATTCATTAAAGTGTGTGTGTTTCACCTTGTTCACCAACATACCTTCCTATTCTGTATTCACTAGAGTGTGTATGTCTCACCTTGTTCACCAACATACCTTCCTAGACTGTATTCACTAGAGTGTGTATGTCTCACCTTGTTCATCAACATACCTTCCTAGACTGTATTCACTAGAGTTTGTATGTCTCACCTTGTTCATCAACATACCTTCCTAGACTGTATTCACTAGAGTTTGTATGTCTCACCTTGTTCATCAACATACCTTCCTAGACTGTATTCACTAAAGTGTGTATGTCTCACCTTGTTCATCAACATACCTTCCTAGACTGTATTCACTAGAGTGTGTATGTCTCACCTTGTTCACCAACATACCTTCCTAGACTGTATTCACTAGAGTGTGTATGTCTCACCTTGTTCACCAACATACCTTCCTAGACTGTATTCACTAAAGTGTGTATGTCCCACCTTGTTCACCAACATACCTTCCTAGACTGTATTCACTAGAGTGTGTATGTCCCACCTTGTTCACCAACATACCTTCCTAGACTGTATTCACTAAAGTGTGTATGTCCCACCTTGTTCACCAACATACCTTCCTAGACTGTATTCACTAAAGTGTGTATGTCCCACCTTGTTCACCAACATACCTTCCTAGACTGTATTCACTAGAGTGTGTATGTCCCACCTTGTTCACCAACATACCTTCCTAGACTGTATTCACTAAAGTGTGTATGTCCCACCTTGTTCACCAACATACCTTCCTAGACTGTATTCACTAAAGTGTTTATGTCCCACCTTGTTCACCAACATACCTTCCTAAATACCCTCACGATCCTACGTTCTATGTTGCTATCTAGACGACACACATGCTATATCAAGAAACAGACACGAACGTAGAGTCAAACTGAATGGAAAAGACCTGAAACAAGTGAGTAGATTCAAATACCTGTGATCAATAATAACATCAGATGGAAGATGCAGAGATTAGAAGCAGAATAGGACAGACAAAGACATAATTCCATCGAATGAACATCATCTTATGTAACAAATCATTGTCAATTAATGTTAGAAAACGTGTCCTAAAGTGATTCATTGAACCTATTCTACTATATGGAAGTGAGTCATGGACAATAAGTAAGACAACACAGAGAACATTAGAGGCAGCTCAGATGTGGTTTCTCAGAAGATCGCTACGAATTCCATGGAGAACAAAAATCACAAATGAAGAATGTTTAAAAGGAGCTGGAGAAACCAGAAATATCATCAACGTCATAAGGAAGAGACAATCTACATTTATTGGGCATGTGATGCGTAAGGAAGGTATTGAAAATGCTATAAAAACAGGCAGAATGAATGGAAAGAAGAGCAGAGGAAAACCAAGAGAGAACTTATTAAACAGCTTATCCAGATGGCATAATACAATATCACAGACTGAACTTATGACATACACGAAGGACCGAGAGATGTGGAGAGAGATGATCGCCTACGCCAACCGGCATGGCGCCTGATGATGATGATGGTCCAGACAAGTCAGATCCTTTCAGCTATCTGCCGATCATAATTCTGCACGATTCGGCTATTTATGGCCTCTTTCTACACATAATATTACATCTTTGCACAGGTTGAAAGAAAAGAATAGGAATGAAATACAGGTAGAAAATAGAATAGGAATAAAATACAGGTAGAAAATAGAATAGGAATGAAATACAGGTAGAAAATAGAATAGGAATGAAATACAGGTAGAAAATAGAATAGGAATGAAATACAGGTAGAAAATAGAATAGGAATGAAATACAGGTAGAAAATAGAATAGGAACGAAATACAGGTAGAAAATAGAATATGAATGAAATACAGGTAGACAATAGAAAAGGAATGAAATACAGGTAGAAAATAGAATAGGAATGAAATACAGGTAGAAAATAGAATATGAATGAAATACAGGTAGAAAATAGAATAGGAATGAAATACATGTAGAAAATAGAATATGAATGAAATACAGGTAGAAAATAGAATATGAATGAAATACAGGTAGAAAATAGAATATGAATGAAATACAGGTAGAAAATAGAATAGGAATGAAATACAGGTAGAAAATAGAATATGAATGAAATACAGGCAGAAAATAAAATATGAATGAAATACAGGTAGAAAATAAAATAGGAATGAAATACAGGTAGAAAATAAAATAGGAATGAAATACAGGTAGAAAATAAAATAGGAATGAAATACAGGTAGAAAAGAGAATGTGAATAAGAAACAATGGGACTGGAAAGGAGTCCCTATGATATGATAGATTTTACTGAAATATAGAAGAGAACACAGTGACATGACGAGTTAGATGAGTGTGTGTACAAAGAGACTACACATCTATTGACGTTCTGGCACATACTATTTGCGTGAGAAGGGCATTTTTACTCCGCCACTTGTTGATGATTTGCTGCTTTTGGCAAAGAGACAATTGTAATATCAGCAAAGACTTTACACGTGTCAGAAATCTGGCATGCCTACGGTATCTCCCACAGGAATTCTCATCATCTCAAGGTGCAAGAACTGAAAAAAGACACTTGCGAAGTGGTTCTAAAAAAATTCGCAAAATGGCAGATGGGTTATGGCGACGTCAGCAAGGAAGTGCTACGTCAGCACATTTGGTGTACCTGTTCAGGTGCTTCCTCGAACATTCTTTGAGCTCATTGTTACCTTTTCTTGTGTTACCTTTTCTTGTGTTACCTTTTCTAAGGGTTAGTTTTCACTGAGTGTTGTTTACCAATTTGAACAACCAGGTGAACAAAGTAAATCACTTCATGTTTGACAAATGTGGTTAGGAAGCTAAGGTCCAGTGGCTACACCACAGAGCTGTGAGTTCGGTTCAATCTCTGGTCGTATGCACAAATGTCTATGGAATCGATGATTTCATCAAAACACACAAGTTTTCTTTGGCAGCTTAGATCACTAGTAAACGGGCAGAAATGTTAACACCCGCTCTGACCTAATACAAAAAAAAACAAAACTCGCTTTGACCTCCCACAGACAAAGACAAAACTCGCCGTGACCTCAAACAGACAAAGACAAGGCTTGCCCTGGCCTCAAAAAGACAAAGACAAAACTCGCCCTGAGCTGCCACAGACAAAGACAAGACTCATTCCGACCTCCCACAGACATAGACAACAATCCACCCTGATATCCCACAGACAGAGACAAGAACCTGCCCTGACCATTCACTGACATAGACAAGAGCTCACCCTGACCTCACACAGACAAAGACAAGAACCCGTCCTGACCTCCCACAGACAGAGACAAGAACCCGCCCTGACCTCCCACAGATAGAGACAAGAACCTGCCCTGACCTCCCACAGATAGAGACAAGAACCTGCCCTGACCTCCCACAGATAGAGACAAGAACCTGCCCTGACCTCCCACAGACAGAGACAAGAACCTGCCCTGACCTCCCACAGATAGAGACAAGAACCTGTCCTGACCTCCCACAGACAGAAACAAGAACCTGCCCTGACCTCCCACAGATAGAGACAAGAACCTGCCCTGACCTCCCACAGATAGAGACAAGAACCTGTCCTGACCTCCCACAGACAGAAACAAGAACCTGCCCTGACCTCCCACAGACAGAGACAAGAACTTGCCCTGACCTCCCACAGACAGAGACAAGAACCTGCCCTGACCTCCCACAGACAGAGACAAGAACCTGCCCTGAACTCCCACAGACAGAAACAAGAACCTGCCCTGACCTCCCACAGACAGAGACAAGAACTTGCCCTGACCTCCCACAGACAGAGACAAGAACCTGCCCTGACCTCCCACAGACAGAGACAAGAACCTGCCCTGACCTCCCACAGACAGAGACAAGAACCTGCCTGACCTCCCACAGACAGAGACAAGAACCCGCCCTGACCTCCCACAGACATAGCCAAGAACTCGCCCTGACCTCCCACAGACAGAGACAAGAACTCGCCCTGACCTCCCACAGAGACAAGAACCCGCCCTGATCTCCCACAGACAGAGACAAGAACTCACCCTGACCTCCCACAGACAGAGACAAGAACTCACCTGGTAATTGCTATGTCCGCCTTCTGAAGCGCTATCTGCGCCGCCCTTTGCGCCGACAGAACGGCGTTGTCAACCCGCTCTCGAAGCTTGGAAGTCCGTATCAGAAACAATTTATTCTTTTTCCCCGATGATATCAAAACGTTGTTCTTGTATTTACCCTCCTCGCGAACGCCATCCTTGAACGTTGTAACGCCGTATCCGTATTTGCGATTGTTGTACCACTCGCCCTCGTACTTCAGCCCGTCCGAGCGGTCGCTGATGCCAAACCCGGACCGTTTGTCGTTTTTCCATTCGCCCATGTACGTCTCGGTCACGTTGATATCCGTAATGTCGTCTTGGCTGACGAAGCTGAGGTTGCTGTCGGTGTACACAGATGCCGTGGTGGCACCGGATTGGCTAGAATCCGCGCTGACGTGGCTGATGCTGGATATCGTGGACCGGACCGATCCGGTTTGGCGTTTCGGGGAGTCATTGATGTCCCCGGTGCTCTTCTGCTTCTTCAGCTTCAGACCGGACATGAGAGTCTTCCGAAGACTAGTTCGTCCTTGCTTGTCGAAGATTGACCTTCGTCTAGAGGGCGGGGTCTCGTCAGATTTAGCCTTCAGCACAAACCTCCCCTGCTTTCATCCAGCTTCTTGTCACGTGACTTCACCACAAGCTCATCTTCATTTTCTGATCGCAGGGAGGTCAAGGACGCCCGCATGGCCTTGGGTCTATAGTGAGAGGCCAGCCCGTAGGGGACGCTCTGTCTGACGCCGTAGCCGTGCCGGGTCCCTCGATACCACTGTCCTTGATACGTTCCTGCAAGAGAGGACACAAAGCTAGTGATGTTCCAGACATCTGGAGGTCAAATAGAACAAAATAAGTGATGTTTCAAGATGTCTGGAGGTCAAATAGAACAAAACAAATGATGTTCCGAGGTCAAAGAAAACAAGTAAATATACCGACCTGCCAACACGAAACGTGTCACACAGACACACACACACACACGCGCACGCGCACGCGCGCGCACACACACACACACTCACACACACACACACACACAGACACACACACACACACGCACGCACACACACATCTATCAATAGTATGAAGAGAGTGTCAGACGTCACACCAGCGATAGGAGGTAACACGTGCATGGTACTGTGACAGGCAATAAAACTGTAATTACTACGTTTATCAAATATGACAGTACAACATTTGTACAAGTGTGCACAAGGTGTTTCAATTGAAATCGCGCAAGCTGTCCACTTTTGACAGTCTTTGCGAACAACAAAGGTAAGGGGTGACAGAATGATAGCCACGACAATAACGTTAAGAGACAGAATGATAGTCACGACAATAACGTTAAGAGACAGAATGATAGTCACGACAATAACGTTAAGAGACAGAATGATAGTCACGACAATAACGTTAAGAGGCAGAATGATAGTCACGACAATAACGTTAAGAGGCAGAATGATAGTCACGACAATAACGTTAAGAGGCAGAATGATAGTCACGACAATAACGTTAAGAGGCAGAATGATAGTCACGACAATAACGTTAAGAGACAGAATGATAGCCACGACAATAACGTTAAGAGGCATAATGATAGCCACGACAATAACGTTAAGAGGCATAATGATAGTCACGACAATAACGTTAAGAGGCATAATGATAGTCACGACAATAACCTTAAGAGACAGAATGATAGTCACGACAATAACGTTAAGAGGCATAATGATAGTCACGACAATAACGTTAAGAGGCATAATGATAGTCACGACAATAACGTTAAGAGGCATAATGATAGTCACGACAATAACGTTAAGAGACAGAATGATAGCCACGACAATAACGTCAAGAGGCAGAATGATAGTCACGACAATAACGTTAAGAGACAGAATGATAGCCACGACAATAACGTTAAGAGGCAGAATGATAGCCACGACAATAACAAGAAGCAGAATGATAGCCACGACAATAACGTTGAGAGGCAGAATGATAGCCACGACAATAACGTTGAGAGGCAGAATGATAGCCACGACAATAACGTAGAGAGGCAGAATGATAGCCACGACAATAACGTTAAGAGACAGAATGATAGCCACGACAATAACGTTAAGAGACAGAATGATAGTCACGACAATAACAAGAGACAGAATGATAGCCACGACAATAACGTTAAGAGGCAGAATGATAGTCACGACAATAACGTTAAGAGGCAGAATGATAGTCACGACAATAACGTTAAGAGGCAGAATGATAGCCACGACAATAAAGTTAAGAGGCAGAATGATAGCCACGACAATAACGTTAAGAGGCAGAATGATAGTCACGACAATAACGTTAAGAGACAGAATGATAGTCACGACAATAACGTTAAGAGGCAGAATGATAGCCACGACAATAAAGTTAAGAGGCATAATGATAGTCACGACAATAACAAGAGACAGAATGATAGCCACGACAATAAAGTTAAGAGGCAGAATGATAGTCACGACAATAACAAGAGACAGAATGATAGTCACGACAATAACGTTAAGAGGCAGAATGATAGCCACGACAATAACGTTAAGAGGCAGAATGATAGCCACGACAATAACGTTAAGAGGCAGAATGATAGTCACGACAATAACGTTAAGAGGCAGAATGATAGCCACGACAATAACAAGAGACAGAATGATAGTCACGACAATAACGTTAAGAGGCAGAATGATAGCCACGACAATAACGTTAAGAGGCAGAATGATAGCCACGACAATAACAAGAGACAGAATTATATGAAGGACAATAACGTTAAGAGGCAGAATGATAGCCACGACAATAAAGTTAAGAGGCAGAATGACAGCCACGACAATAACAAGAGACAGAATGATAGTCACGACAATAACGTTAAGAGGCAGAATGATAGCCACGACAATAACAAGAGACAGAATGATAGTCACGACAATAACGTTAAAAGGCAGAATAATAGTCACGACAATAACCTTAAAAGGCAGAATGGTAGTCCGGACAATAATGTTAAGAGACAGAATGATAGCCACGACAATAACGTTAAGAGGCAGAATGATAGTCACGACAATAACGTTAAGAGGCAGAATGATAGCCACGACAATAACAAGAGACAGAATGATAGCCACGACAATAACGTTAAGAGGCAGAATGATAGTCACGACAATAACGTTAAGAGGCAGAATGATAGTCACGACAATAACGTTAAGAGGCAGAATGATAGCCACGACAATAACAAGAGACAGAATGATAGTCACGACAATAACGTTAAGAGACAGAATGATAGCCACGACAATAACGTTAAGAGACACAATGATAGCCACGACAATAACGTTAAGAGACACAATGATAGCCACGACAATAACGATAAGAGACACAATGATAGCCACGCCAATAACAAGAGACACAATGATAGTGACGACAATAACGTTAAGAGACAGAATGATAGTCCAGACAATAACGTTAAGAGACACAATGATAGCCACGACAATAACGTTAAGAGACAGAATGATAGTCCAGACAATAACGTTAAGAGACAGAATGACAGCCACTACAATAACAAGAGACACAATGATAGCCACGACAATAACAATAAACACAATGATAGCCACTACAATAACGTTAAGAGACAGAATGATAGTCACTACAATAACAAGAGACAGAATGATAGCCACGACAATAACGTTAAGAGACAGAATGACAGCCACTACAATAACAAGAGACACAATGATAGTCCGGACAATAATGTTAAGAGACAGAATGATAGCCACGACAATAACAAGAGACACAATGATAGCCACGACAATAACAAGAGACACAATGATAGCAACGACAATAACAAAAGACAGAATGATAGTCCAGACAATAACGTTAAGAGACAGAATGATAACCACGACAATAACAAGAGACAGAATGATAGCCACGACAATAACAAGAGACACAATGATAGCCACGACAATAACAAGAGACACAATGATAGCAACGACAATAACAAAAGACAGAATGATAGTCCAGACAATAACGTTAAGAGACAGAATGATAGCCACGACAATAACGTTAAGAGACAGAATGATAGCCACGACAATAACAAGAGACAGAATGATAGTCCAGACAATATCGTTAAGAGACAGAATGATAGCCACTACAATAACAAGAGACAGAATGATAGTCCAGACAATAACGTTAAGAGACAGAATGATAGCCACGACAATAACGTTAAGAGACAGAATGATAGTCACGGCAATAACGTTAAGAGACAGAATGATAGTCCAGACAATAACGTTAAGAAGCAGAATGATAACCACGACAACAACAAGAGACAGAATGATAGTCCAGACAATAACGTTAAGAAGCAGAATGATAGCCACGACAATAACGTTAAGAGACACAATGATAGACACGACAATAACGTTAAGAGACAGAATGATAGCCACTACAATAACAAGAGACACAATGATAGCCACGACAATAACGTTAAGAGACAGAATGATAGTCCAGACAATAACGTTAAGAAGCAGAATGATAGCCACGACAATAACGTTAAGAGACACAATGATAGCCACGACAATAACGTTAAGAGACAGAATGATAGCCACTACAATAACAAGAGACACAATGATAGCCACGACAATAACGTTAAGAGACAGAATGATATCCACGACAATACGTAAAGAGACAGAATGATAGCCACGACAATAACAAGAGACACAATGATAGCCACGACAATAACGTTAAGAGACAGAATGATAGCCACTACAATAACAAGAGACACAATGATAGCCACGACAATTACTTTAAGAGACAGAATGATAGTCACTACAATAACAAGAGACACAATGATAGCCACGACAATTACTTTAAGAGACAGAATGATAGCCACTACAATAACAAGAGACACAATGATAGCCACGACAATAACGTTAAGAGACAGAATGATAGTCACTACAATAACAAGAGACACAATGATAGTCACGACAATAACAAGAGACAGAATGATAGTCACTACAATAACAAGAGACAGAATGATAGTGACGACAATAACGTTAAGAGGCAGAATGATAGCCACTACAATAACAAGAGACACAATGATAGTCACGACAATAACAAGAGACAGAATGATAGTCACTACAATAACAAGAGACACAATGATAGCCACGACAATAACGTTAAGAGACAGAATGATAGTCCAGACAATAACGTTAAGAAGCAGAATGATAGCCACGACAATAACGTTAAGAGACACAATGATAGCCACGACAATAACGTTAAGAGACACAATGATAGTCACGACAATAACAAGAGACAGAATGATAGTCACTACAATAACAAGAGACACAATGATAGCCACGACAATAACAAGAGACAGAATGCTAGCCACTACAATAGCAAGAGACAGAATGATAGTGACGACAATAACGTTAAGAGGCAGAATGATAGCCACGACAATAACAAGAGACAGAATGATAGTTCCTACAATAACAAGAGACACAATGATAGCCACGACAATAACAAGAGACACAATGATAGCCACGACAATAACAAGAGACACAATGATAGCCACGACAATAACAAGAGACAGAATGATAGTCACTACAATAACAAGAGACACAATGATAGTCACTACAATAACAAGAGACACAATGATAGTCACTACAATAACAAGAGACACAATGATAGTCACTACAATAACAAGAGACACAATGATAGCCACGACAATAACGTTAAGAGACAGAATGATAGCCCAGACAATAACGTTAAGAGACAGAATGATAGCCCAGACAATAACGTTAAGAGACAAATAGCTGGTGTTCTATCAAGACAAGGATGTAGATGGCGCTGGACAGATGACATCGTGACGTCACCGTTATAAAACTACAACAGTAATTTAGACTAAAGGGTTTTATCAAGGGATGGACACATCATGTCGTTATATACTAGCACTGGGAAACAAAGGGAATGGATCGATGAGGATGCTACGTCCAGAGGACACATCATGTCGTTATATACTAGCACTGGGAAACAAAGGGAATGGATCGGTGAGGATGCTACGTCCAGAGGACACATCATGTCGTTATATACTAGCACTGGGAAACAAAGGGAATGGATCGGTGAGGATGCTACGTCCAGAGGACACATCATGTCGTTATATACTAGCACTGGGAAACAAAGGGAATGGATCGGTGAGGATGCTACGTCCAGAGGACACATCATGTCGTTATATACTAGCACTGGAAACAAAGGGAATGGATCGATGAGGATGCTAGGTCCTGAAATGGAGGATCAGCAGTCAGTTAGACTGTACTAGGTCAAGTCACGGCGGCCTCCTGTTGTGTACGAGATGTGCGTGGTTGCAGCTGTATGGGAAATAAAGCGACACGCACGTGGCGTTACTTACATGGAATTATTCAGGGACACAGACAGCACAAACACAGACAGCACAAACACAGACAGCATAAACACAGTCACCACAAAATACACAAACACAGACAACACAAACACAGAAAGCACAAACACAGACAAAACAAACACAGACATCACAAACACAGACAGCACAAACACAGACAACACAAACACAGACAATACAAACACAGACAACAGAAACACAGACAGCACAAACACAGACAGCACAAACAGAAATTATAATTAAAGAACAACATGGTATGTAAAGAAGAAGACATCGAGGGTAACAAGAAATGCCAAAGCACGTATCTAGCTAGCTACCATTGTTCTAGTCGCACGTATCTAGCTAGCTACCATTGTTCTAGTCGCACGTATCTAGCTAGCTACCATTGTTCTAGTCGCACGTATCTAGCTAGCTACCATTGTTCTAATCACACGTATCTAGCTAGCTACCATTGTTCTAATCACACGTATCTAGCTAGCTACCATTGTTCAGGTCGCACGTATCTAGCTAGCTACCATTGTTCTAGTCGCACGTATCTTGCTAGCTACCATTGTTATAGTCGCACGTATCTAGCTAGCTACCATTGTTCTAGTCGCACGTATCTAGCTAGCTACAATTGTTCTAGTCACACGTATCTAGCTAGCTACAATTGTTCTAGTCTATCGCTATTTCTTAAAGAAATTGGGGGGGGGGGGGCATGTGTTAGGTCGGGCACAAACCGTTACGTCACAGTGACGCTATAACGCCTCATTAACGACTATGTTCAGACAAAAGTCCACATTCCCGATTGTCGATTTTATCAACACATTTACTATTGTGACGTCATGCCATTTCTGGTCGATGTTTCTAATGAGAGACTTCCATGATAAAGGTAACCACACAGTATCTCAAACAATCGACTTCCATGATAAAGGTAACCACACAGTATCTCAAACAATCGACTTCCATGGTAAAGGTAGCCACACAGTATCTCAAACAATCGACTTCCATGGTAAAAGTAGCCACACAGTATCTCAAACAATCGATTTCCATGGTAAAGGTAGCCACACAGTATCTCAAACAATCGACTTCCATGATAAAGGTAGCCACACAGTATCTCAAACAATCGACGTCCATGGTAAAGGTAGCCACACAGTATCTCAAGCAATCGACTTCCATGGTAAAGGTAGCCAATGAATATGTCAACCTAGGGGTCATTGGGGCACCACTGACAGACTATGTCAATCTAGGGGTCATTGGGGCACTACTGACAGACTATGTCAATCTAGGAGTCATTGGGGCACCACTGACAGACTATGTAAATCTAGGGGTCATTGGGGCACCACTGACAGACTATGTCAACCTAGGTGTCATTGGGGCACCACTGACATACTTAGTCAACAGTTACCGAAATAAGTAGAGTTATAGGAGATAGTCAGTTACCGAAATAAGTAGAGTTATAGGAGATAGTCAGTTACCGAAATAAGTAGAGTTATAGGAGATAGTCAGTTACCGAAATAAGTAGAGTTATAGGAGATAGTCAGTTACCGAAATAAGTAGAGTTATAGGAGATAGTCAGTTGCCGAAATAAGTAGAGTTATACGAGAGACTTAAGTAATTTGTAAAGCTCTGGTATAGAAAGCGAGTGAATTGAAAAAAGCAAGCAGGTCTGAAAAAATGTTCTGTTCTAATTGTAACGTTCACACAAAATACAATCATTTATGGTAACCCAAAATGTCATATAAAAAATATTTAACGAACACATTTATGGCAACCCAAAATGTCATAGAAAAATATTTAACGAAAACATTATGGCAACCCAAAATGTCATATAAAAATATTTAACAAACACATTTATGGCAACAGTTTGTGTCTTGTTGGTTAATGAGGTAAAATAAGAAAAAAGCCAACAACATTGATGGTGTACACGTTGTCGTATAGGTGGCAGTGGGTTGTGCTCAAATTGTGACATTAAAATGTCTGCTTTAGAGTCATTAGTGCTGTCGTTCTTCAACGTTAAAGTGATGTGCCGTTGTAAATGCAACACATTTACCAGTTGGGACAGCGGTGACAACAGTGACACCAGTAAGAGCAGTGACAAACAGTGAAAACAGAGACAGCAGTGACAACAGTGAAAACAGAGACAGCAGTGACAACAGTGACAACAGTGTCAAGAGTGTCAATAGAAGCAGCAGTGACAACAGTGACAACAGAGGCAGCAGTGACAACAGTGACACCAGTAAGAGCAGTGACAAACAGTGAAAACAGAGACAGCAGTGACAACAGAGGCAGCAGTGACAACAGTGAAAAGAGAGGCAGCAGTGACAACAGTGAAAACAGAGACAGCAGTGACAACAGAAGCAACAGTGACAACAGTGTCAACAGAGGCAGCAGTGACAAGAGTGTCAATAGAGGCAGTAGTAACAATAGTGACAACAGAGGCAGCAGTGACAAGAGTGTCAATAGAGGCAGTAGTAACAATAGTGACAACAGAGGCAGCAGTGACAACAGTGTCAATAGAGGCAGCAGTGTCAACAGAGGCAGCAGTGACAACAGTGTCAACAGAGGCAGCAGTGACAACAGTGTCAACAGAGGCAGCAGTGACAACAGTGTCAACAGAGGCAGCAGTGACAACAGTGTCAACAGAGGCAGCAGTGACAAGAGTGTCAATAGAGGCAGCAGTAACAATAGTGACAACAGAGGTAGCAGTGACAAGAGTGTCAATAGAGGCAGCAGTAACAATAGTGACAACAGAGGTAGCAGTGACAAGAGTGTCAATAGAGGCAGCAGTAACAATAGTGACAACAGAGGCAGCAGTGACAAGAGTGTCAATAGAGGCAGCAGTAACAATAGTGACAACAGAGGCAGCAGTGACAACAGTGTCAACAGTGACAACAGTGGCAGCAGTGACAACAGTGACAACAGTGTCAATAGAGGCAGCAGTAACAATAGTGACAACAGAGGCAGCAGTGACAACAGTGAAAACAGTGGCAACAGTGTCAACAGTGACAACAGTGGCAGCAGTGACAACAGTGACAACAGTGTCAACCAACAGTGGCAGCAGTGACCACAGTGACAGCAATGGCAACAGTGTCAACAGAGGCAGCAGTGACAACAGTGACAACAGTGTCAACAGAGGCAGCAGTGACAACAGAGGCAGCAGTGACAACAGTGACAACAGTGTCGACAGTGACAACAGTGGCAGCAGTGACAACAGTGCCTACAGTGCCAACAGAGGCAGCAGTGACAACAGAGGCAGTAGTGACAACAGAGGCAGCAGTGACAATTGTGACAACAGTGTCAACAGAGGCAGCAGTGACAACAGAGACAAAAGAGGCAGCAGCGACAACAGTGGCAACACAGGCAGCAGTGACAACAGTGTCAACAGTGACAACAGTGTCAATAGAGACAGCAGTGACAACATAGACGGCAGTGACAACAGGGACAACATAGACAACAGTGACAACAGTATCAATAGAGACAATAGTACAACATAGACGGCAGAGACAACAGTGACAACATAGACGGCAGAGACAACGTAGACGGCAGAGACTACAGTGACAACATAGACGGCAGTGACAACAGTGACAACATAGACAACAGTGACAACAGTATCAATAGAGACAATAGTACAACATAGACGGCAGAGACAACAGTGACAACATAGACGGCAGAAACAACGTAGACGGCAGAGACTACAGTGACAACATAGACGGCAGTGACAACAGTGACAACATAGACGGCAGAGACTACAGTGATAGCATATACGGCAGTGACAACAGTGACAACATAGACGGCAGAGACTACAGTGACAACATAGACGGCAGTGACAACAGTGACAACATAGACGGCAGTGACAACATAGACGGCAGAGACAACAGAAGCAACAGAGACAGTTACATGACGTGCAGTTATAAATGCAACAGACTTACCAGTTGTGACAGATGTGACAGCAGTGGTACAAGTAAGAGCAGTGACAACATAGGTATCATTAACAACAGTAATAACAGAGACAACATTGACATCAGTCAGCAATGACAACAAAGATAGACGTGACAACAATGACACAAGTGACAGCAGTGACATCAGAGCCTGCTGTAACAAAAAAACAGCATTAACAACAGTGACAGCAGCGGCAACTATGACAGAGGTGATAACAATGACAACAGTGACAACAGTGACATCAAAGTCAGCAGTGGTAACAAAAGACAACATTAACAACATTGACAGCAATGACAACAATGACAACAGTGACAGCATTGACAACAATGACATCAATTACAACAGTGAGAGCAGTGACAACAATGAAAACAGTGACAGCAATGACAACAGTGACATAAGTAACAGCAATGACAACAGTGACAGCAATGACAATAACACAAATGACAACAATGACAACAGTGATATCATAGTCTGCTGTGACAACAAAAGACAATATTGACAACAGTGACAACAAAGACAACATTGACAGCAATGACAAAAATTACAGAAGTGACAACCATGTCAGCAATGATTAAAATGACAAAAATGACTGAAGTGACAGTAATGACAGCAATGGCCACAATGAAAACAGTGGTAACAATGAGAGCAGTGACAGAATTTACAACAATGACAATAATGAAAGCAATGACAACACTGACATCAGTGACAACAGTGACAGCAGTGACAACAAAAAAATAACATTAACAACATTGACAACAGTGGCACCAATGACAACAGTGATAGCAGTGACAACAGTGACAGCAATGACAGTAATGACAACAGTGACAGCAATGACAGTAATGACAACAGTGATAGCAGTGACAACAGTGACAGCAATGACAGTAATGACAACAGTGATAGCAGTGACAACAGTGACAGCAATGACAGTAATGACAACAGTGACAGCAATGACAGTAATGACAACAGTGACAACAGTGATAGCAATGACAACAATGAAAAAATGACAACAATGACAACAGTGATAGCAATGACAACAATGAAAAAAATGACAACAATGACAACAGTGATAGCAATGACAACAATGAAAAAAATGACAACAATGACAACAGTGATAGCAATGACAACAATGAAAAAAATGACAACAATGACAACAGTGATAGCAATGACAACAATGAAAAAAATGACAACAATGACAACAGTGATAGCAATGACAACAATGAAAAAAATGACAACAATGACAACAGTGATAGCAATGACAACAATGAAAAAAATGACAACAATGACAACAGTGATAGCAATGACAACAATGAAAAAAATGACAACAATGACAACAGTGATAGCAATGACAACAATGAAAAAAATGACAACAATGACAACAGTGATAGCAATGACAACAATGAAAAAAATGACAACAATGACAACAGTGACAGCAATGACAGTAATGACAACAGTGACATCTATGACATCAACGAGAAAAATGACAACAGTGGAAAAAATAACAACAATGACACAAATGACAACAATGACATTAGAGACAATAATGACAACAATAACAACTGTGACAACAATGAGAGCAGTTATAGCAATGATAACAGTGACAGCAATGTCACAAGTGATAACAATGTCAACTGTGACAACAGAGTCAGTATTGGTAACAAAATACGACATTAACAACACTGACAACAGTGACAGCAATGACAACATTGAAAACAGTGACAACAATGACAACAATGACAACAGTGACAGCAATGACAACAATGAAAACAGTGACAACAATGACAACAGTGACAGTAATGAGAACATTGATCACTGTGACAGCAATGACAAGAATGACAGCAATAACCACAGTGACAACATTGACAACAGTGACAGCAATGACAACAGTGGCAGCAATGACAACAATGAAAACAGTGACAACAATGACAACAGTGACAGTAATGAGAACATTGATCACTGTGACAGCAATGACAAGAATGACAGCAATAACCACAGTGACAACATTGACAACAGTGACAGCAATGACAACAGTGGCAGCAATGACAACAATGAAAACAGTGACAACATTGACAACAGTGACAACTATGACCACAGTGACAACAGTGACAGAAATGACAACAGTGACAGCATTGACAAAACTTAAAACAGTGACCAAACCAACAGCAGTGACAACAATGACATCAGTAGCAACAATGACATCAGTGACAAAATGACAAAAGTGACAATTACAGAAGTGACAACGGTGACAGAAGTGACAACAATCACAACAATGACAGAAGTGACAACGATGACAGATGTGACAACAATGACAGAAGTGACAACAGCGACAGAAGTGACAACAGTGACAGAAGCGACAACGGTGACAAAAGTGCCAGCAATGGTCGGAAGTGACAACAATAACAGAAGTGACAACAACGACAATAATATTGACGTATCATCGTGGACGACAAAAATGAGAGGGCTCCAAAGTCGTCATTTCCTTTTAAGTTTAAACGGAAGTGACGTATATTGTGCAATGGCAGAAACAAGTACCACAAAACAGTCTTGACTAGCATCGTGTCTACGCATGAACGCATGATTAATGTCGCGGATTATCTCGGATTTTGCGTTTATGATTTCATTGTTTTCTTGAACCTAATAGAGGCTATGACTTGTCTGCACAGAGCGCGGTGACATTGCCATTCCCTGCCCCATGATATGCAGATCTTGGCCCAACAAAACACATCAACTATTATTTAAGAGATGCCATTCTGCAACAGCTGAGCCTGCAATAATCTTCTCTTTCATGAAATCACATATTGTGGTGCCTGATAAGGTGCACTTCATTGAGTGTATCAAATAGTTAACCTTTAGGACCTTGTACAGACTCACCACAAAACAAATCATCGCCCACAGCTGAGATATTGACCATCTGGTATATGGTGGATAGGCGGCAGGAACCATTGAAGGCTATGTCTGAAAAGTGTTCCTTCTTGCAGTTTCCTCATATTCCAAGTCCGGCTTGTTGCAGGAGCTACTGAGTTAAGTGCTCTGTGCACACCGTGAGCTGTGTGTCTCATCCGTTTTGATCATGTTTCGATATCCCGCTTGTTTACGATGAATGATGATATCGTATGACAGGGAACAGTTGGCTGTGTTCACTTTCTGCGCGGTTTCGCCTTATGTCTTTTGGCGAGTGCTGAGACTGCTACGGTGGGGACTACAGTTACCTTTCTTTGTTTGGGAGATGAGTTAATAATTCGGATGATTCCACTGGCACGGGCGGTTGAGCAATTATGGATTTTTAATTCGTTTGCAGTGATACCTGGCCTTCAATAACCAATAGAACCAATATTGACCATCTCATACAGACCGATTGTTGATGCGCTGCTGTTTGTTCTTTGTTCCATCTCCCCAAATGAAGCTTGGTTACTGCTCACTGCTGCTGCTAACTGATTCGACCCTTCACCTTTATGTTGTCACCTTGATATTGTCTCTCTATGGATGTCATTGGTCAGGCACACATGTTGTCACATTACTGTTCTCTATCTATTGATGTGATTGATCTACCACACATGTTGTCACATTACTGTTGTCAACCTATCGATGTGTTTGATCTACCACACATGTTGTCACATTACTGTTGTCAACCTATTGATGTGTTTGATCTACCACACATGTTGTCACATTACTGTTGTTAACCTATTGATGTGTTTGATCTACCACACATGTTGTCACATTACTGTTGTCAACCTATTGATGTGTTTGATCTACCACACATGTTATCACATTACTGTTGTCAACCTATTGATGTGTTTGATCTACCACACATGTTGTCACATTACTGTTGTCAACCTATTGATGTGTTTGATCTACCACACATGTTATCACAATACTGTGGTCCATCTATTGATGTCAATATTCTACCACACATGTTGTAAAATTACTGTTGTCCATCTATTGATGTCATTGATCTGGCACATACAAGTTGACGCATTGTGATTGTCCATCCATTGATGTCACTCTCCAATCTATTGCTTCCTCTGCTAGCGTATCATCAAGCTCACCATCTGAACAGACATCAGTGTCCAACAGTTAATGTTCAGGACATACATTTTTATGGTCAGGAAATCGTTGGCCTGCAGAACTGTATAGGTCAATGTGAACGTGTTTTGAAGACATGAAATCAGGCTTGGCACACGTTTCAGGTTGGGTGGTGTACACTTACCCGCGCAGTTACATGTGTTCATTGAGAGATAGACAAGGCGAAAGCTAAATCACAATAGAAGTGCAGAAGGGGAGAATTGATCACAGATCAAATTAAGGTAAGTGTTTACACACAACGAAAATGTAATTTTTGAAATAGAAATTACCAAACGTTGAACTGAAATTATCAAGTGTTCAACAGAAATATTTGTTTCACAATATATAGACTGAATCATCAGCAGAGAACTGTAGCTATAGGTATGTTAGCATCTTTAATTTCTTCCATTTGGATATCACCATTTTCCCTCTTTATCGACATCTCTAATTTCTTCCCTTCAGACATCACCATTTTCCTTCTTTATCGACATCTCTAATTTCTCCCCTTCAGACATCACCATTTTCCATCTAATTCGACATCTCTAATTTCTTCCATTTGGATATCACCATTTCCCCTCTTTATCGACATCTCTAATTTCTTCCCTTCAGACATCACCATTTTCCCTCTTTATCGACATCTCTAATTTCTTCCTTCGGACATCACCATTTCCCCTCGATGTCTTCAACCCAAAAGCATAAAACAAGCTATGTTGGTGGTTGCCTCAAAGACTTGATTGTGCACGTACATTCCAAATGTTGTCTCACTGTCCAAGGCAACGATATCGGAGCGTGTGTACACGTCACATGAACACGGATGCTGGCAGGATAATAGAGCCCCCACGTTGAGGTACAAGTGCCTGCTTATCCACACCGGCCGAGCTGCAAGCCTGTATTGTTCTCACGTCAGCTTCAAATATGTGCTATCGTCTGCTGCCTCAGATATTAACGTATTCTAGCCCCGGAACTTTCTACTGAATTGAAACAAAAATTAACGTGTTCACTTTGAGCTTGCACCACGTGATATTAATTTAATTTTAAAAAATAATTTTATGTGGAAAAAAACATCAGCAGAAAAGAGAAAGTAAAGATTTGTCACTTTTTGTTGGTGGTAGACTCTCTAACTCTGTTGCTACTTCTGATCTGGCAGAAGTTGTGACTCTGTGGAAATTTCTGATCTACCACACGTCGTGACTTTGTGTTTATTTCTGATCTTCTAACACACGTCGCGACTCTGTGTTTATTTCTGATCTTCTACCACCACACGTCGAGACTGTGTTTATTTCTGATCTTCTACCACACGTCGAGACTGTGTTTATTTCTGATCTTCTACCACCACACGTCGCGACTCTGTGTTTATTTCTGATCTTCTACCACCACACGTCGAGACTCTGTGTTTATTTCTGATCTTCTAACACACGTCGAGACTGTGTTTATTTCTGATCTTCTACCACCACACGTCGTGACTCTGTGTTTATTTCTGATCTTCTACCACATGTCAAGACTGTGTTTATTTCTGATCTTCTACCACCACACGTCGTGACTCTGTGTTTATTCCTGATCTTCTACCACATGTCGAGACTGTGTTTATTTCTGATCTTCTACCACCACACGTCGTGACTCTTGTGTTTATTTCTGAACTTCTGCCACACGTCGTGACTCTGTGTTTATTTCTGATCTTCTACCACTACACGCCGAGACTCTCTGTTTATTTCTGATCTTCTACCACCACACGTCGAGACTCTGTGTTTATTTCTGATCTTCTACCAACACACGTCGAGACTCTGTGTTTATTTCTGATCTTCTACCACCACACGTCGAGACTCTGTGTTTATTTCTGATCTTCTACCACCACACGTCGAGACTCTGTGTTTTTTCTGATCTTCTACCACCACACGTCAGGACTCTTGTGTTTATTTCTGATCTTCTACCACCACACGTCGTGACTGTGTTTATTTCTGATCTTCTACCACACGTCGTGACTGTGTTTATTTCTGATCTTCTACCACCACACGTCAGGACTTTTGTGTTTATTTCTGATCTTCTACCACACGTCGTGACTGTGTTTATTTCTGATCTTCTACCACCACATGTCGTGACTCTGTGTTTATTTCTGATCTTCTACCATTACACGTCGTGACTCTGCTTCTATTTCTAATCTTCTGACAGATGTCGCGTATTTTGTCTGAGCTAACATTGGACACTTACACATAGAGCATTAGTCATCTCCTGAGGTGACCTTCTGCTATCCCCTGTTTCCTTTGAGACAAGGTCGTATTCTTCTTCAGATCTCATGGATTCTCCTCATGGACCTTGCCTCCTGGATTTTGTCTCATGGACCTTGCCTCATGGACTCTCCTCAAGGACCCTGCCTCATGGACCTTGCCACATGGACTTTGCCTCATGGACTCTCCTCATGGACCTTGCCACATGGACTTTGTCTCATGGCCTTTGTCTGATGGACCTTGCCTCATGGATCTTGCCGCATGGACCTTGCTTCATGGCCTTTGTTTCATGGACCTTGCCTCATGGACCTTGCCTCATGGACCTTGCCTCATGGACCTTGCCTCATGGACCTTGCCCCATGGACCTTGCCTCATGGACCTTACAACATGGACTCTCCTCGTGGACCTTGCCTCATGGACCTTGCCCCGTGGCCTTTGTCTCATGGACCTTGCCTCATCGACCTTGCCTTATGGACTCTCCTCATGGACCTTGCCACATGGACCTTGCCTCATAGACCTTGCCACATGGACCTTGCGTCATGGCCTTTGTCTCATCGACCTTGCCTCATGGACCTTGCCTCATGGACTCTCCTCATGGACCTTCCTCATGGACCTTGCCCATGGACCTTGCCTCATGGACCTTGCCTCATGGACTCTCCTCATGGACCTTGCCACATGGACCTTGCCTCATGGACCTTGCCTCATGGACCTTGCCTCATGGACCTTGCCTCATGGACCTTGCCTCATGGACTCTCCTCATGGACCTTGCCTCATGGACTCTCCTCATGGACCTTGCCTCATGGACCTTGCCACATGGACCTTGCCACATGGACCTTGCCACATGGACCTTGCCTCATGGACCTTGCCTCATGGACTCTCCTCATGGACCTTGCCTCATGGACCTTGCCTCATTGACTCTTATCATGGACCTTGCCACATGTACATTGATGTCTGCAACTTTTCACTTTCTGAATGACTCACTGATTGAATGACTGACTGATTGATTAAATGAGTGATTAATTAACCGACCGATTGACTGACTGATTGAATGGCTGATTGACTGACTGACTGACTGACTAACTGCACGAACTTTCAACTTGACAAACAGTTACCAAACTTTAAAGTGTGAGGGACTTTCTGTCAGGCAGTCCACGGGTCTACTTTCTTCAATGTTACCTCCAACAAAAGATGGACATGAAATCTAAAATAAGCAAGAACAATTTGCTGAAAGTGGAGAGATTTGAAACAGGACACCAAACCAACTGTTAGTGGCAACATGAGTCGCTGGCTTCAGTTGTTTGAGATGTTTGCATTCCGTCACATCCGACCTCGTTTAGGTGGTAGTGTGCTTGCCTTCCCTTTTATACTTCGCCCGTTTGAACAAGTTTACTTGTCTCTTAGATCAGCCATTGATGAGTGGTGTGCTGTGATAGATCATCCATTGAGTGGTGTGCTGCGGTAGATCATCCATTGAGTGGTGTTCTGTGGTAGATCATTCATTGAGTGGTGTTCTGTGATAGATCATCCATTGAGTGGTGTGCTGTGGTAGATCATCCATTGAGTGGTGTGCTGTGATAGATCATCCACTGAGTGGTGCTCTGTGGTAGATCATCCATTGAGTAGTGTGCTGTGGTTGATCATTCATTAAGTGGTGTTCTGTGGTAGATCATCCATTGAGTGGTGTGCTGTGGTAGATCATTCATTGAGTGGTGTGCTGTGGTAGATCATCCATTGAGTGGTGTGCTGGGATAGATCATCCATTGAGTGGTGTGCTGTGGTAGATCATCCATTGAGTGGTGTGCTGTGATAGATCATCCATTGAGTGGTGTTCTGTGGTAGATCATCCATTGAGTAGTGTGCTGTGTTTGATCATTCATTGAGTGGTGTTCTGTGGTAGATCATTCATTGAGTGGTGTGCTGTGGTAGATCATCCATTGAGTGGTGTGCTGTGGTAGATCATCCATTGAGTGGTGTGCTGTGGTAGATCATTCATTGAGTGGTGTGCTGTGGTAGATATGTGCTGTGGTAGGTTATCCATTGTGTGGAATGCTGTGGTAGATCATTCATTGAGTGGTGTGCTGTGGTAGATATGTGCTGGGGTAGGTTATCCATTGTGTGGAATGCTGTGGTAGATCATTCATTGAGTGGTGTGCTGTGGTAGATATGTGCTGTGGTAGGTTATCCATTGTGTGGAATGCTGTGGTAGATCATTCATTGTGTGGAATGCTGTGGTAGATCATCCATTGAGTGGTGTGCTGTGGTAGATCAGCTATAATTTGTCTTTCATAACTTTTGATTTGTGGGGGGGGGGGGAGATACTTTCAACAATACAGTGATCAAAGAAATACGGGCCTTGCCGGGGTATTTGGACATTCCGTGAGTGGAAACTAGTGCCAGCGGTATTTGCACATTCCGTGAGTGGAAACTAGTGCCAGCGGTATTTGCACATTCCGTGAGTGGAACTAGTGCCAGCGGTATTTGCACATTCCGTGAGTGGAAACTAGTGCCAGCGGTATTTGCACATTCCGTGAGTGGAAACTAGTGCCAGCGGTATTTGGACATTCCGTGAGTGGAAACTAGTGCCAGCGGTATTTGGACATTCCGTGAGTGGAAACTAGTGCCAGCGGTATTTGGACATTCCGTGAGTGGAAACTAGTGCCAGCGGTATTTGGACATTCCGTGAGTGGAAACTAGTGCCAGCGGTATTTGGACATTCCGTGAGTGGAAACTAGTGCCAGCGGTATTTGGACATTCCGTGAGTGGAAACTAGTGCCAGCGGTATTTGGACATTCCGTGAGTGGAAACTAGTGCCGGCGGTATTTGCACATTCCGTGAGTGGAAACTAGTGCCAGCGGTATTTGCACATTCCGTGAGTGGAAACTAGTGCCGGCGGTATTTGCACATTCCGTGAGTGGAAACTAGTGCCGGCACGGTGATCCGCTAGGATGAGAAATAGAATATTGCTTGAGATGAAACTTGTAAATGCAACAATGTGCAACTGAAGACAAACGCCGCTCTCGTGGCAACAATAAGAACCTACTTATCAATGTGTGCCCCTCAGATTTAAACCTATTCCTTTATTATTGCAGTGCCTTGGCTCTATAGAGAGTACCCTATATCACTTAACGGTTGTATGGAATCGTTCGACACATTTCTTCGACTGTTTTGCAGCACAAGATCTCACATGAAGACAACAACAGTGACGACTTTCCCATGAACTTACCCAGAGCACCTTGGTCTACAAATGGAGGCGATGATGTCAAAAAAGAAACAAAAACAATAAAGATGATTTCAAATGATGTTTGCTGAAAGTAATGCAAGTTTATTACTGCATGTTATATAATTATTGACAATATGACGAGATAAAAATACACAGAAGACATGAAAGTCTAGAAATGTTAGTATAGATAAAAGGTAAAAAAATATACTAACGTTTAAGCTATAGGGCAAAACAAAGATGGAGAAGTTCTAAACCGTCATCAGCTTCTTGTTTCTAGGACTATAGGTGTGACGTAACAACGCACTGCTGATCTAAAGACGAATGGTCTCAGAAACAGAGATCCGGCACAGATGAGCGGTCAGGTGGAGTTAAAGAGAGGTGGAGTTAATTGTGACTGCAAGATGTCGATACCAGACATGTCAACATAAATATGGCAGGGTTCAACAGTATTGTGAACAGTTGAACAGTTGAACAAGACATAATGTTGTGTTGACAGTATTCCTCTCACGTGATATCTCACATCATGGATCAATTTTTGTTATCTCGGCAAACCGGCAACGAAGAAGAAAATAGTCCTTAGTTAACATCACTAGGACATACATAAACATGACACATTTGTAGAGAAACATGACAGGTCTATAGAGAAACATGACAGGTCTATAGAGAAACATGACAGGTCTATAGAGAAACATGACAGGTCTATAGAGAAACATGACAGGTCTATAGAGAAATATGGCACGTCTATAGAGAAGCATGACACGTCTATAGAGAAATATGACACGTCTATAGAGAAACATGACACGTCTATATAGAAATAAGACACGTCTATAGAGAAACATGACACGTCTATAGAGAAATATGACACGTCTATAGAGAAGCATGACACGTCTATAGAGAAACATGACACGTCTATAGAGAAACATGACACGTCTTTTGAGAAACATGACAAGTCTATTGAGAAACAAGACACGTCTATAGAGAAACATGACACGTCTATAGAGAAACATGACACGTCTATAGAGAAACATGACACGTCTATAAAGAAACATGACACGTCTATAGAGAAACATGGCACGTCTATAGAGAAACATGACACGTCTACAGAGAAACATGACACGTCTATAGAGAAACATGACAGGTCTATAGAGAAACATGACACGTCTATAGAGAAACATGACACGTCTATAGAGAACATGACAGGTCCGTAGAGAAACATGACACGTCTATAGAGAAACATGACAGGTCCGAAGAGAAACATGACACGTCTATAGAGAAACATGACACGTCTATAGAGAAACATGACACGTCTATAAAGAACATGACACGTCTATAGAGAAACATGGCACGTCTATAGAGAAACATGACACGTCTACAGAGAAACATGACACGTCTATATAGAAACATGACAGGTCTATAGAGAAACATGACACGTCTATAGAGAAACATGACACGTCTATAGAGAAACATGACAGGTCCGTAGAGAAACATGACACGTCTATAGAGAAACATGACAGGTCCGAAGAGAAACATGACACGTCTATAGAGAAACATGACACGTCTATAGAGAAACATGACACGTCTATAGAGAAACATGACACGTCTATAGAGAATCATGACACGTCTATAGAGAAACATGACAGGTCCGTAGAGAAACATGACAGGTCCGAAGAGAAACATGACACGTCTATAGAAAAATATGACGCGTCTGTAGAGAAATATCACACGTCTATAGAGAAACATGACACGTCTATAGAGAAACATGACAGGTCTATAGAGAAACATGACACGTCTATAGAGAAACATGACACGTCTATAGAAAAATATGACGCGTCTGTTGAGAAATATCACACGTCTGTAGAGAAACATGACACGTCTATCGAGAAACATGACACAGCTGTACATAAACATGATACATCTATAGAGATACATGATACGTCTAAGGAGAAACATGAAACAGTTGCTCTCTGTAACAAACATAGGACTCATTGAAATAGATAACAGCTAATGAAGGAATGTAGCTCAGTGGTTAGTGAACTGGACTACAAAGGACAAGAGGTAGGGTTCGATCCTGACCGACGGCTTCCGGGTTCACCCAGCCTTTAATGGGTACCTGGATTTTTTCTGGAAAGTAAAGCGGCACGGGCGTAATACCGACAACATTACCCCAAAAATCATGTACCGAAGGTCCGTAACATTGATGGTCACTAACACCATATTCCTTATACGCCACTTGGCGTGACGGGGGTACTTTACTTTTTTTTTTACTCTGATGAAGGAATGGCTCTCTGCCCGACTGTTTTTACTACCAAACTTTTTCCTTCCTTCCTTGATTATTCCCTCCCTCCCTCCTTTACTTCCTTCCTCCACCACCTCCTTCCTTCCTCTCTTCTTTCTTCCCCCCTCCCTCCTTATTTTCGTTACTTTCTTCCTCCCCTACCTCAATTCCCTCCTCCCTCCTTTCTTTCTACATTTATTTTCTTCCTTTCCCATCCCTCCCTTCCTTCCTCTCCCTCTCTTTTCCTTTCTTCCTTTCCCCTCCCGACCTTTCCCCTTCCTTCCTTACTCCCATCCCTCTTTTCTTCCTTCCTTATCCCTTCCTTTCTTTCTCCCCTCTCTCCTTTCCTTTCTTCCTCCCCTCCCTCCCTTTCCCCTTCCTACCTTCCTTCCTCCCTCTATAGCACCTCCATCATTGTGCGCAATCACGAGCCTGCCCGAGAGCACTTGGCACCATCACGCGAGCAAGAGCCTAGAAACGCACGTGCTAGTCGCGAGATGTTCCAGCGCGTGCATGTTGAGAGATCAGGCTCGGTGATTTGTGATAGAGCTCACGCGCTTGCGACCTAGTTGAAGGTCCTGCTTGTTCAGGGATTTGAGCGCACGAGTTGAGATATGGCAGCGAGGACTGAGCAAAGACAGCGAGGATTAGGTCGAGGGAGAATAATAGGGACAGAATAGATGAGAGAGGAAGAACAGGAATGAGGAGTGAACGGCGAGATGATTGCGAAGGTTAAAGACAATCCCAGTATATCTGCTGTCTTTCATTGATGATTGTCAGCTTTTAACGAACACAAAAATAGGCAGAAATAATTGTAGGTCAGTTGACCTTGTCATTTCTTAACTTTAAGAACAAAATCTTTTTCAAGCTCTAGAGACCATTACAGAAAGGTGACCAACAAATATGCTACTACTTGATCATAAAGTCCATTACAGAAAGGTGACCAACAAATATGCTACTACTTGATCATAAAGTCCATTACAGAAAGGTGACCAAAAACATGCTACTACTTGATCATAAAGTCCATTACAGAAAGGTGACCAACAAATATCCTACTACTTGATCATAAAGTCCATTACAGAAAGGTGACCAAAAAACATGCTACTACTTGATCATAAAGTCCATTACAGAAAGGTGACCAACAAACATGCTACTACTTGATCATAAAGTCCATTACAGAAAGGTGACCAACAAACATGCTACTACTTGATCATAAAGTCCATTACAGAAATGTGACCAACAAACATGCTACTACTTGATCATAAAGTCCATTACAGAAAGGTGACCAACAAACATGCTACTACTTGATCATAAAGTCCATTACAGAAATGTGACCAACAAACATGCTACTACTTGATCATAAAGTCCATTACAGAAAGGTGACCAAAAAACATGCTACTACTTGATCATAAAGTCCATTACAGAAAGGTGACCAACAAATATCCTACTACTTGATCATAAAGTCCATTACAGAAAGGTGACCAAAAAACATGCTACTACTTGATCATAAAGTCCATTACAGAAAGGTGACCAAAAACATGCTACTACTTGATCATAAAGTCCATTACAGAAAGGTGACCAACAAACATGCTACTACTTGATCATAAAGTCCATTACAGAAAGGTGACCAACAAACATGCTACTACTTGATCATAAAGTCCATTACAGAAAGGTGACCAACAAACATGCTACTACTTGACCATAAAGTCCATTACAGAAAGGAGCCCAAAAAACATGCTACTACTTGATCATAAAGTCCATTACAGAAAGGTGACCAACAACATGCTACTACTTGATCATAAAGTCCATTACAGAAAGGTGACCAAAAACATGCTACTACTTGATCATAAAGTCCATTACAGAAAGGTTACCAACAAACATGCTACTACTTGATCATAAAGTCCATTACAGAAAGGTGACCAACAAACATGCTACTACTTGATCATAAAGTCCATTACAGAAAGGTGACCAAAAAACATGCTACTACTTGATCATAAAGTCCATTACAGAAAGGTGACCAACAAACATGCTACTACTTGATCATAAAGTCCATTACAGAAAGGTGACCAACAAACATGCTACTACTTGATCATAAAGTCCATTACAGAAAGGTGACCAAAAAACATGCTACTACTTGATCATAAAGTCCATTACAGAAAGGTGACCAACAAACATGCTACTACTTGATCATAAAGTCCATTACAGAAAGGTGACCAACAAACATGCTACTACTTGATCATAAAGTCCATTACAGAAAGGTGACCAACAACAATGCTACTACTTGATCATAAAGTCCATTACAGAAAGGTGACCAACAACAATGCTACTACTTGATCATAAAGTACATTACAGAAAGGTGACCAACAAACATGCTACTACTTGATCATAAAAGTCCATTACAGAAAGGTGACCAACAACAATGCTACTACTTGATCATAAAACCCACAAGTTATGCTCTACCTTATTCTTTTCCTTTATCTCTCTGTATCTCTTTCTCTCTCTTGCTTCCTCCCTATATCTACCTGTCACTCCAGTGTAAAAGACACATTACAAACACAATGAATACACTTGGTCAATAGTGTTAGTACCATCACAAATACTGCCACAACTTCCAACGTTACCACCACCGCCGTCCTTACAACTACAATTATGATAACACTACCACAGTTTCTACAACTATTTTACTACATCTTTCCACTGCTACTGCTACTTCCAATAGGAACGTTTCCGCCATTAACACTACAATACTACTATTACTGATACCTGCTACATCCGCAAACCCTTATCTCCCTAATATTGTTACTATTACTGCTACAACTGCAAACCCTTATCTCAATAATATGCTACTATTACTGCTACAATTACAAACCCTTATCTCCCTAATAGTGCTACTATTACTACTTCAACCGCAAACCCTTATCTCCCTAATATTGCTACAATTGCTGCTACAACTGCAAACCCTTATCTCACTAATATTGCTACTATTACTACTTCAACCGCAAACCTTATCTCCCTAATATTGCTACTATTACTGCTACCTGCTACAATCACAAACCATTATCTCACTAATATTGCTACTATTACTGCTACCTGCTACAATCACAAACCATTATCTCACTAACATTGCTACCTGCTACAATCACAAACCATTATCTCACTAATATTGCTACTATTACTGCTACCTGCTACAATCGCAAACCATTATCTCACTAATATTGCTACTATTACTGCTACCTGCTACAATCACAAACCATTATCTCACTAATATTGCTACTATTACTGCTACCTGCTACAATCACAAACCATTATCTCACTAATATTGCTACTATTACTTCTACCTGCTACAATCACAAACCCTTATCTCACTAACATTGCTACTATTACTGCTACCTGCTACAATCGCAAACCATTATCTCACTAATATTGCTACTATTACTGCTACCTGCTACAATCACAAACATTATCTCACTAATATTGCTACTATTACTGCTACCTGCTACAATCACAAACCATTATCTCACTAACATTGCTACCTGCTACAATCACAAACCATTATCTCACTAATATTGCTACTATTACTGCTACCTGCTACAATCGCAAACCATTATCTCACTAATATTGCTACTATTACTGCTACCTGCTACAATCACAAACCATTATCTCACTAATATTGCTACTATTACTGCTACCTGCTACAATCACAAACCATTATCTCACTAATATTGCTACTATTACTGCTACCTGCTACAATCACAAACCATTATCTCACTAACATTGCTACCTGCTACAATCACAACCATTATCTTACTAATATTGCTACTATTACTGCTACTTGCTACAATCACAAACCCTTATCTCACTAATATTGCTACAATTACTGCTACCTGCTACAATCACAAACCATTATCTCACTAATATTGCTACTATTACTGCTACCTGCTACAATCACAAACCATTATCTCACTAATATTGCTACTAATACTGCTACCTGCTACAATCACAAACCATTATCTCACTAACATTGCTACCTGCTACAATCACAAACCATTATCTTACTAATATTGCTACTATTACTGCTACTTGCTACAATCACAAACCCTTATCTCACTAATATTGCTACAATTACTGCTACCTGCTACAATCACAAACCATTATCTAACTAATAACCTAAGAGACCAATATTAGACAAACTGTATAATTGGTCTATCCTACCCACGTGACACGTGATGCTCTTATATGGCATTGTCATAATTCACCCTGGCTATTGATCAGATGAGAGCCCAGCTGTACAAGAACGTTGCACACGTTCAGCTACGCGGACACCATAATACCGGAAGTGGCTACAGATAAAATCCAATATGCTAATAAGCCAACTTGATTGGGCTTGCTATTTAAGAAGGCAGTGACAAGCTTCAAGATTTGAGAAAAGACCAAAGGGTGAGGCCGCCGAGCTGGACGAGTACACGGAGATTCTAGAAGTAAGAGTTGCCGCCTACAGAAGGTATTCTTGATTGTGAATCCATTGGTACTGAATCGTCATCCAAGAATCTAGTTCTTGTGTACGGAAAAGGTGATCCCAAAGATAAAAAAGAGTTGAGTTTAAGAAAAGATTCACCTCAAGAGTTTGAGAAGAGATTTGATGATGACAGGCGGCTTTTGTCCATCGACTTTGGAGAAAATACTGGATAGCAAGCATACATTAATTGGCTTAACGTAAGTGACCATGGGAAGCCAAGGAACATGTCCTGATTTTCTTATAGAACCTGAAGGATGTCACACCACCGGCGGTTTCCGTAGACACAGAAAAATCAATCTCTAATGACCTACACCACAAACCATTTATAGAATGCCTAAAAGAAATACATCTAGATGACATGGACATACGACTAATATGTAATCTATACCAGGAGCAAACAGCAATAATAAAATATAACAAAGAGAACTCTACACCCATTGATATAAAAGAGGAGTAAGACAGGGATGCATCCTATCACCAAGCTTGTTCAATCTATACACTGAGCAAATCGTTAATAACATCATAGAGATGCCAGGCCTACAAATAATGGAAAGATAATCAATAACCTAAGATATGCTGACGATGCTGTACTACTAGCAGAAATCCTAAAGATCTACAACAATTACTTAATGAAATTTATTGGTTATTGGTTATTGGTTATGGAAGGCCTCGGCATCACAGCAAACGAATTAAAATCCATAATTGCTCAACCGCCCGTGCCAGTGGAATCATCCGAATTACCAACTCATCTCCCAAACAAAGAAAGGTAACTGTAGTCCCCATCGTAGCAGTCTCAGCACACGCCAAAAGACATAAGGCGAAACCGCGCAGAAAGTAAACACAGCCACTGTTCCCCGTCATACGATATCATCATTCATCGTAAACAAGCGGGATATCGAAGCAGGATCAAAACGGATGAGACACACAGCTCACGGTGTGCACAGAGCACTTAACTCAGTAGCTCCTGCAACAAGCCGGACTTGGAATATGAGGAAACTGCAAGAAGGAACACTTTTCAGACATAGCCTTCAATGGTTCCTGCCGCCTATCCACCATATACCCATGGGAGTTCACGTCCTCCCGAAAATGATGATCGTCGTAGCACTTGATGATGTCAGGCCATCATTGATGACTCCAATTCCAAACATATAGACACACAGTGGTGGTAAGTTATCATTTCCATCCAACAGAAGCCACATGACCTGTAGTTAGTAAAACCACAGAGAGAATATGATTTTGTGACCTTCACTGATTCACTCTTAGATGTGAATGTGTAGTTTACACAAGAGGAGAAGTTTTCAACTGCAGTGATCCCATTTAAGGCAATTATGGGATAGCAAGGCAAGTCTCCTTTATAGCAGCAGAAATTGATGATGTTCTCCGCTCCCTTCTTGTAGCTGCCGCCACACGATTCTGATGTCTCATTAACTTGGACATCATTCAAGAACAATGTCAGATTAACATTCCATAGATCTGGCTCCGCTGATGAAGTGCTTGGTGCAACAGTTGTATCAATCATACTGGAGGCTCCTGGTCTGTGGTCATTAATATCACAGACGGCACATGATGTTGTTATATTCAGTATTTCTTTCTGGGGTGTAAATATGTGGCACACACATGGAGAGTGGTTTGTGGTCACAGTAATCCCATTAAAGGCAATTCTAGGGTAGCATGGCATAGCTGTTTCAGAACAGCACAATCCTATGATGTTTTTCTGTGTTCGCTATAAAGCAGCTGCTGCTACACAATCCTGACCAATTATAGGTGTGGACATTATTCACTTGCAATGACAAAACTGCTTTGTTTACATCATAAACCTCTGGAAGCGAATCATTTATGGGACTAATAGTACAATTTATTCTTCCATCGGGGATATCTTCATTGAGTCCCCAAAAAAGGTCTTTGGTTAAAAAGCACATTTGCTTTTGAGTTAACACAAAATGAGCCCACTTCATAGATTCAAATGATCCTTGCCAATGCCATCCGTTTGCACAAGTTAGGTCCTTAGCTACCAAGGTCAGAAACGTCCGAAACGAAGCCATCGATTAACGACTTTATCTACAGCGAAGGTTAACGAACTGTGAACAAACATTTATGTTCAAACCCTTGAATACATTTTCAAAATCTGCCAACTCGCTGCAATAACATATATCGTGGTGTTCAATGTAAACATTGCTTAGTCCATAGCTCGAATATAAATAAGCTGCCATTTTGGTGCGTTCCATGACGTCCTACTTAATGAAATAAACATGACAAGCAAAAATATGGACTAGATATGAATATCAAAAAGACTAAAACTATGATTATAAACAAAGAAAGTTCTCAAAACCCACAACTGGATATCAAAATTGAAGGAAAAGACCTGGAGACAGTTCAGAACTACAACTACCTTGGACATACCATACCCAGTGATGGAAAATGTACAACTGAAATAAACAAAAGAATATGAGTGGCAAAAAGTAATTGTAATGTCACGAAGAACATACTAACATCAAAACAAATAACACCAGGACTAAAACTAAGAATGGCAAAATGTTACATCTTCTCAATATTCCTATATGGTGCTGAAACATGGACATTAGACAAGAAAACAAAGCAGAGAATTTAAGCCTTTGAAATGTGGATATATAGAAGAATAGGTAGAATTGGATGGAAGAAAATGAAAACAAACTATGAAGTCTTAAAACAACTAAAAATGAAAAGAGAACTACTAAACACAATTAGAACAAGACAAATGCGATTTTTGGGCATGTTAAAAGACACAACAGTCTACTAAAAGTAATCCTGGAGGGGAAAATACAAGGTAAAAGAGGCAGAGGCAGACCAAGACTACCATGGACGAGTAACATCAAAAGATAGACAAATAAGCCTATGACAACCTGCACCATCAAAGCAAGAAACAGAGCAGAATGGCGCTCCATGGTAGCCAACCTTCGTTGCGGAGACGGCACTCGATGATGATGATGAATGACCTACAGAAGCGTAGCCAGGCATAACCAATATTTACGTGTATTGAGATAATTTCAGATACACCAGAGATAATTAACTAGAATAATGTGTGAAGTGTAACTAATGGGCTGGGTTATTTGTTATCAGACCTGTGTCTTCGAGTCTTTGCATGAAGTGTAACTAATGGGCTGTGTTATTTGTTATCAGACCTGTGTATTCGAATCTTTGCATGAAGTGTAACTAATGGGCTGTGTTATTTGTTATCAGAACTGTGTCTTCGAGTCTTTGCATGAAGTGTAACTAATGGGCTGTGTTATTTGTTATCAGACCTGTGTCTTCGAGTCTTTGCATCAAGTGTAACTAATGGGCTGTGTTATTTGTTATCAGACCTGTGTCTTCGAGTCTTTGCATGAAGTGTAACTAATGGGCTGTGTTATTTGTTATCAGACCTGTGTATTCGAGTCTTTGCATGAGTGTAACTAATGGGCTGTGTTATTTGTTATCAGAACTGTGTCTTCGAGTCTTTGCATGAAGTATAACTAATGGGCTGTGTTATTTGTTATCAGAACTATGTCTTCGAGTCTTTGCATGAAGTGTAACTAATGGGTTGTGTTATTTGTTAGCAGACCTGTGTCTTTGAGTCTTTGCATGAAGTGTAACTAATGGGCTGTGTTATTTGTTATCAGAACTATGTCTTCGAGTTTTTGCATGAAGTGTAACTAATGGGCTGTGCTATTTGTTATCAGAACTATGTCTTCGAGTCTTTGCATGAAGTGTAACTAATGGCTGTGTTATTTGTTATCAGACCTGTGTCTTCGAGTCTTTGCATGAAGTGTAACTAATGGGTTGTGTTATTTGTTATCAGACCTGTGTATTCGAGTCTTTGCATGAAGTGTAACTAATGGGCTGTGTTATTTGTTATCAGAACTATGTCTTCGAGTCTTTGCATGAAGTGTAACTAATGGGCTGTGTTATTTGTTATCAGACCTGTGTCTTCGAGTCTTTGCATGAAGTGTAACTAATGGGCTGTGTTATTTGTTATCAGACCTGTGTCTTCGAGTCTTTGCATGAAGTGAAAACTAATGGGCTGTGTTATTTGTTTGTCATCAGAACTTTGTCTTCGAGTCTTTGCATGAAGTATAACTAATGGGCTGTGCTATTTGTTATCAGAACTGTGTCTTCGAGTCTTTGCATGAAGTGTAAACTAATGGGCTGTGCTATTTGTTATCAGAACTTTGTCTTCGAGTCTTTGCATGAAGTGAAAACTAATGGGCTGTGTTATTTGTTATCAGAACTTTCTCTTCGAGTCTTTGCATGAAGTGTTGAGAGTACTGTTGACTTTGTCGTTGTAACTTATGTGCTGTGTGATTCGCGCAAAGTGTGTTCGTCACTGTCACTGTCACACTGTTGCTGCAGCTGCCATTATCGCATGTAATCCCCATGTCAAAGTGTGTAATCCACATGACAATGTGTGTTATCCCCATGACAATGTGTGTTATCCCCATGACAATGTGTGCAATCCCCATGACAATGTGTGTTATCCCCATGACAATGTGTGTTATCCCCATGACAATGTGTGTTATACCCATGACAATGTGTGTTATCCCCATGACAATGTGTGTTATCCCCATGACAATGTGTGCAATCCCCATGACAATGTGTGTTATCCCCATGACAATGTGTGTAATCCCATGACAATGTGTGTTATCCCCATGACAATGTGTGCAATCCCCATGACAATGTGTGTTATCCCCATGACAATGTGTGTTATCCCCATGACAATGTGTGTTATCCCCATGACAATGTGTGCAATCCCCATGACATGTGTGTTATCCCCATGACAATGTGTGTTATCCCATGACAATGTGCGTAATCCCATGACAATGTGTGTAATCCATATGACGATTTATGTAATCCTCTTGAAAATCCACGATCCCATGAAGATCCACGTATTCCATAAAGATCCACGTATCCATAAAAACCCACGTATTCCATAAAGATCCATGTATCCCATAAAGATCTATGTAGTCCCATAAAGATCCACGTATTCCATAACGATCTACGTATTCTATAAAGATCTATGTAGTCCTATAAAGATCCACGTATCCCATAAGATCGACGTATCCGATAAAAACCCACGTATTCCATAAAGATCCATGTATCCCATAAAGATCTATGTAGTCCCATAAAGATCCACGTATTCCATAAAGATCCACGTATTCCATTAAAATCCACGTATCCCATAAAGATCTATGTAGTCCGATAAAGATCCACGTATCACATAAAGATCCACGTATTCCATAAAGATCCACATATTCCATAAAGATCCACGTATTCCATAAAAATCCACGTATCCCATAAAGATCCACGTATCCCATAAAGATCCACATATTCCATAAAGATCCACGTATCCCATAAAGATCTATGTAGTCCGATACAGATCCACGTATCACATAAAGATCCACGTATTCCATAAGATCTACGTATCCCATAAAGATCCACGTATCTCATAAAGATCTATGCAGTCCGATAAAGATCACGTAGTCCATAAAGATCCACGTATCCATAAAGATCCACGTATCCCACAAAGATCCATGTATTCCATAAAGATCCACGGGTTCCATAATGATCTATATAGTCCGATAAAGATCCACGTATCCCATAAAGATCCACGTGTTGCATAAAGATCCACGTATCCCATAATGATCTATATAGTCCGATAAAGATCCACGTATCCCATAAAGATCCACGTATCCCATAAAGATCCACTTATGCCATAAAGATCCACGTATCCCATAATGATCTATATAGTCCGATAAAGATCCACTTATGCCATAAAGATCCACGTATCCCATAAAGATCCGCGTATCCCATAAAGATCCCACTTATGCCATAAAGATCCACTTATCCCATAAAGATCCACGTATCCCATAAAGATCCACGTATCCCAAAAAGATCCACTTATGCCATAAAGATCCACGTATCCCATAATGATCTATATAGTCCGATAAGATCCACTTATCCCATAAAGATCCACGTTATCCCATAAAGATCCACTTATCCCATAAAGATCCACTTATCCCATAAAGATCCACGTATCCCATAAAGATCCACTTATCCATAAGATCTATGTAGTCCGATAACGATCTACGCAATCAATAAGTGGCCTGCTATTTATTGTTAGTTGTGATAGGATCTCTATTATGCTTTCTTCAACTAAAGAAACCTACGCTTCCGTTAGGTGTAGGCACTCGGTCTGACCTACTTTCAATATATATAGTCCCTGACGTTTCTAGAGTACCGTATTACTCCACATGCGGTTCCGAATGAATTACTTTAAGCGAGCACCCTAACCTCATCGATACGCCCACAGCTCTATGGGACAACGTTTGCCACTGACTAAAACTTGCATTACTACCCACACTCCGACCACAGCTGTTCATCAATGACAGATGAAACACTGCTAGAGCTATCCCCCCTTGTGAACACAACCCCGCCCATACTTCACCTGACCAAGCAGCCGCCATCTTGAACATTGTGCGACTGGAGAATCCATTTAGAGAGCGAGGACCGGAAGTGATGCTGTAAGCGGAAGAGACACGTGCAAGTGAAGAATCTGGTTGGCTGGAACCGACACAAATGGCGAAACATGAGCCAGAAATAGGGGCGGATACAAACATCATCTACCTGAGGGGAGATACAGGTAGTGAATGAAATGAGGAGTTGATGTCAATCTGTGTAGACAAGAGGCACAGTCAAGCGATGATGACACCAGCAACAAGCGACATTTTGTTTGGTTTGTGGTTTTTTAAAACATTTAAGTGGCCCCCCGAGAGCACGGCTGGTTGTAACAACATATGTGACGTCAGTTCGTATGAGCCACTTTCTGTGAAGGTCGTTCTATTGCCGTAATGTGGAGGTCTCACTCAGTTCATGAAGTCAAGCCTTATGCGACTGTTACATGAGAGAGGGAGAGAGAGTAAGAGAGAGAGAGAGAGAGAGAGAGAGTAAGGGAGAGAGAGAGGGAGAGAGAGAGAGTAGAGAGAGAGAGAGTAAGGGAGAGAGAGAAAGGGAGAGAGAGAGAGTAAGGAGAGAGAGAGTAAGGGAGAGAGAGAGGGAGAGAGAGAGAGAGAGAGTAAGGGAGAGAGAGAGTAAGGAGAGAGAAAAGGGAGAGAGAGGAGTAAGAGAGAGAGAGAGTAAGGGAGAGAGAAAGGGAGAGAGAGAGAGAGAGTAAGGGAGAGAGAGAAGGGAGAGAGAGAGTAAGAGAGAGAGAGAGTAAGAGAGAGAGAGTAAGAGAGAGAAGAGTAAGAGGGAGAGAGAGAGTAAGAGAGAGAGGAGAGTAAGAGAGAGAGAGAGTAAGAGAGAGAGTAAGAGAGAGAAAGTAAGAGAGAGAGAGTAGAGAGAGGTAAGAGAGAAGAGTAAGAGAAGAGAGTTAGAGAGAGAGTAAGAGAAGAGAGTTAGAGAGAGTAAGAGAAAGAGAGTAAGAGAGAGTAAGAGAGAGTAAAAGAGAGAGTAAGAGAGAGTAAGAGAGAGAGAGTAAAGAGAGGAGAGAGAGAGAGAGAGAGAGAAGAGAGAGTAAGAGAGAGAGAGGTTTAGAGAGAGAGTTAGAGAGAGTTAGAGAGAGAGTTGGAGAGAGTTAGAGAGAGATTAGAGAGAGAGAGTTAGAGAGAGAGTAGAGAGAGAGGTTAGAGAGAGAGTTAGAGAGAGAGTAAGAGAGAGAGTTAGAGGAGAGTAAGAGAGAGAGTAAGAGAGAGAGTAAGAGAGAGAGAGTAGAGAGAGAGTTAGAGAGAAAGAGAGAGAGTGAGAGAGAGTAAGAGAGAGGAGTAAGAGAGAGAGTAGAGAGAGAGTAAGATGAGAGTAAGAGAGAGTTTAGAGAGAGTAGAGAGAGTTAGAGAGAGAGAGTAAGAGAGAGAGTAAGAGAGAGTAAGAGAGAGAGAGTAAGAGAGAGAGTGGGAGAATAAAAAGGAAACAAAAGGTTGGGAATGAACGAGCTAATCAAGTGTAGGGGCGAGGGTGGATGAGACAAGTTTGAACGGAGGACAGGGGAAAAGTGGATTAGCACGGAGTCGATGATTGGTCAAGTCATGTTAAAGAGGATCAGGAGTCGATGATTGGTCAAGTCAATGTTAAGAGGATCAGAGTCGATGATTGGTCAAGTCAATGTTAAAGAGGATCAGGAGTCGAATGATAGGCCAAGTCAATGTAAAGAGGATCAGGAGTCGATGATTGGTCAAGTCAATGTAAAGAGGATCAGGAGTCGATGATTGGTCAAGTCAATGTTAAAGAGGATCAGGAGTCGATGATTGGTCAAGTCAATGTTAAAGAGGATCAGGAGTCGATGATTGGTCAAGTCAATGTTAAAGAGGATCAGGAGTCGATGATTGGTCAAGTCAGTGGTCAATTGTAAAAGAGGATCTGGAGTCGGTTATTGGTCAAGTCAGTGGTCAATTGTAAAAGAGGATCTGGAGTCGGTGATTGGTCAAGTCAGTGTCAATTGTAAAGAGGATCTGGAGTCGATGATTGGTCAAGTCGTGGTCAATTGTAAAAGAGGATCTGGAGTCGGTGATTGTCAGTCAGTGGTCAATGTAAAAGAGGATCTGGAGTCGATGATTGGTCAAGTCAGTGGTCAATTGTAAAAGAAGATCTGGAGTCGATGATTGGTCAGTCAGTGGTCAATTGTAAAAGAGGATCTGAGTCGATGATTGGTCAAGTCAGTGGTCAATTGTAAAGAGGATCTGGAGTCGGGATTGGTCAAGTCAGTGTCAATTGTAAAAGAGGATCTGGAGTCGATGATTGGTCAAGTCAGTGGTCAATTGTAAAAGAGGATCTGGAGTCGATGATTGGTCAAGTCAGTGGTCAATTGTAAAAGAGGATCTGGAGTCGATGATTGGTCAAGTCAGTGGTCAATTGTAAAGAGGATCTGGAGTCGATGATTGGTCAAGTCAGTGGTCAATTGTAAAAGGGATCTGGAGTCGATGATTGGTCAAGTCAGTGGTCAATTGTAAAAGAGGATCTGGAGTCGATGATTGGTCAAGTCAGTGGTCAATTGTAAAAGAGGATCTGGAGTCGGTGATTGGTCAAGTCAGTGGTCAATTGTAAAAGAGATCTGGAGTCGATGATTGGTCAAGTCAGTGGTCAATTGTAAAAGAGGATCTGGAGTCGATGATTGGTCAAGTCAGTGGTCAATTGTAAAAGAGGATCTGAGTCGGTGATTGTCAAGTCAGTGGTCAATTGTAAAGAGGATCTGGAGTCGGTGATTGGTGAATCAGTGGTCAATTGTAAAGAGATCTGGAGTCGATGTTGTCAAGTCAGTGGTCATTGTAAAAGAGGCTCTGATCGTGATTGGTCAAGTCAGTGGTCAATTGTAAAAGAGGATCTGGAGTCGGTGATTGGTCAAGTCAGTGGTCAATTGTAAAGAGGATCTGGAGTCGGTGATTGGTCAAGTCAGTGGTCAATTTGTAAAAGAGATCTGGAGTCGGTGATTGGTCAAGTCAGTGGTCAATTGTAAAAGGATCTGGAGTCGGTGATTGGTCAAGTCAGTGTTCAATTTTAAAGAGGATCTGGAGTCGATGATTGGTCAAGTCAGTGGTCAATTGTAAAGAGATCTGGAGTCGATGATTGGTCAAGTCAGTGGTCAATTGTAAAAGAGGATCTGAGTCGGTGATTGGTCAAGTCAGTGGTCAATTGTAAAAGAGGATCTGGAGTCGATGATTGGCCAAGTCAGTGGTCATTGTAAAGAGGATCTGGGTCGATGATTGGTCAAGTCAGTGGTCAATTGTAAAAGAGGATCAGGAGTCGTGATTGGTCAAGTCAGTGGTCAATTGTAAAAGAGGATCTGGAGTCGGTGATTGGTCAAGTCAGTGGTCAATGTAAAAGAGGATCAGGAGTCGTGATTATACGGAAAATGTATGAGAACGTAGAGAGAGAGAGAGAGAAAGAGAGAGAGGAGAGAGAGATAGAGAGAGGAGAGAAGAGAGAGAGAGAGAGAAATAGATAAAGACTTGAGCTGACCTCGAGGTCCGAGCTCGCTAGGTGGAAGGTTCTGTCTGCTGACAAGCGAAGGTTCCCATCGGACCGTTCAAATATAAGCATTTCAGGATGTTACATGTGTTTTAATGTGTGTATAGGCATTTCGGATGTTTGTTACATGTGTTGTAATGTGTGTATAGGCATTTCGGATGTTTGTTACATGTGTTGTAATGTGTGTATAGGCATTTCGGGTGTTAGATGTGTTGTAACGTGTGTATAGACCTTCTCTCACAACTGTCTTACATTACACTTCTATTGCTGGCTACAATCAATCTTATATCTCTCTCCCCAACTCTCTTACATTACACTTCTATTGCTGGCTACAATCAATCTTCTATCTCTCTCCCAACTCTCTTACATTTCACTTCTATTGCTGGCTACAATCAAATTCTATCTCTCTCCCAACTCTCTTACATTACACTTCTATTGCTGGCTACAATCATCTTCTATCTCTCTCCCAACTGTCTTACATTACCTTCGATTGCTGGCTACATCAATCTTCTCTCTCCCAACTCTCTTACATTACACTTCTATTGCTGGCTACAATCAATCTTCTATCTCTCTCCCACTGTCTTACATTACACTTCTATTGCTGGCTACAATCATCTTCTATCTCTCTCCCAACTGTCTTACATTACACTTCTATTGCTGGCTACAATCAATCTTCTATCTCTCTCCCAACTGTCTTACATTACACTTCTATGCATCTACTTACTATAGTTCTTGTAGCACAATTTTGGAAGACCCTTGGAAACACTGCACAACTGAGTTCTATGACTGTCTCTATATGATCTCATTTGGACTGTTCTTGCACTTACTAATTCCTCCTCCCCTTCTGATTTCTTCAATGGCTAAGTTCTAACTCTGGACTCACTAACGCCGTGTATCTCCTAGATCTGAGTTTGTAACTCTGGATTCACTAACGCTGTGTATCTCCTAGATCTGAGTTTTAACTCTGGACTCACTAACGCTGTGTATCTCCTAGATCTGAGTTGTAACTCTGGACTCACTAACGCTGTGTATCTCCTAGATCTGAGTTTTACTCTGGATTCACTAACGCTGTGTATCTCCTAGATCTGAGTTTTAACTCTGGACTCACTAACGTTGTGTACTCCTAGATCTGAGTTTTAAACTCTGATTCACTAACGCGTGTATCTCCTAGATCTGAGTTTTAACTCTGGACTCACTAACGCTGTGTATCTCCTAGATCTGAGTTTTAACTCTGGATTCACTAACGCTGTGTATCTCCTAGATCTGTTTTTAACTCTGGATTCACTAACGCTGTGTATCTCCTAGATCTGAGTTTTACTCTGGACTCACTACGCTGTATATCCTCCTAGATCTGAGTTGTAACTCTGGACTCACTAACGCTGTGTATCTCCTAGATCTGAGTTTTAACTCTGGATTCACTAACGCTGTGTATCTCCTAGATCTGAGTTTTAACTCTGGACTCACTAACGTTGTG